>JAVTVX010000001.1:1817500-2392407 GCA_033439265.1 Dillenia suffruticosa
CCGTGAGAGGCGCTTTGGTGGCGTCCGGATATGCCTAGGCCTGGGGTATCCCACGAGTTGTCGTGATTTGATTATCTACACGGTACTAGCCAGGTTGAACCCGAAAGGGGGAGGATTTGGATTTGGATTGGATATCCTCTTCAAGTCTAGCACCTGGACGAGGTTCGTCGCCAACGCCGGGGTAGAGAGCACTTTAAATAAAATTGCATATAACACCCCCGGTGCGCCTGTCATAGGTCGCGGTAGACCTCTGCCAGGACATTTTCGGCTGGCAGCTCTATGATTTTAATGACAGTGCTTTGGATGCATATTTGACTTGAAAATGCGTGAAATGATATATTGTTGAAATGAAGAGCATGATGATTTGAAATATGATTTATATACTTATGTTTTGACACTCCAGTTTCACACTCTATATTTGACGATTGCATTGATCCACTCACTCACTGAGTATTCTTCTCCCGAGTACTCACCCCTCATTTCCCTTTTGTTTCAGAGATAGTATTTGACAAGGAGCGTCGCTTTTAGGACGCCCAGTTTCTTTGGGAGATCAGGCCTGGACTTGAGGAATTATTGTGTATTTCCGCTGCAAATTTGTATTGGTGATGTATATGTATTTTGAGGTCGATAGATGACCATTTTTTTTTATAATTCTGGGATGACTGTATAAATATGGACATTTAAATTGTGGAACTCTCATGTCACTGCATGACATTGCATTGAGGCATTTCTTTTTTTTGTTGCGTCTGTATTTGGGAATGTGTCATGTCTTAGAATTGTCCTCTAGGATCGCTCGGTGCCTCCTCTAAATCACAGGAGGGGCGACTGGCGGCTGTCCATGCCTTTGATGGGGGCATGGCAGTAGAGGTCTGTGGTTAGGACTGTGGAGAATTGTTTGTTAGCCTTGCGTTGCCCTGGATTGTGCAGTATGGATGATCTGATTTGTTGTTGAAGATAATTTATGCATTTTGAGGCCGGGATGGCCCCTTTTGGACAGGTAACAGGTTTATTTTAATATGGGAGACCTCCGATATATGGGGAGGTTCTGCCCGATTTTCTGTAAAAATACAGTCGGCATCCAGGGTAACGGGCGGCTGCTCACGATCCCGGGTCGGGGCGTGACAGTTGGATTGGTATCAGAGAGACTTGGTTGAGAGCTATGTAGGAAGAGAGTATTGGAAACATTCCCGAGTGTGTTGGTCTTTAAAGTCCTCAATGCATAAGAGTTTCATACAGTCATTTATATCCCTGCATATGGTCTTAGGAATTGAGTTTATCTATTTTAAGGGGTTAGATACTAATTCTTATCTAACCTAGCATTTCTTCATTTTCAAAGAAGGAACCAATGGAGATGGTTCTTAAATTGATGATTTCATTCATTTTAGGGGGTTAGTAGTACTAACCCTAATCCTTGAACAATGCCTAATGAGAATTCCTATATTGCGGAACCATGACGAGTACATGGAGCGCTAGATATGTACTCCCTGATTCACTTAAAGAGAGCAAGGATACTTTCTCATTTCTGGCACCCCTTTCGGTGCCGAAGAATACATCCTTAAGGTGTGTGTTTTCTCTGGCACCTTTTCAGCCGGCTATTATACCGTCCCCACCATTTACTCTTGATATTTTCGGGCAAGTGTACGAGTGGTACATGGCACATGGGGTCCAGATGTCACCCCATCACCTTTGATGGCAATGCCGATATCTACGGCTGCGCTTATTTCTCCTACAGTAGTTCTTACTCAAGCGGCACCAAATCGTCCATCGGTGGCCGTTCTTCTTACAGTTTCGAAGCTGAATTATAAAAACTGCGCCATACTTAGGTGCATCCCCGAGATGACCCAGCTAGTCACGGTAGCTCGACAGTTGGGATGCACTGATTTTTGGACTTGGTGATGCTACGGTAGCAAAGCACTGAGTCAACTGAATCTGACGGATCTTGATAGATCTAGGCTTGCACGAGGAGTGCAGTCTACGAGTAACTGAGAGACTATTCGATAGGGAAGCCCTCACTTGATGGGAGGCTATTTGCGATGAGGCTATAAACCATTGCGGCATAGCGATTTCCTAATGGAATTCGACCGCAGATATTTCACGGAGTTTTAGGGGGACCATATCCCCGGTGGTTATATCACCAGTCCTAGTACCATGAGCTAGGCTACTGCTCAGCGACCTTTTCTTTGCCGCATATGTGGCAAGCACCACGCTCGAATAAATATGTAGAGCACTTATTACATGCTTCCACTATGAGAAGCCGAGGCATATCAAGAGTTTATGCCCTGATTTGTGACTTGGAGGTTAGTTGGCTTCGAGTCATCAGAATACACCATATGTAGGACAGCAGGGAACACCTGCGCATTCTAGTAACACTGCTCCACGGACTGCAGCCGGGAGCAATATAGTATTAGGTTTTCACGAGAGTAGTTGAGGGTGCAGGCCCTTGTGTATGCGATGACTCAGGAGGACGCTTTGGCGAACCCAGATATGATCATGGGTAATCCTCCTGCGGATCCTTCCGTTTAGAGGTCCTTATGTACTGTTTTCTTTTGAAATCGTGTATTTTGTGATAATATGTACAGACATGATTGTTATACTACTAGAGGCTTAACTATTTTGATATACTGGTGTATATCTCTATTATTTCCGTACTCTTAGTAAATTCTTTTTATTTTAATTTATTTTATTTTATTTTATTTGCATCTTGGTGCTATGGAACTAAATGGAGTCGACGTTTGTGTTCTTATTGGCACAAGGTCGAACTATTTCTATGTGAGAGTTTCTTTCACTCAACAGTCGGATGGGCTGTTATCGTTACTTGATAAGGAGCTATTAGTTGTCGCTCCTCTTGGTGAGCAGTTGGTTAGAGAATTCGTATATAGAGAGTATGATGTCATGGCAGGTGGGACAGTGCTGAGAGCAAATCTGATCCCACTGGATATGACGGATTTCGATGCCATCGTAGAGATAGATTAATTGTATACTTATAGAGTTTCCTTAGACTGTTTTATCAAGAAAGACGATTTTTGGAGGCCTGAAGGGCCACCACTGACGTTTGCGAGTGAGAGACGGGTGTTACCCCGTGGTATTGTATTAGTGAGGAAAGCCAGACGTATAATACGTCGGGGATGTATGATAGATCTGACACATATGATCGATACCACCATACAGAATTCGAGACTTGATGAGATTCTGGTGGTACAGAAGTTTCCTGAAGTATTTCCCGAGGAGCCACCCTAATCATCATTGATTCGGAAGTTTAATTTTGAGATTGATCTGGCTCTAGGGATTACTCTTATTTCTATTCCGCCATATATAATGGTACCATTTGAGCTGAGAGAGCTCAAGATTTAACTACAGAAATTGTTAGATAAATAATTCATCCATCCAAGTACCACACCTTAGGGTGCTTCGGTATTATTTGTAAAGAAGAAATATAGAACACTTAAACTTGTTATGGATTATTGGCAGTTGACTAAGGTCACTACCAAGGATTGATATTCATTTTCCCACATCGATGATTTGTGTGATCAGCTTCTCGATGATAAGGTCTTTTCGAAGATAAATCTTCGATCGCGTTATACTCGGTTACGGGTTAG
The DNA here is from genome assembly GCA_033439265.1 of Dillenia suffruticosa. Lineage (NCBI taxonomy): Eukaryota > Viridiplantae > Streptophyta > Magnoliopsida > Dilleniales > Dilleniaceae > Dillenia > Dillenia suffruticosa. The sequence goes on from JAVTVX010000001.1 coordinate 1,821,097, forward strand.
GGTCGAGGATCTGTCCAAAAATCGCATTCTGTATCAGCATGGACACTTTGAGTCCTTGGTCATGCCATTTGGGCTGACCAATGTCCTAGTTGCATTTATGGACCGAATAGATCGGGTCTTTTATGAATTTCCTAGATCAATTAGTTATCTTTTCCACTGATGACATCCTAGTCAGCTTGCAGAGTGTTGAGGAGCATGCTCAGTGTCTTACTCTCAGACGACAGAGAGAGTGCTTACCCCTCTTTATTGGTGGGACTCCGTACCTTAGGAGTCAGTGTGGTTAATGATGTGTAAGAAGCATCATTAGCTAGATATGAGGACAGGCAGACCTTGGTCAACCATGTCAGAGACTTCGGATTCCGAGAGAACAGATAGATAGTGTTTGGAGAACGGATTTGTATTTCAGTTGACATTGATTTTCGCAAGGCCATACTTAAGGAGGCACACTCCTCAACTTAAGCATTCATCCAGATAGTACCAAGATGTATTGGACTATTCGGGATAGTTATTGGTGGCCTAACATGAAATGAGAAATTGAGGATTTTGTGGTAAGATGTTTAGCTCGCCAATAGGTAAAAGGCCGAGCACCAGCATTTAGCTGGTACTTCACAACATTTTTATTCCCATTCTTGAGTGGGAGTGGGAGTATGTCACGATAGACTTCGTAGTAGAGTTGTATCGGACTTTGGCACAGTATGATGCCATTTGGGTGATAGCTAATTAATTTACTCGGTCCATACATTTTCTCCTTAGTCACAGCAGAAGCGTGTTGAGCCCAGAATGCAAGAGGCTTTGGGCACGCGGCCTAGTTTTAGTACAGCATATCACCCACAGACAGATGGTTAGTCGGAGAGGACCATTCAGACGCTCGAGGATCTACTTCGGGTTTGTGTTATGGATTTTCGGGGTAGTTGGTACAGACATTTACCGCTGATGGAGTTTGCGTATAATAATAGTTATTAGGCCAGCATCGGCATGCCACCTTATGAGTCACTCTATGGTAGGAAGTGTCGTACCCCGTTGTGCTGGGATGAGGTAGGCGAGAGACGCCTTACCACAGTTGAGCTAGTCGAGGAGACTAAAGAAAAGGTCAGAATGATCCGCGAGCGGATGAAAGCCGCCCAAGATAGATAGAGGGCATATGCGGATCGAAAACGCCGACCTTTAGAGTTTGAGGAGGGCGATATGGTGTTCTTGAGGATTTCTCCCTTGAGGGGACTAGTACGACATCGGCAGTGGGGCAAGTTGAGCCCCAGGTACATTGGCCCGTTCCGTATCCTCAGTAGGGTTGGGAGCGTGGCATACAGGCTAGAGCTGCCAAATGACTTATCTCGGATCCATGATGTCTTCCATGTATCAGTGTTGAGGAAGTACATCTCAGATCCTTCACACATTTTGGAGCCTCTGCCGATAGAAATGCGAGAGGATTTGAGCTTACCTATCCAGCCCGTGATTATTTTGGATCGACAGGTCAGAAAGCTACGGAGCAAAGAGGTTCCTCTTGTTAGAGTTTTGTGGAGGAGCGACCAGGTCGAGGAACAGACCTGGGAGTCTGAGGAAGCCATGAGGAGACAGCACCCCCAATTGTTTGCTGCTTAGCCTTCTTTTAGTTTCGAGGACGAAACTTGTTTTTAGGGGGTTAGAAAATGTAATACCCAAATACAAAAAAAAAAAAAAAAAAAAAAAAAACAAGAGGAAAATTAAAATTAGGGCTTTAAGCCCTAATTTTCTCCTCTCTCTCTCTCTCTCTCTCTCTCTCTCTCTTTCCCCCTCTCTTCTCTCCCTCTCTCTTTCTCTTTCTCTTTCCCGATCTCCCCGCCGCCGTGTCTCTTCCCCTCCCGCTGCCGCCGCTGCCAGCACCGCCGGTCACCACCATCGCCACCGCACCCAGCCGCCGCAGCTCCTCCCTTCCGCGAGTGAGCCGCTGCAGCTCCTCCCTGCACGAGCTGCCCAGTGCGAACGCGCGAGCTAGCGCGCGATCTCCCTCGCGCGAGCGCCAGCGACCCCAGCGTGACCCCAGCGCCAGCAGCGCGAGCAGCGCGAGCCAGCGCGCGAGCCGGCGCGAGCCGGCGCGAGCCAGCGCGAGCCCAGCGCTAGCCCAGTGCGCGAGCCCAGCGCCGCCCTGCGCCAGCCCAGCGCCAGCCCAGCGCGAGCCCAGCGCCAGCCCAGCACGAGCCCAGCGCGAGCAGCGCTCAATCAGCACACGAGCAGCGCGCGACACCCAGCGCGCGACCCCTAGCGCGCCTCTGCACGCTCCTGCACGAGCACCAGCGCGCCCTTGTGCGCCTCTACACGAGCCCCTGCGTGCCTCCAGCATGCCCCAGCACGAGCACAGCGCGCTCCAGCGCGCGATCCACTGCTCGAGCGCGCCCCAGCACGAGAGCGAGCGCTCCAACGCGCGACCCACTGCGCGAGCACTCGATCCAGCTCGCGAGCGCGACCCTAGCCACTGCGGCCCAGTCCAGGCCCGCAGGCCCACCAGGCCCGCCAGGCCCACCAGCCCACCAGCCCACCAGCCCGCGACGGCCCATGACAGTCCGTGAGCCTCTGCGAAGGTAAATGACTCAAAGTTTCGATTTTCGCACTTGGATTTCGAAATTCTTTAGTAATTGGACTTAAATTGTTAACAATTGTTTCAAATTTGGAAACATTCAGGTTTTAGACCAAACCAACGGGCGAACGAAAGCTAAACCCGAGATCCGAGAAACCCTAGGTGAGAGAAACGAAATCTCTTCAACCTTTGGATAAACTTTGTCAAATTATGTAGTATTAGTTGGTTTTAGATTCGAATTAAGATTGATTTTGATTTTGTTATTTACTTATAAATAGAATGAAATTGATGACATTGGAATATGTTTATAAATTGAGGAATTTAGGGTTTGTACAAATTTAAGGAAATTGATAAACCCTGACAATAGTCGAAATTTGATGAAAATCGTGATGATTGATTAGGTTGGCTATTTTGGTGATTCGATTGAGGGGAGCATTGCTTTACGTATTGTGGTTTTATTGGGGAGTGCGCTATCCTCCCCAAAACTGTGAGTGAGATTTATTTCAATGCTTTTGTTTAATATGTAAATCCTGTTTTACAACATTTTGATAATGAGCATGATTTGTCGTATGTTGGAAATGTTTTGACCGGTTTTAAAATTGACTTTTGTGAACCGATGGAGTGTCCAAAAACTGTATTGAATTATGAAATTATGCATCCATGTGGTTGAAATGTATAATGTGCCATTTTATACTCTATGTTGCATCGGTTTATGAACCTGACTTTGGCACAATTTGATATGATATTGATTTTGGGCCTTGAGGGCTTTGATATGTATTGTTCCGTAGCTACGAAGGACACCGTGAGAGGCGCTTTGGTGGCGTCCGGATATGCCTAGGCCTGGGGTATCCCACGAGTTGTCGTGATTTGATTATCTACACGGTACTAGCCAGGTTGAACCCGAAAGGGGGAGGATTTGGATTTGGATTGGATATCCTCTTCAAGTCTAGCACCTGGACGAGGTTCGTCGCCAACGCCGGGGTAGAGAGCACTTTAAATAAAATTGCATATAACACCCCAGGTGCGCCTGTCATAGGTCGCGGTAGACCTCTGCCAGGACATTTTCGGCTGGCAGCTCTATGATTTTAATGACAGTGCTTTGGATGCATATTTGACTTGAAAATGCGTGAAATGATATATTGTTGAAATGAAGAGCATGATGATTTGAAATATGATTTATATACTTATGTTTTGACACTCCAGTTTCACACTCTATATTTGACGATTGCATTGATCCACTCACTCACTGAGTATTCTTCTCCCGAGTACTCACCCCTCATTTCCCTTTTGTTTCAAAGATAGTATTTGACAAGGAGCGTCGCTTTTAGGACGCCTAGTTTCTTTGGGAGATCAGGCCTGGACTTGAGGAATTATTGTGTATTTCCGCTGCAAATTTGTATTGGTGATGTATATGTATTTTGAGGTCGATAGATGACCATTTTTTTTTATAATTCTGGGATGACTGTATAAATATGGACATTTAAATTGTGGAACTCTCATGTCACTGCATGACATTGCATTGAGACATTTCTTTTTTTTGTTGCGTCTGTATTTGGGAATGTGTCATGTCTTAGAATTGTCCTCTAAGATCGCTCGGTGCCTCCTCTAAATCACAGGAGGGGCGACTGGCGGCTGTCCATGCCTTTGATGGGGGCATGGCAGTAGAGGTCTGTGGTTAGGACTGTGGAGAATTGTTTGTTAGCCTTGCGTTGCCCTGGATTGTGCAGTATGGATGATCTGATTTGTTGTTGAAGATAATTTATGCATTTTGAGGCCGGGATGGCCCCTTTTGGACAGGTAACAGGTTTATTTTAATATGGGAGACCTCCGATATATGGGGAGGTTCTGCCCGATTTTCTGTAAAAATACAGCCGGCATCCAGGGTAACGGGCGGCTGCTCACGATCCCGGATCGGGGCGTGACAGTAAACCTATATATAGGGGTGGAGTTTAAGCATTCAAGGCACACTACTCTCTTGAAGTACGAGAGACCATGAAGCTAGAGAGAAGGAGAGGATACGAGGGACTGAAGATAGGGAAGAAGAAAGATAGAGAAGTTTGGAAGATTATGTTCTTATAGGGAAAAAGAAACCGAGAAAAAAATGGGAAGAAGAGAACGGGGAAGGTTCTACTAGAAGAAAAACAAAAAGAAAATTCAAGCTTTTGGTTTCGTCATAATATCCTCTTTTTAATTATTTTTGCAAAAATATTTTTTTGGAAGATATTTTTAAAAATCACCATTTCCATATTTTTTCATTAAAACTATAAAAATTAAAAATATTCATTTTCTTGTCAAAAATTTTGTTTTGGGGCTTTTTCTCAAAATATTTTGAAGTCCTTACGGGCAGAATTGTAATTTTAAAAGTTCAGGGCAAAATGTAATTTTGAAAAATTGTGGGGCCAAGCTCTAATTTCAAAAGAAATTATTTCACTTAAGAAAGACTATGAGTAAATTTATATGTTTTGAAAAACAATGCCAATATTAGGTTAAAAATATAAACCGAATTGAAAATTGAAATTTTCATAAATATTTGTAACTCTTTAGAAAGTGAGTATTTAAGTGGCCCTCTTTTGCTTGTCTTTATTTTATTTTATTTTTTATCTCTGAACTTGGTCCACCGCCGAGTATACTAAGTTTTGCACTGATTAATTTTAGTCGAGTTGCTGTCGATTTCCAATCAGGAGAGAATTCTTCCAACATCATTTTTGCCACTACCAAAACTAGAACCTCTATTTTTGATGTGGGATACTAGTGTCCTTCATTACAAAAAAATACGGTTTTTGCGACGAAATTTAGCGACGAATTTTTTTTCTTACTATTTTGCAATGAATTTAGCGACAAAAACTTTTTTCATCGCTATTTGCAATGAAATTTGTGACAAAAAATAGTCGTAGCTAATTTAGAAACGACCGGAAATTCGTCGCTAATTTTACAACGAATTTCAGAATTCGTCACTAAATTTGAAAAATAATCAAATAAAATAAAATATTAATATATATTTATTAAATAACAAATTAATTTAGCGACGAATTTTAAAATTTGTCGCAAATTTTGCGACGAATTTCCAATTCATCGTTAAGAATTCATCGCTAAATTTGAAAAATAATTCAATAAAATAAAATAAAATATTAATATATATTTATTAAATAATAAATTAATTTAGCGACAAATTTTGGATTTCGTCGCTAATTTTGCGACAAATTCAGCGACAAATTCAATTGGTCAGAAAATTAGCGACGAAATCTGAAATTCGTCACTAAATTTGAAAAATAATTAAATAAAATAAAATATTAATATATATTTATTAAATAATAAATTAATTTAGCGATGAATATCAGATTTCGTCGCTAATTTTGTGACGAATTCGAAATTTGTTACAAAATTAGCAACGAATTTAGAATTCATCGCTAAATTTGAAAATAATTAAATAAAATAAAATATTAATATATATTTATTAAATAATAAATTAATTTTGGGACGAATTTCAAAATTCGCAGCTATTTTTACGACGAATTTAGAATTCGTCACTAATTTGCGACAAATTCGGTGACGAATTCTGAATTCATCGCTAATTTTGCGACAAATTTCGGAATTCGTCGCTAAAGTTGAAATATAATAAAATAAAATAAAATAAAATATTAATATATATTTTTTATTTTTTATTTTAAAAAAATTATCATATTTATTATTTTAAATTAATATGTTATATTTTATTTTTATTTTATCCTTTTAAAAAATAGTATTATTATTTTTTAAAATCTTTTATTATTTTATTTTAAACTAATATTTTATTATTTTATAATAAATTGTTATTTTATATTGTTTATTATTATTAGAAAAATGTGAAAAAAAGATAATAAGTAAAAACAAAAAAACTTATAATAGATACTAACATTTAGTACGGTGGTTATATGATTTTAAAAGTTTACGGAAGCGCAGGAGTTCGAACCATGGTGAGATCAAAGCGGAGGCAATTTCCAGGAATTAAGTGAGGGAGGGCGTGTCGGCGGATCTGGCTCGAGCGGGCTCGGGAGCAGGCGAGAGCGTATGTTTTTTTTTCATTGCTAATTTAGCGACGAATTTATATCCGTCGCTAATTTAGCGACAAATTTTTTCGTCCCTAAATTAGCGACAGATAATTTTTCGTCATTAAATTTATGACTAAAAACTTGTTTTTTTGTAGTGCTTCCCATTAGACCAAAGAAACGTTGGTCTTTTGCTTGGCTCTATGGGTAAGCATTAAGGAACTCTCTTTTTGATTGCTTTTGCTAGCATAAGTAATAATCAATTCTTTTTTTGTGTGTGTGTCTTTGTGAGTAAATATTAATTAAGTTTCTTTTTTTATTTGAATAAGCATTAACCAACATCATTTTATTTGTCTTAATATGTAAGTCTTAAATATCACCTCTTTATTTATCTTTGGTTAGTCATTCCCCATTGAATACCTAATCTCCAGTTTAACCATTGATAATTGTTAACTAACCTTCAGGTTGGCCACTAGTTGTGATAATTTGATATCTTTGATAACACGATTGTTATTTGTTTTTGTCTTTTGATTGATATTTCTTCTCTATTTTTCTGTATTGTCTTACTGTTTAATGGGTTTTTGTAATTTACCATTTTCCATCCTGCTACTCAAAATTACAAAACCACCCTACTTTTATTCGAAATTCCCACACCCACACCCAAGCACCAGGGCTAGTCATAGGAACTAGGTGAGAAGCTTGTTCGACTATTTGTTCAAATGAGATTACTTTTCCACTTCTTTGTCTTGTTTGTTCATCTTCCAAAGTAAAAAGAAGGATGTGTTGAGATTGGTAAGCAATGCAGGTTATTCATATTTTAGACCAAAAAAAAAAGGCAGAGCTGGAGAAACGATGACAGACAACAAGGTTCTTTGCCTTCTTGAAAAAACGGCTACAATTCTCTTATTTCTTCATGTTGGTTTTATTTAAAGGACCGATAAGAGCCAAGAAAGCAAATTCTTGACTAGTGTACCAAAGGCACTGAGCTACGCTCTATTCTTTCTTCATCTCATTACAATCAATTGGCATATACATAACTTCATTTATGGCAGTCAGCAGTTCAGTTGGGGAAGAAAATCCATCAACCTTGGAGTAGACCAAGTGAAGCACTTGGCTCATGTGCCAGAATAGATCCTTGCAAGCCCTTGGAACAACACTATCTTTGTTCTCCAAAATCATCCTCAACAATTTCTTCCTATTTTTGCCAATTATATCCCTCAATTCTTTTATAGAATCTTCTGTAATAATGCCTTCGCGGCATATTATATGGAATTGTACGGCATTTAGCTTCGCTTCATTGGCTTCCCTCTGCAACACATGGTCATAGGTCGATTAGCACAAGGCAAGAATACAAGAATATGAACACAGTTCTTGGAGGGTTTTTACCTCATAGGTTTTAATGTCATTTAGCAGACGACCACAAGTGCTCATAAGTTTATACAAACTATGGTATTCTGGACTAGCAACAATCTCTTCTGAAAGCTTAGGCCCCACAAGGTAGAGAGTTGGAAGGACAATAGGTCCTAAAGCGAATGAAACAAAACCATTTTCCATATACTCATCCATTGGTGGCACAACCTTGTCTCTTCCCCACTCTGCTTCTCTCCCCATAGTCTTGAGAACATCCATCCACTAAACACCATCCGCAAAACAAAAAAATAAGCATTTGTAAATAAATAAATTGTTTGTTAGATAACGTTGTGCATGGAACCGAATAAATTTCACAAAATATATGTAGTTTAATTATAATTCTCACCTTTGTTTCTTTGATTTGGAACTCGTAAAAAGGTTTGTATTCAATTCAAAGCAATAAAATTCAATTAAATTTCATATTTTTAAATTTTTTTTTTTCCTCTAAGAAAAAAATGAGTATTTCAAAATGGAATTCAAGCACTACTAAACAGAAGGATCCCACCATAAAAATTAAATATCAAGGTAAAGACCAACTTAACTAAATAATTAATGAAAGTTTACAGAGTATTTAGGCTAAAGAAGGTCCTTACAATCTGAATGAGGTGAGCTTTTACACAACGTCCTTGCCATTTCAATGCCATGTCGGCAGACTCGGAGATGGTGTCTCGAAGTACTAAAAATATGATTTCAACTGCCTCAGAGCAAAATTCAATATCTTCATCTATATCCCACCTGCAGTTTTAGTTTAGTTCCAACTATCATAATAAGCGTGGTAGGCATGATTTTGAGGTTGCACAAACATACTTGTCAAGCAAATGGATAAGGTTTTCTTGTTCTTGTTGAGAACTTCCAACATCAAAAAAGTCATCGACCACGTAAGCAAGCACTGAATGCTTCATCCATGATATGCGAGCATCGGATAGCTCAGGAGCGAACAGCGTTGCTGCAGCAGAAAGGGCACAAGTGACTACCTTTCGTCGGGTAAACTTTAGTTTGTCTAGTCTGAATTCTCTTTCCCACCTGTTACACTTCAAAGTAAATATCTCCGATCATGAAAGAAACTACAACAAATTCTTGAGCCAAACTGAGTTAAGCATACACCTCTCAAGCTGCTTGATCTCTTCTTGGTGTAGTGACTGGCACATATTGAAATCAATCACTCCCAGGTTTTTAAAAACTTCATTGGAAATATTTGGACAGCTGACCACAAATATGAGCTCAAAGGATTAAGTCAATTATAATGTTAAATGGAGATGAGGGATCACTAAGTTATGATGAGAGAGAGAGAGAGAGAGAGAGAGAGAGAGAGAGAGGGAGGGAGGGAGGGAGAAAGAGAAAGAATCTCACCAATATGAAGTTTTTGTAACTTCCACGTTATCTTCTTTATACACCGTTAAATATGCCTTGTTCACCATTCGATCCAAACTTGCGTGGTATGGAAATATTAGGGCATTAATTACCTAAATCAATAAAGGGAACAATGTCAATTAACTTGAGCAAGGTAGTGACATGGTATGTGTCCAAGCCTATTATATCAGGTTCTCTTGTTCTTGTGAGGCCGATACCAATAATAGAGGTGATGCTAAGTTTTACGTTGACTAATTCTATAGATCTTACGCCAACTAATTCTATAAATAGAAGTATGGTATAGACATCTTGAACCTTTTTACTTTACAAACTACATCTTTAAGTTAAAATTCAAATGATTCTAAGAAACAATGATAAGATAAAATATTAAAAAATTTACTTGTTTACTAAGATTGTCATCGATAATTGAACCATCACATAGTTTTCGTTGTAGGAACTGCCTTGACCAGGCATTTTGCTCCTCCAGAGCTGACTCATTTGGATAAATGACTGGCTGTGAAGCCTTAAATAGTTCTAGCACAGCAGTTGTGTCATCCTTATATTGTCCTTTAAGTGAATCAAGGTACTCGTCCTTTTCAACAAATTGAGTCAATAGGTCTGCATTGCACAACAAAACACACTTACCATCCCATTAGGGAAGCACATCTAAAAATTTACTGCAATCTGAAATTCTTGATTAATTTGATACCTGACAAGACATCATACCCACTAGTTCGCAAAAGTCGAAATGCCAGGGCACAAGTAGTGAGGTCTAAAATGATCTCTTCATCTCCCTGCAACCACTGCCTGTTTGTGGATTAGTATCATGTGTTTTCTATGCATGATAGTTAGACAATAATCATCATGTGAAGAACTAATTGGTGCGGAGTTATTATTCAAGAGATACGTTATTGGTTAGGATTATTTTAGACCAGCCATATCCTGTTACTACTATATGTGACATAACACAACTAGTTGTCATACACCCATGATTAAGATTATTTTGACTCTGATTAGTAGTTTATAAGTAACATGGACAATGTTTTATATGTAGAATATTACCTGTATGATTCGTCTAATATTCTCTTAATTTCCTTGTTGAAATACTGATCAATTCCCATCTTCTGAAGGCTTTCGACCATTTGAAGACGAGCATATACATCCAAAGGATAAATGGTTGGAACTGAAGAAAGGATTAATGTCTTAGAGATTCTTAAATATTGATAAGTATATCACTAAAGTAACATGCACTAGGAAGGATACCTCCATCTCCATACTTCATTAAAAGCATTTTAAGGTAATTAAGACAATTATTATCATGAAGATGAATCAGAGCAGCTGCAGTGGTAGATGGTGAGTTGAAAAGTGAACCGTTTTTCCTTTGATAATTCATGATGGTTTTCCAATCACTTAGCCCTCCCATCGCTTCCGATAAAGATGCCAGGTATGCTTTACTTCCATTTGAGTTACTTCGATAGCATCTAAATTGGACACCAAGTAGAAACATGAACAACTCATGGGAGCTGAATTATGACATGGATACATATTGCAAGTATAAATGAGGGAATATAAATCTATTCAGACCTCTCGAGTTCCAAGTCTCTATACCAGAAGATAGTGTCTAAATCACTTGATGTCAAGGGAAGCACCAAATCCATATCCCTAGCATATTCAACCATGCCAGGAAATATGATGTCAAAGCCAATTGGGGAACGTTGCTTCTGGTCATTGATTGATCCAAAATTTGACTCGATGAAATGTAGACCTGCAGGATGTGAAGTATGGTAAGTTTAAATGTGGAAGCCTTCTACCTCAATAATTCTCACGAAAAAGTATATTGAATGGAATAAAGGCAAGATATATACACTACCTTTTTTAACCTGCCCTTCACCTACACCCCATCTCTTCAATGCTAAAATGGATGCTAAAGTCGATGAAAGAGCATCCTTGGTTAGGGAAGGATCACGATGTAAAAGACCCCATGAACCATCATCGAGTTGATTGTCCAACAACCACTTGAGGCACCCAGGAAACAGCGGTGCATGCGGTGAGTCCGGAGAAGGAACCATAGCAACCCAAGCAGTATCATATGAAGACACAGAAAGTTCAATTTTATCAAACATTTTCTTGATTCTCTCTTTAGATCTCTCAACACTCTGCGCGGAAATGGATGGATTTTAGTAATTTTGCCAGCAGATTCATGTATAGAGAAAGCCAATGAGAGAGAGAGAGAGAGAGAGAGAGAGCACAAGAGTGTACCAACGTAGAAGGCTTTGTTTGTGTTGTCACTCGGACACGATTGGCTAAAGAGGCTATTTAGGAGAGAAAAATATACATCTTATCGTAAGTATTAGCAGAATTAAGGAAATAATATCAATTGAAAACTTGATTATAGGAACAAAATTTGACATCCATTATTCTCTTCCCTTTAATTGTCTAATTGATTTTTCCTTTTTTAGTTGATTCTTTTTCTCTTTCATTGCTTAATTGATTCTTTTGTATTCTATAATTGCGTATATCAATTTTGTATATATACATATGTATCAAAATAAAGTCATTCAATGGAAAATCATTTTCTTTCACAATCAATTCTTATCATGATATCAGAGCAGGTCTTCAACCTGTAAACCCTAGTCGCTTCATTCTTCCTTGGTAATGTCAAATCCAATGGCTCTTGAAGCAGATCTAATCTCACCATACTTCTTACACCATTCAGACAATCCAAGTACCATGTTAGTTTCTCAACCATTGATAGGAGATAACTACCCAACTTGGTGTCGTGCCATTACCATGGCTTTTGAGGCAAAGAACAAATTAGGATTCTTAGACGGATCGATTGTGAAGCCAGAACTAGGTTCACCCACCTTCACCCTTTGGAGTCGTTGCAATAGCATGGTATTATTTTGGCTTCTCAATGCAGTCAGTAAAGAAATTGCAAGTAGCGTCATCTTCATGGAGACAGCCCATGATGTATGGCATGATCTTCGAAATCGTTTTTCCCAACAAAATGCTCCACGAATTTTTGAAATCCAACGAACCATCGTTAACCATCTTCAGCAAAATAACTCCATTGCCGTTTACTATACTGGTTTATGGGATGAACTTAATATTTACAACTCACCCACTACATGTACTTGTGGTTCTACTCAAGAACTCGCCACTTTCCAGCAGCGTGACCGTGTTATCCAATTTTTGATGGGTTTGAATGATACATATGTATCGGTAAGAAGTCAAATCTTACTCATGAACCCTCTTCCATCTGTTGCTCAAGCTTATGCGCTTGTGCAACAAGAAGAACGACAAAGGTCAGTACTTACATCCAATCCCATACTAGATCAATCTGCATTCGTGGCTCACCATGGAAAACAAAATTCTCCTTCTCCATGGCAAGATAAATCAAAACATCACAAATACTGTAATTATTGTGGAAGAGATGGACATATTGAGAAGTGGTGCCGCAAGAAACAAGCTGATACGCGTTCTGTTACATCCAGCCAACCGAGAACAAATCACTCTCGGCATGAGCAGAATTATGTACCAAATTATAATCGACCAGTTGCAGCTACTGCGGATAGTGCATCATTTTCTTCTCATAGCTTATCATTCATTGAGGAACAAGTACAGCAACTCCTCTCCTTAATCCAATCCAACAACACTACACATTCTCATTCTTTAGCTAACCTGGCAGGTATGGTTTCTTGTTTTTCTTCCCATTAAAATGACACTTGAGTAATCGATTCTGGATGCAGTGATCATATGACTCACGATCTAAAAGCCTTACATGATGCCTCTTGCCATAACAACCAACCTGTCAAACTTCCAAATGGTAGTGTTGTTCCAGTAACTCACTTAGGTTCTATTAAATTTTCATCAGATTTCTCACTAGATAAAATTTTGTATATCCCATCTTTTAAATTCAACCTCCTATCCATTACCAAAATCACAAAAACTCTTAATTGTTCTGTTACTTTTTTCTTAAACTGTTGTGTTTTTCAGGACCTGAAAACGAAAAAGATGATTGGATTGGGAAGAGAACGTGATGGTCTTTACTACCTTGATCTAAAATTCAACCACAGTACCTCTTTGTCATCGATTGCTACAAAAGACAAAGAAGACTTATGGCATTGTCGTCTTGGCCACCCCAGTTCCAGTATCTCACCTTTGTTCTCTCGTTTAGATTCTGGTATCAGTTTTTTATCTAAATGCACTTGTATGATTTGCCCTTTAGCAAAACAATCACGACTTCCCTTTCCACATAGCTCTATTTCTTCCAAATCTTGTTTTGATTTAATTCATATCGATATTTGGGGACCATATTTCACTCCTACTATTATTGGTGCACGTTATTTTCTCACAATAGTGGATGATTTTTCACGTTCTATTTGGACATATTTGATGCGTTTTAAATCCCAAGCCTTTACCCATATTCGCCATTTTTTTTCTATGGTTAAAACACAATTTGATACTTCCATTCGCCAAGTGCGTAGTGACAATGCACTAGAATTTTTCAATAATGACATTAACGACTTTCTTAATTCCCGTGGTGTCATCCATCAACATAGTTGTGTTTACACACCCCAACAAAATGAGATTGTCAAACGTAAACACCGTCATTTACTAAATGCTACACGAGCTTTACGATTTCAATCTCACATACCGTTAACATTTTGGGGTGAATGTGTTCTTACTGCAACTTATCTTATCAATCGCACTCCTACAGCCGTCTTTCATGGTAAAACCCCTTTTGAAATTTTGTTCCACAAAATACCTACATATCATCATTTACGTGTTTTTGGCTATTTGGTTTTTGGTCGAAACAATCATTCCAAACATAAATTTGATTCACGTGCTTTACCAGGTATATTTCTTGGTTACCCATATGGCCAAAAGGGATTTAAAATTTTTTATATTAAATCTCAAACAATTTATGTGAGTAAGAATATCGTGTTTCATGAAAATATTTTTCCATGCAAATTGCAAGTGCCAATTAATACTGATACTATCCATGTTCTTCCCCTCCCATTAACCGACATCGGTGACTCCACTTATCCACCTCCAACTTTCAATGTTGAACCCACCTCTACACGTTCCACAACACCCCTTCGTCGCTCACAACGAGTGACTCGCCCTCCGACAAAATACCAAGACTATCATTGCTCTCAAGTTCAACATCAATCATTTTCAACTTTTTCAGGTACTAAATATCCTTTGGAAAACTATCTTTCTTTCCATCGTTTCACTTCTAGACATTGTACTTTTCTTGGTGCCCTAACCTCTCTTGCAGAACCCAAAACATTTACCCAAGCTGTACACATACCTGAGTGGCGAGAAGCTATGAAAACAGAATTGAATGCCCTTGAAACAACAAATACATGGTCTATTATGCCTCTTCCACCAGATAAGAAACCTATTGGATGCAAATGGGTCTATAAAATCAAACGGCACTCTGATGGAAACATTGAACGCTACAAGATACGTTTGGTTGCCAAAGGATATACCCAAATTGAAGGGGTAGATTATCATGATACATTTGCTCCGATTGCAAAATTGGTGACTGTCCGAGTCCTTTTAGTCATTGCTACCACTCAACGATGGCCTCTTTATCAGTTTGATATGCAAAATGCTTTCTTACATGGTCCACTGCAAGAGGAAGTATACATGTGCTTACCTCCCGGCCATCCACAGCAGGGGGAAAAACATCTAGTTTGCAAGCTTAATAAATCCTTATATGGATTGAAACAAACCGGAAGAAATTGGTTTGCCACATTTTCTGCTACTTTATTAGAAGCCGGTTTCACAAAATCACATGCTGATAATTCTCTATTTTGTCTCCATCGTGGGTCGTCTTCACTTTTCCTCTTGGTTTATGTGGATGACATTGTCATAACCGGAAATGATCTCATGCTTCTATCACAAATCAAGTCTTTCTTATTACAACGCTTTCGCATTAAGGATCTTGGTCTTCTCAAGTATTTTCTTGGTATTGAGATAGCTAGATCTTCTCATGGCATTTATCTCTCACAACATAAATATGTCATGGACCTCCTTGCCGATTCTGGCCTCATGGGAGCTCGCATTGCTCATAAACCCATGGAACAACATCTCAAGCTTACCGACTCTATAGGCAATTTGCTAGAAGATCCCTCCTCTTATCGACACTTAGTTGGTCGTCTCATCTACTTGACTATCACTCGGCCTGATATTACATTCGCGGTTAATATTCTTAGCCAATTTATGCATCAACCTCGTCAACCACACTTAGATGCTGCTCATCGGCTACTTCGCTATTTAAAGAAAACTCCAGGTCAGGATATTCTATTGTCTTCTTCTAGCCCAATGGAGCTTATTGCTTTTTCAAATTCCGATTGGGCAAGCTGTCCTCAAACTCGTCGGTCAACTTCAGGATACTGCATCTTTCTTGGTCATAGTTTGGTATCTTGGAAGAGTAAAAAGCAACAGACTGTATCACATTCCTCGGCTGAGACCGAATATCGTGCCATGGCCACCACTACACGAAAAATCATTTGGCTTCGATCTTTACTTCGAGGCCTTGGCATCTCTTTTTCATCTGCCACTCCTCTGTATTGTGACAATCAAGCAGCACGTCATATCGCTGCCAATCCGGTTTTCCATGAGCGTACCAAGTATCATGAAATTGATTGTCATATTGTACGTGAAAAGTCTGAAGTTGGGATCATTCAACTATGTGTCATCTCTACTACAAACCAGCCGACTGACATTTTCACTAAAGCTATAAGTAATGACCAATTTTTGTTTCTTCAAAGCAAGCTGGGCATTATTGACCTTCATGCACCAGCTTGAGGGGGAGTATTAGCAGAATTAAGAAAATAATATCAATTGAAAACTTGATTATAGGAACAAGATTTGACATCCATTATTCCCTTCCATTTAATTGTCTAATTGACTTTTCCTTTTTTAGTTGATTCTTTTTCCCTTTCATTGCTTAATTGATTTCTTTATATTCTATAATTACGTATATCAATTTTGTATATATACATATGTATCAAAATAAAGTGATTTAATGAAAAATCATTTCCTTTCACAATCGATTCTTATCGGTAAGAAATTTAATCAAATGTTCTAAATTACAACATAATAATATCCAAATTCAATGGAGTAAGCTCCTTATGTCAAATAATTCTAAAAAAATTGAAAACATTTCAAATTCTGATTATGCGTTAAAATATCTTTTGAATTAACTAAAAGAATTCTAAAACATATTAAAATAAATTACCCATTTAAAATTCGATTCATTTAACTTTTGATCCATCCTACAATTTAATCCATTGATCCATCCTACTGTATTCATTTAACTTATGTCAAATAACTTTTGATTCATTTCAAATGGTCGAGTATCAACGTACCACAATTTTACAACTATATTGTACTTAAAGGTTCATGTGCAATAGATTTTTATAACTTGCCATATAAAATGTGTTAATTGATTTCCTTCACCAAAATAATAGACCCATCAGATAATTTCAGACTATGAAGTCTAGTACATGTCTTACATATATTTTTTTACTAGTTTTTAATTACATATGAGGTGATTTTGTCCTAAATTTCAAGGAAATAAAATAAAACATTCATATTCATATTTTGATCAATTATTGAAAATCATATCAAACTCTAAAATAAAATCAGGGTTATTATGATCATATAAATAAAAGTTCCTTCTACAAAATTACGAATTGTAAATAAATATATCAAGGTTAAGGTTTTTATCTATTCTTTTAGAAAAGAAAAATTATACGAATATCATGATTTATGAATTACCCACAAATTGTAAATAAATATATATATAATTATAATTTATTTGTTAGAGAGAGAGAGAAAGAGAGAAAGAGAGAGAGAGAGAGAGAGAGAGAGAGAGACCTGAAATCCTAGGAGTGTTTCCTGGGAAAAGACCGTGTCTTTTAGAGAAGGCCAGAGCTTTAGACTCCATGACCTCTACAGCAGTCAGATTGAAAGAAAAACCCGAGTCATGTCAGGTTTGGTTATTCAATTATTTTCTTTTTTCTTTTAACCAAATATTTTATTTAATTATACTTTTAAATCAGTTAATTGAAGTATCAAATTTTATTCCAATTATAATATTAATTTTTAAAATAAATCTATTTCTATATGTATAAGTCACTTTTTGTATAATTTATAGAAATAATAGTTTCGAATTACATTTACATTTTAAATATATAAAATTTTGAATTAATAAATATCGAAGTATATAAATATATATAAAAGAAAAAATTGAGTAGTTTTAAAATATATATATATATATATATATATATAAATTTAAATAGATATGAAGGAGATATAGAGAAAAAGAAGAGATATATAAAAGTAATAAATTACGAGAGAGATAGAGAGAGAGAGAGAGAGAGACCTAAATTGCTTGAATGGAATGCCCAGATTGGCTACTGCAGTTGGAGAGGAGGATGACTATGGCTCTTGATAGAAGAACAATGCTTTGGACTCCAAAGCCCTTTATAGTTTACACCAGCACACGATCGTCAACGATGCAAAGATGCTACTGCCCGTCTAATAATGGTTCTACTTTCCGTGTTCACACAGCCGATTCAACTCACTCGACGTGTTTAAAATATCACCACAGCAAAGACTCCCATTTTGGCTGCATAAAAAGAAGTCCAAATTAAGAAGTTCGGGGAAAAAAATTCAAAAGGATAGAGAGAAAGAGAGAGCTGGCGTTGCTTGTCTCTTTCGCAGACAACTTGAATCCGTCGAATTTGAAGGCAATGAAGAACTGCGACAGAGACAAGTCAAGAGGGCATAGACGAAGCCTTGTTAGATATTTCTATTCTCTCTTAACTATGATGATTTTGAAAATTTTGAGAAATTGAAATATCTAAATTAAATTTATCTATGGTTCTTGTCTAGATGATCTGCTAAAATTAATTTTCTTTATTTTTGTTGCAATTATATTGAAAATTTTTTCATTAAAATTATCAGGATGAATATTTTTTTTCATAATTTAGCTCCAAATGTCTGAATATAGGTTAGGTGGGTACGAAAGATTTATTTTTATTAAATACTTATAAAAATCTGATTAATATAATTTGATGGTAATTGAACATTTCTTTTTAACTTAATTCCCACCGCATGTAAAAGTTGAATGAGTTCAAATTTTTTACTTCAATTGGGAGATGCCGCCACCCTGTCGCCTCTCTCTTCCTCCGCGCCATTGTAGTCCTTTACCCACCACTTTGATTGGACCATTCAATTCAGCGAGTCCAATAACAATGTCACAATTATTATTTTATAAATTTACACTAAATAAAAAATAAAATACTTTTTTTATAAGTTAACGATATTTAATAAATTAAATTTGATCAGAATCGAATAAATATTTGAGGGTAAAATTTTATCAATATCTATTTTCTTGAATAAATTTAAAATTTAAAAATAATAAAAAAATAAAACCTTAAATTGAAAAATTTTTTATTCTTTTATTATCGCATCAAATTTGTATTACCTCGTACCGTATCCTAAATTATTGTTTGCCTTCGTATATTGCTTTATAAGTGATGTTCAAAGTCCTCGTTCAAATTCAAAAAGGTTGGGTCCCGTTATTGATCAGAAATCATTTCTTGGAGAAAGAAAAGCTTAGCAAAAAGCCCCGATAGAAAACACGGAAAAATAACAAAAAATATGTAAAATTGTCCTGTTGAAATGAGAAAGTAATAGATCGAAAGAGAAAAGGAGAGTGAGAATGGCAAATGTATGGGGAAAATAACATAGATGGAAACCAACCAAAACATGGAGGATTGATCGACCACAATGAGAGAGAGAATCGATACATGACATAAATGGGAAAAGCATTTTCGTCCCTTAATTAACTCGAAAGTTTGATTCTTCCTGAATATGAAGAAAACATTATTAGGAGAGAATTCTTTTAATTGAAAGCTAACAGACTTTTCAGTTCAGATTAATTGAGGTGAAATTCCGAATATCGAACCGTCGGTATAAAAAAAAAAAGAAGGGAGAGCAAAGGATCCAAAGAGAAGAAGGGAGAGAGAGAGAGAGAGAAAACGTGTGGTGGGAGAACTATTATCACATAATTCACTATATTTAATAGTTAATTTTAATATTTTAATTTTTATTATTATGATTTATAAAATTTTAATTTTTAGTTATGTATACATCTATATGTTAACGAGGACTTCAATCAAATAGGTCACTTTCAAGTGGCCCACCGGACACACCACCCAAATGCTCGCTATCATGTGATCCACTGGACGCTGTTAAGGTTGTTGCACGCACGCATAACATGTGCCGTGTGAAAAACCACAGATTTTTTTCTCTTTCTTTGAGGTGTGTGGACGTCCACGTTTCAGAAATTTCTCTCTCTTCCCTTTTTTTAATAAAAAATTTGTAAAGTTAACGAAGACGGCAATTAAATCTTTATTTTATGAAACAGTATCGTTTCTGTGTAAGACATCAAGAGATGTTTGGTTTGCACCCCCGAATCAAAATTACGTTAGAAATCAAAAATTTTAAAAGTAATTTTAAAAACACATATTTTATCAAAATTTTAAAAATCTTATAATTCATAAATTCATTTTTATTCTATTAATTCAAATAAATTATATAAATTTCAATCTAATTCTTAATTTTGATCCACCTTAATTAAATGTCGCATCAAATTATATCTTTTTGTGCAGTTTTTTAATTTTTTTTATAAAAGTTTATAACACTTTGAGATAAAAAAAAATATTTTTTTCATTTCAAAATAAATAAAATAATTTTTTTTTGTATTTCAAAAATAAACACAAGGAGATAAGAATGCGAGTGACGATTTCCTTGCGTCTTTTTTATTCCCATCCATTTTTCTGCTTATCTTTTAGTGTGGGGGAGTAACTTGGCAACTTGATAGTACCGGCAATTGAGTCGGGTCGCCCGATCCCGGTCCATTTTAAAGGGCCAAGCTCGGCTTAGTTTGGGATCAAGCCAAGCTCGGGTCTTTTTTTAGGCCCGTTTTAATTACAGATCGAGTCTGAATACCAGTAAACTTAGATCGTTATAGCCTCGGCCAGTTTATTTTTTATTTTTTGAATTAAAAATCAAATATTATGATATTTAGATGATAATTTTAATAATTTTAATATATTACCCTTAATATAATTTTTTAATTTTTCATAATATTGTCATTATTAATTTTCATAATAATGTAATTTTTAATTTGACATGGTGGTATCTATTTTATATTTTATTTTGAATGATTTATTTATTTTAAATTTATATTTATTATATTATAAAATAAGTTAAAAATATAAAAAATGAAATTACGTAACCATAATCTAATAGAGTAAATAGGATGAATGTCACTGATATAATTTGATTACATGGACAATACCAAATGCAAGACGCCTCCATTTTTGAATAAACAGGAAGAATGTCAATGACATGGACAATACTGAATGCAAGACGCCTCCATTTTTGAATAAACAGAAAGTTTCATCCATTTGGAAAAGTTTATCTATAATAAAAACTTATAAAAAAAAAGAAAAAGGATTTGAGAGTTTGGTTATCCATAAAATATGCCTGTTTGTATATCGAAAACTATTAAGAGAAATTCATAAATAAATATACTAGAATGTCACTGATTAAAAATTTAAAAAAATTATAAATTATAAAATTACAAAAGGATATATTAAAAAAATAGTTACAAATTTTTAAATTTATTAACTTTTGTCTAATGGGATATTATTGGATAAATTTTGATTCATGATGAAAGCTAAAAATATATTAGAACATTCATATTTTCCTAAGATGTTAAAATATATTTGGTCTTATTGGCACAAAATTTTACAAATAAATGGGAAGTCTAATAATTTATGTCAAAGTTTATTAGAAAAAAAAATAGTGAAAAAAGTGATATATTGTTCAATATATCAAACGAAAAATTTAGATAAGATTAGCTCTAATTTTATCATATGAGGGAAGGTGATAATCACTAGAGTCATCCAACAAGAGTAAGCTGATAATCGGTTTGATGAAGCCAACAATCAACCAGGATTGTTTAGATGAATAGTCGGCCAACGATAGTTAGTCGACAAAAATTTGCTAACTAGTTGACAAATCAAGTTCAAATGTTGAAATAACAACCTAACACCGCAAAAATCTTAAATTTTTTCAATGCTTTTTTCCCAACATTTTATCAAAAGGTTGTCAATATTTTTTTTATTGTCATTTTTTAGCCTAAATGTCGGCAAAAATACATTAGGGTGACATTTTAGACAAAAAAACGTCGTCCTAAAATAATAGTGCAAAAAAATGAGGAATAGTAAGAATTTTTTACCTTATCGACATTTTCTCATCAAATATCGACAAAAGGTAGAGAGAGAAAGAGAGTAGAGAGGATACCGGAGAGGGGGCGGGGAAAGCATGACATTTTGGTGTGAAAACGTCATGCTTTCTCTATTAAGGGTCAACATTTTCAAGTAAAATTATCAACATTCCCTAGCTGATTTTAACGTTTCCTCATCAAACATCGGCAAAAGGTAGAAAGAGAGAGAGATATATATATATATATAATAGAAAAAGATACTAGAGAGAGGGGGTACGGAAAGCAAACATTTCAATGCGAGAACACCATACTTTCTCTGTAAAGTATTGACGTTTTTAAGTAAAAACGTTAACATTCTCTAACTGACTTGCCAACATTTCCTTATCAAATGTCGGCAAAAGGTATAGAGAGAGAGTAAAGAGAGATACTAAAGAGAGGGCAAGGAAAGCATGATGTTTTTGTGGGAAAACGTTGCACTTTTTTTTGTAAAAAGCCAAAGTTTTTAAGTGGAAACGTCTGCATCCTCTATTGACTTGCCGACATTTGTCGAGTAAACGTCAGCAAATTCAGTTACAAACCTAATTTCTTATATCTTATCTCACTCTCTCTTCTCTTATTCCTCCTTTGCCACAACCATTGTTCTTCTCTAAAATCTGCTGCCTCAGAGCTCTCCTGTCGCTGCTTGCTGCCCCCCACCATCTTCAGTGTGTTGTAGCTGCCACCATTACTCTCGACCTTATTGCCACTATTGAAGGCGCTCTTCGCAAGCTTTCATTGCTACCACGGCATCTTTTCTCTCTTTCTTTATCAGAGGTTCTCTTCTCTTCTCTCTCTCTCTCTCTCTCTCTCTCCATTTTTTGCAAATTTGATTAGTTGATATTATCAGTAGTGTATTAGTGTATTAGGAAATGAATTTTGATTCTAAGATATGACTAATAAAAATTTGAAAAAATTAGAACAAAATTAAGGCATATCAGGGTAACATTAAGGCAAATTTTGGGAAAGGGTAAAATTAATATATATTAGGTAAAATTATGATAAAATTAGGACAAATTAACTTCTATTAGAGTAACATTGAAATTAGAATTAAAATTATGGCAAATTTTGAGTTAATATTTTGTTATTAGTCACATTTAAAATTAGGGTAAATTTTGATTGATCTAATTTTTGTTACTCATATGTTGACATTTTGGTTTGAAGATTGTTGTAATTTGAAATGGTACTCATATATATCTCTTGATTTTCTATATTTTGTATATGTATTATAATTTGAATTGGTTATGTTCAAATTTATTGATACTTAAAATATATTTTTTTATTTTTACTTTAAGAAAACTTTTACATTTATATTTACGATCCACTTATTACTTGTTGATCTAATTATTTTCAAAGACAAGACTCATAGAATCATTTATTTAAGTTCATCCCAAATCATGTTGGGTTCAAGGTTAACCAGGACCGCAGCTCATCAAGCGACTCTCTATCGGTACTTGCCGACCAAATCCCTCTTCATAACTAGCTGCTCGACATGAAACTGATTGATATCTAGGCCTCCTTAGTGCTCGGTGATCATCACTTGATCCGTTAAGGTAATATTCACTCTCCCTAAATCACGGGGGCAATCTTACATAAATGGAAATGAGACTTACAATCATGACCGATAAGAAAAAGGAATCTCCGTGATGATCTGAACTTTCTAAACTGATAAGGATTTGAAATCTTTGAGAATCTTATGCTATGATTCCCATCTCAGGGTGCTCTTATAAGAAAATTAGGGTTTCAACACTCCGCATGCACACGACTCTCACACAGTGAGGTTATATAAGCACCACTAAGTCAATCAGCAAGGTACGCTCTCTCGACTTACATATTATTCACAAGGCATACAGAACTCTCTTTCAGTATATTTTTCTCTTTCGAAAGCTACTTTCTAACTTGAGAGTCGGAGTCTCCCTCACTCCTAGCAATCCTTTGCAGATCTCATCGTTCAAGACCATCAGACAACCCAGTCATCTCATTCAAGTTAGCAAAGCAATCGTTTGTGGAGTCGACCCACCTCCAATAGTCAAGATTTTTATCGATCAAATGAGAAATAAAAGGAAAACAACAAAAATGTTGAAGATGAAGATGCAGTTATATTGGATAAAGATTAAACATTCAAAACAATAGGAGTGACCACGGTTCGGTTCGAACCATGAATCGAATAGGAACCAAAGGCTCAAAAACCGAATCAAAATCATCTTTTTGTTTTCGGTTCAGGAACTGAAACCAAAATCGGAGACATATGGTTCAATTCCGGTTTCTAATTTTTAAAAATCAGAACCGAACCGAAACCGAAATCGAAAGCGGAACCAAGTCTTTTTTTATTGAAATCGAAATTGAATTTTTGAAAATAAGTAGTTTTTACTTTTAAACAAATACTAAACTTATTTAAAATTAAAATTTTCATTATTGTATCATAATCATAACAATAATCATGCACAAAAATCAAAATCATTTAAAATTTAAAATTTTCATTATTGTATCATAACAATCAACATGTACAAAAATCAAAATCATTCAAAACTCAAAATTTTCATTGTTGTGTCACAATTACAACAAAAACATGCACAAGAATAAAGTTATTTAAAATTTAAAATTTTTATTATTGTGTCACAACAATTAATATCCACAATCATCAAAGTTATTAAAAATTCAAATTTTTTATTGTTGTGTCACAATCACAACAATAAACATACACAAGAATCAAATTCATTTAAAATTCAAGATTTTCATTATTATGTTACAATAATAAATATGCACAGGGACCAGAGTCATTTAAATTCAAAATATTCATTATTGTGTATAACAATCAACATGCACAGTAATCAAAGTCATTCAAAATTCAAAATTTTTATTATTGTGTCATAATCACAATAATAAATATGCACAAGGTTCAAAATCATTTCAAATTCAAAATTTTCATTATTGTGTCACAATCAAAATAATGAATAGTATCGTTATTGTATCATAAAATTCAAATTTCAAATTATTCGCAATTATTTTTGTATCCTTCAAAACTAATTGTTATACAACTTTTAGAAGGATAATTTTAGTTCAAAAAATTGAAATCTCTATAAAAACGACTTCAATTTCGTTTCCCTTTACAAATCAATTCTCACTTTTTATTTCTTATTATCAATATACTCTCACAATTTCACTCTCAATTTCTCAACTCTCAATTAATATTTACAATTTTTCATTTTCTCTCATATTCAATTGCTCATTTTTTTCAATATTTAGTTCAATTCGATTTCATTTATCAAAAAATTATGTTGAGTGATAAAGGCAAGTGCAAGGTTGGGGACTCTTCCCAAAATAAGCAATTTTATCTTGAGAATTTTCCTGCACAAGAATCTCAACACATCAACCTTGAACCTGAAAATGATGATCAAGAAGAGATATGTGCAGAAAAAGAAAAAATATTAAGATCCAACATTTTTAAGGTATATTTCTAAAAAAAAAATCGTTTGCCGAATAATTCAATACAAGTTATTTGCAATCATTGTGGACAACAATTCAAATTCAAAAAATGTGGATGATATGAGACATTTAGCAAGTATTTGAATAACAAACATCCAACTGAAATTTGTATTGACAAAACACAAACTTAAATATCCAGATTTGCATCTTCTAATTTTTCTTCTTTTTTTATTTATTCCGATGAAAAAAATAGAGAAGAATTAGTTAAAATGATTGCTATTGAATATTTATCTTTTAGTTTTAGTGAAAAAATAGGATTTATTAATTATTATCAAATTGCTTTAAATCCTTCTACAAAGCGTGTGTCTAAAACCACTACTACACGTACAACTCATAAACTTTATAAAAAGGAGAAAAATAATTTACAAAAACTTTTAAAAAATTTTAATAGTCAAGTTTCTATATGTAGTGATACTTGAGGTGATCATTGGCAAAAGCATTCATATATGGCTATTACATGTCATTGGATCAATAATAATTGTAATATCAAAAAACGTATCATTGCATATAAAGTTTTTAATGAAAAACATACGACTAAAAATATTTATAAAATTATTAGTTCAATTTTATAAGAATATTATTTAGTGAATAAAAATTTTTCTATTGGTTTTGATAATATTTCTGTTAATACCGCTTCTATTAGAGATTTAAAAAATATTTATAAACCTAGTTTTGGTGGTAAATTTTTTCATATAAGATGTTCATTTCATGTATTAAATTTATGTGTTCAAAATGGATTAAAATCTCTTGAAATTTATCTTACCCCTATTAAAAAAGCAATTTCTTATTATAGAATCATCCACAATTAATAAAATATTAGACTAGGTTTTGTAAGGAAAATGGAAAAAGATTTAAAAGATTTTTTAGAAATGTTCCAACACATTTGAATTCAACTTATGTTATGTGCTTTTTTTTGTTATGTGCTTTTTTTTGTTGCAAATAATGTTAATTCTATTATTTTATATCCACATCAATGAATTATTTGTGAAAAAATTTTAAATTTATTAAAAGTGTTTAATGATACTATATATACATTGTCTGGTGTTTATTATTCTACATCTTCATTATTTTTACTAGAAAATATTAATATTGTAAATGCTATGCAAGAGTATGAAAATGATGAAGATTTAAAAGATATAATTTATCTAATGAAAATAAAATTGTACAATTATTTTTGTGAAATTCCTGACATTTATTTTGTTGCTATTATTTTTTATCCTAGATGTAAATTAGATGGTTTACTTGATTATTTAATTTTCTATGTTGAAAATTTAGGAAGAAATGATTATGATATTGTACAAAAAAATAAATTATATTAGAAAATTAATTTTTGATATATATATGTTGAATTTAGTGTGACATTTAATAATTCTTCTCAATAATCTTCTCAATCTATAAATATTGGGAAATTTTCTAAAATGAGCAAAGTTGAGCAACTATTATTTCAAAGACAAAAGAAACCAAGAGCTTCAAATTCTACATTTGAAATTGATTTATATCCAACAAATTCTTTTAACTTTAGTGTCTACCTATTTTTGAAGGATTTTCCAATTCTAGAATGATGAAAATAGCATGAAACAATTTTTCTATATTCTCACAAATTACTAAACAAATTTTAGCAACTCATGTCTCAACTGTGGCGGTTGAACAAGCATTTAGTGCGGACGAAAATATTTTGGATGAGACAATGTCATGTTTGACTCCCGAATCACTTGAGGCACAAACATATCTGGATGATTGGTGTAAGCCAGATCTTAGACAACAAGAAATAATGAAAAAGAATAATGAAAACTTATATGAATTTACAACCGAAGGCACATCAACCACTACCTTTGACAACATTTCAGATTAAGTTAAGCTAAAGGGGTTATATATTCAAATGGTAAGTGAACTACTAGGGCTTTGATTCCTTAGACCCTAAAGGATATGTAGGTAGCTTAATTTATATAAATTAATTTGAAGCCATTTTCTTTTTTTTTTTCTTTCTTTTTTTAATTATAAAATCAAACAATTAAATATGACATATTGTAATTATAAGAATGATAATATATGTATTTTTTTGTTTGGTGATGTGAATTTGTTGTTCAAATATATTTCTATGAAAATATTTTTAAGATAAATTTTTTATTTAAAAAGTTACATAAAACAAATAAATCGATTTGAGTCAAATCTCCACATATAAAACTTGAGTTTAAATATAATTTAAATACAAGATAATTTAAATTAAAATAAATTGACCGAATTCATGAATTGAAAAGCAAAATAGTTAAGTCGACCTAATAAAAGAATGAGAGAATTAAAATTAAATAATTTAAATTTCGGTTCCAAACGGTTCGAACCGAAACCGAACCGTAAGGAACCGAAACCGTCGATAAGTGGTTCTATTCTGATTCTAGTGGATGATGAATCGGAACCGTCGATTCTGGAACCAGAATCAAACCGCGAGAAACCGAAACTGAAACAGTTTATAACCGATTCGGTTCCGGATGATGAACCGGAACCAACGGTTCCAAAACCGAAACCGGCTATTCCCGAACCGTGGTCACCCCTACATAACAAACCCAGACTCTATATGTACAACTGCATTACATTGAAAATAAAGATGGATGAGGAATTAACTTTATATCTTATCTCCCTAAAATCTAGAACATTAAGCCTAGATGATGATAAACTTGAGGAGAAAGTTTTGCAATAAGGTAAATAAGTTTTTCATCTATAGATAGCCTTAAAGGAGTACATTTGAATGCGCCATAAACCAAACATACAGCCAGTTTTTTATTTACTTCACTTTTTAGTCATTTATTTATACTTTGATCAAACTCTATTATGGGCTTCTAACCGCATTCTCTATATGGACCTAGGCTGACACAAAGGAACAAACTCTATTATGGGCTTCAAACTCCAGGTCGATCAAAGGTTCGGCTTGCTTCTCCCCTAGGCTGACACAAAGGAAGAATTTTAATTTGCCAACTGGAAACCTTTGCTCACTAAAACGCTCTCTCTCGCTCTCTCTCTCCGATTGCTCGCTTCACCTTTTAAAAAATTTTCTAAGTATGGAATTATGCCCACCTCTTGTCCAGAGTCGGAAGTCGAATCGTGCTTTAATCCTTTTTGGTATGGTATATGTATCATGCTATGCATTAGTACTCATTTGGAGGGTTGGGATGCTTCCTTTAATCTCTGAGAACTCTTTTACAAACCCCTTTAGAGTCGGAAGGACTTAAATGTAAGGTTCTAATATGTTTGGGGCGTCCCTGGGGCAAAAATTTCGTTCAATTCCTTTATGGGCCAAACCCTAATTGAACCCAGAAGAAAAAAAATACCAAATATAAATCAAAATTTATTCATTCAGTAATTTTTTTTTATTTATTTCAATAAGTTTTTCCATTTTATTTTTAGTTTTTAGTATTTTAAAATTGCTATTATTTTATTTGTATTACGGTCAAGTGTATTGCAAATGATGCAAACATTAGTATTTGTATGAAGTGGTGGTTGGAACTACCAACTTTGTTGAAATCCAAAATTAATTTTAATGAAATAAGAAATAGAGGACTAATTTTGTGAAAGTTCAAAGTCTAGGAGAGTCTATTGTCATATTATAAAGTTTCGAGGACTAATTTCGACAATAATGTAAAGTTCATGGGGATAATTTTTTTTTTTTTTTTTTTTGCCTTTTATTTTTCTGATTTCTGGTTATTTAAAAATTAATTATATATTTTAAACTTGAAAACTTATTATGAGAAGTTAGAATAAAAATTTCAATTTTCAAACGAATTCCTCTATGTTCTCTCAAACCGAAAACACTTGTATGTTCGATAGAGATCACTACCATATAAATTAAAATCAAAATTTTCACACATTAAATTCATCGACAAAAGGATATATATATATATATATATATATATATATATATATATATATATATATTTTTTGCAAATCAAAAAAAGGTGGTGAGGTGATCGGTGCTCTTTTTCCCGAAAAATATTATCATAAAAACTGTCATAAAAAATATGAACCTACAAATATCTATATTCATTTTGCACAAAATCTTCACAAATTTAAACTATAATATATTATTTCTTCGACCCGTTGTGTCGCGTGCTCGATCCGAGGGTCAGAGCGTGACAATGGCTGGATCGGTCTTATGCATGCCTTTGAGATAGGATGGACTGAATGGGTTCTTTACATATTATTGTGTTATTTCGAGCGGATCCTTTATATGTTGTTGAGTTGCCTTAAAAATATGATGGATATTGATGAATGTCTTGCATTATCTCTGCGTACGGTAGAGTTTACCCATATGCCGAGGTGATGCGACAGTTGTCACATACTCGATCTGAAAGTCGGGACTTACATGGCAATATTAAGGATCTCTTACATATAAATATTTGATTTTGGTTTCATTTAAAACTTTATTTTGCCTCAATTTGTCTTTATTTAGTCTTACTTTATTTGTAATATTTTTTAATTAAATGAAACTTTTTATAAAAAATTTATTTAATACTAATAAAATCTAATCTCAACTTTCTCGACCCGAATCTTTATTTAGTAAAACCCTTGAAGATTATCTCGATAGTAAAATAAAAATAAAAATAAAAACAATGAATTGATAAAGCATTCGCCCTACGAATTTGGACCTTAAACTTGCTCTTATTCCGTATTTGATTATCGTTCGCATACTAATTGGTTGACTTGGGAACAGCAGGCATGGCATGCAACCCTAGAACTAGATGATTGAGAGGAACATTGGAGAGGCTTTTATGCAGAGTCATCATCATCTTGTGGTATTTATGCCTTGGGAGATTCACCAAATTTGCTCCTTGGATGACTTTAGAAGCACATCTAATGCTCCATCTCACATTATTTTTCCCACTTTTTGTACGATGACAAAAATTATATGTAATATTGAGCATATAATAGTCACGCACGCGCGTGCGCTCATTGTATATCCTTCTGACCCAAGATTGCAACTCTCGTTGATTGCTATGAAAAGTCATGGGAAATAATGTAATGAAGCATATACTAAATCCATATTAATGCCAACTTCCAACCATCCATGGAATGGAGATAAAATCCATGATAATCACAATTCTGGTGAGCACCAAATTCATGATTCCATCGAAGCAAATCCAAATTCTCAAGAGTGATCTAAATGAAAATTAGACCACTGAGAAGTAAGTTCGATAAGCACTGCATCAGGCAGAAAAATAGAACAAGACATGATATATATTAGAGAATTAAATCTTAACTTTGAATTACTTATTTATCAAGACATGTTCGTGAAACCAAATGTCTCATTTTGTCTCAGGTTAACCAACTGATTCCACGGCCCATCCCAGAAGTGAAGATAAATATTGTATATATATTAGAGAATTGCACCAAGCAAAAGGAAAGAGAACAAGATCTTCCAAGATGCTATCAGATGTTAGAAATTTGTTACTGCCATTTAGGCACAAAAAAACTCCCGTATGCAATGTTTTGCAGCTCAAACCACAAATGCAGATTCAAGATATAACACGATAACACATTCCAACATCATCCAAATACCAGTCAGCCACAAACTCACAAATATCTTAAAATCTCTTCAGGCCAGTCGTTAGCACACACTGTTACAGACACCATGAGAAGCTTCACACCTTCCTCATTAGGAGAAACAATCGTTGATCAAGCTCAAAGTTAGCAGCATTCGAAGGATCTCCTCTCAGCATCATCAGAAGCCCAACAAAAGAGACATATATATATCCCTGATATCCAAACAAGAGACTATATCAATAAAGCCACTTAAACTTCAACAAGTAAAAATGAAAGTTCTTTATAATCACTAGATGTTTCCATTATCACATCTGAAGAAAGAACCTAGGATGACAACGTTTTTCAGGGCTCATAGCCTGTAAGCAATTTTCAACTTTTGTTTCTCAAGGCACAACATATAAAGCCACAAAATACATGCACTTTCACAGGCCTTTTGTCTGGCGCTTCCTCAGAGATCTTATAAAGCTTTCCATGCATGACATATTCAAATTTGTCAGCACGAGACTGTAACACCATAAAAAATAAAAAATAAAAAAAAAATTTGGGATTGGGGCTAAAAAGCTCCGATCTCTCTTTTTCCCTCTCTCTCCCAATCTCTCTCTCTCTCTCTCTCTCTCTCTCTCTCTCTCCTTTTTCTCTCTTTCTCCTCTCCCTTCCGCCACCCACCGCGGCTGCTCCACCTCCCTCCCGCGAGCACGCCACTGCGCAGATCCGCCCTCCCGCGAGCGCTACCGCCTCGAGCCATCGCGAGCCTTGCGCGCGATCTCCAGCAAGCCAGCGCGCGGGCAAGCCCACCAGCGGCCCAAGGCCCAGTCCAGCCGCGGTCCACTGCAACCCGTGAAGCCCGCTGCGGCCAGCAAGCCGGGTTGAGAGCCCACGAGCCACCAGCGGGCCAGCCCGCTAGCCCGCCAGCCCACCGGCCCTCAAGCCCGTGACGGCCTGCGAGCCCGCGACCGGCTTTCCCCTTCGAGCGCTCACCTGCATCTTCTGTACTACAGGTAACGACTATATTTGGTTGAAGTTCTAGGATTTGGTGTTAGAAATTTAGTTGTTTCTAATATAATTGAAATTTGGAAATATTACAGGTTTTATACCAACCCGACGGGCAAACGACAGCTAGATCTGAAACCCGAGGAACTCTAGGTGAGAAAAACGCACTCACTTCACAGTGTGAATAAATTTTCCCTTATTAGAGTTTTATTTGATATAAAATTTGATAATTTAATTAGGTTTGTCTTTTGGAGAGTCGTTGAAAAGTAAGGAGTGACCACCCTCCCTAAATATGTGAGTGGAACTCTAATCTCTTACATAAAATAGTAAAACGTGTTTTTTGCCGTATTTTCGATAAAACATGCTTTTGATATGTATTGATCTGACGTATGATATTGAATTTCAAAACCGTTTTGTGATTATTGAAGTGTCTTGAAATATGTTTACGATGACTATGCATCCATGGTTTGAAATGAAAACAAAACTTGTGCCATTACTTGATAATTGATAAATTTCCTTTTCTATCGCTGCATTAATATACTGTTTTGAAATGATTTGATGAAACGTATTGGCACGCAGACTTGAAATGCTTTGATGAACTATGTGGGTCGGATGCCCACTAGTTATGCGATAATATGATTTTACTTGTGGGACGTTGTGTCCTGAGACGTTGTGCCCTTGTGATACTTTGGGACGTTGTGCCCTTGTGATACTATGATAATTCCGTAACTACGAAAGGCGTTTGTAGAGACACGGGTTACCCGGATACGCTTCTGCAGGAGATACCCGCAAACGTCATTTATTCTAAAGGCTATAGGCGCGGCCGGTTGAACCCACGTAGGGGGAGGACGTGTGTGACGCCACCGTCTAGCACCGGGCGGGGTCCTATACACGTTGATGAGTTGGCCCCAGCGAACTCATGGCCAACGTCGGAGTAGAGAGCGTTTTAAAGTCTATACATAATAAAACCCCCGACGCGTCTGTCCTTGGTCTCGGTTGACTTTTGTCAGGATCATTTTTGGCTCGCTCTAATGTTACTTGATTTTAAATAGATGCATACATGCTTACTATCGTGTGATTAATTTAAATGATTTTAAATTTCTAAACATATCATATTTTGCCGCAAAATGTAAATTTTTATTTCGAATGATATTATTTGACACTCCAATTGTTCACCCATGCTATTTATGCTTGATATTATCCCCCTCACTCACTGAGTATCTTCCCATAATATGCATCCCTCTCTTTTCCTTCCTCAGACAGGTTTATTGTGATAGAGCGACGTTACAGACTCTAGAGCGGATTTGGTGTTTAAGACGGTGAGATTTATTTTAAATAGAAATTTGAACTCTTAATTTAGTTTCGACCCTGCGAGATCTTGACATTGAGATCCGTAGTTGGCCGTGTACTTATTTTGGGATGACTGTATAATTTAACTCTCATATTTCCTTTGTATTGAGACGATTGTACGTATTTGAATGTTATTTGGGAAAATTATTGTATTTTTCATAAAATTTAGGTCCGCTCGGTGTGGCGGCTGTTCATACTTCAATTGGGCAGGACAGTAGAGGTCTGTGGCTAGAACTGCTAGAAACTTGTAGTCTTGCATTGTTCTGGATGCTAGCGGTGGTGTTTGTTGATTTTGGAGAGATCGGGATGGCCATTTATTTAAATTATAGATTGATTTTGATTATACAGGTTTAATTGTACACGGGAAACCTCCGATTCCTCCGATTTATGGGGGAGGTTCTGTCTGATTTTCTGTAAAAATACAGTCGGCATCCAAGGGTAACGGGCGGCTGTTCACGATCCCAGTTTGAGGCATGACAGAGACTTCCTACCACCCTGAAATCAAAACACAACTTGAGTGTTTAAAGCAAGGGACGAGCACAAAGAAAAATTAGATATGCTTGCAATTATATATTCTTTAAATTTTTTTTCACATAGTCCAACTCTGCCAAAGCAACCCCATATGCATAATAATCTACTCAAGAATCGGTACCATATAGAGGGAGCTATCCTGTAGGTAACTGCAACATACAAGGTCACCTGTCGTCATTAAAAGCCACAAAAGTTGATGCGGTATATGCCGTATATACACACACTACTTGGTTTACATGGGTAACTTCTGCCAGGTTAAAAGCATGTTTCAGCAAATGTCGGTTCTTGAATAAATTATGTGAAAATGAAACCAAAACATTCTTATCATAATTTGTATTTTGAAATATTGTACTTAGCCCTGCTGCTATGATTATTATTGTTTTCTTGTCAAAAGGAAATTTAGATTGACACTAACGCCAAAAAGAGAAGGAAAAAAAATCATGTCATCGCTTCTAGTGGAGTTAAAACTTCTGGATGCTAGAAGCTTTATGACTAAGGCCTTTTTCATTGTTCGGCATTCTTATGTAAGTTGAATTATGTGGATAAATAGAAGTTATACTCATGAGACTTGCCAATGGACACCCAAAATCATTAAATTTGGCTATACCTGAATACAAGTGTTGAAGATAATAAATTATGGCTTATATGATTAACTTATGGATCCATTCTTTCGTATTTTACCATTCAATGACAAGTTTGGTATTCTTGTAGTTTTGAATTCGTTTGTGAGTGGCTTGAAGATTAATGAAGTGTAAAGTTCGTAGTAGTGTTTAATATACAATTTGATTCAATTTATTGCTTTGTATTTTCTGAATTATTTTCTGCCACCTAGTTACTTCAAGTGGTTACTGTTTTGTTATTACATTCTTCTTCCTTTTTACCTGTGGGACATTTATAGTTTCATGCTTCCTGTTTTGTTACTATTGGTTTTTGCCCCTTTTGCTCTGTTTCGTTGCCTATTTACTTAAATTTAATATATATGTGAATTTCTGAAACCAGACGTTTGAAATTTGCTGACTCTGAAAAAAAAAATTGTCCTTGCATGTGAGAATGCTTGAATGCCATAAAGCTAATGCAAATTCTGTGAATGCATATATATGACAACCTTTGCGGTGCTTTCCTTGTGGAATATTTTGTGGAGCCCAATTTGATCTTTGTTGCCTCTTTTGACTCATTGCTTGTCCAAGTAGAATATTTTCTTGCCAAGGAGGGATAGAAGAATATATTCCCACATCAACATGACAGGTTAGAATCTACAGGAAAAAGATTTCTCTGCCCTGCCTTTTTCTTTTTTTTTATAAGAGATTCGTCTCGATTAATTTGGATCGATCGTTACAGGGTCCATTTTTAGGATAGGTCTCCCAACATTATTTTTTTCATGTTCGGGAAAGTCAAACTCTCGATCTGATTAAGGAATGAAAGTATTCATTCTACCTACACCGACAAGTGTTGCCGTCAACTGAACACCTCCTTTGACTCATAGCTTGTTCAAGTAACCCTGAAACAGATTTCACCCATTGCTTCGGTTAATTTTACTCTTGGACAGCCAATGACAATGGGAAGAATCACCGTCTAGCTATACTTCTTTGACAGCAAAATAATGGACCCAGCACTGCTGAAAGTACTTGACAATTGATAAACAAACAAACAAAAACCCAGAAATAATTGTGCATAACTATTTATTTATTATTTTTTTTTTTTGGGTGGGGTGCCAAGAATCTTATTGTTGGAAGGAAGCAATGGATTGACAAGGACATGAAGCATTGAAATCACACATTTCCAAATAGTATGCAGTCACATTATTAATTAATTAATTAATTAATAGAAATTGAAGCTGAAGAGTTTCGAGGAATTTCACAAAAAGTATCACACACCTCGTCTTCTTGAACAATGTATTTTCCCTTCCCAAATTCAAATTGAAGTCGAGGCCCTTTGGACAAGCAGTCAAATTGATACAAAGAGCAAAGAGAATTTGATTCTGTCTATAACAGCAATGAAATAAAGGCGAGTTGTGATGCACCATGATGGATAGCTTGTAAATACCACAATGATATATTTCGACTTACAGTAAAGGTGCTGTAGAACTTCAAACGAGATCCAAAGACCTTCACTTTGGCTGGACATATACTAATTACCAACATAACATTAGGTTGTATTGCCTAGTTGTTATTTTATCCAAATATGCAGCTTTTAAGTATAATGTAAAGGCATATTCTTGCTGTATATACTAAATATCATCATTAAAGAAATCTAAACATTGCATCAAACACCGAATCAATGCAATGGCAATTTTTTGACTTCTTGGTTGGAGGGGAAACCATGAACCAATAAGCTGCAAGAGCCAGTGTTTGATCCAATGTTTAGACTTTTTTAATTAGGTTATTTAGTATATAAGGCAAGAATATCCTTATACATTATACTTGAAAGCTGCATGTTTGGATGAAAGAACAACTAGGGTGGTGCAACCTTATCTTATGTTGGTAATCAGTATCTGTTCTTGATTCTTATCCCTGTCAGAAATAAATTAAATCATTTTATTATCGTGAGTGGAAATAAATCATTATGGTATTTACAAGCTATCCATGATTGTGCATCCCAACTCAATGAACTGCTCACTAGGATTCCCCTACTAGAAAACGACATTGGAGCTTGTATAACATTGGTATAAGATAATAGCTTGGCTTCTGACCACAAAAAAATTAAAGGTACACAGTGCCATTTTTTGTTGCCCCGGAACTATGGCTTTTATATAATTTATTTTGAGCCATTTCTTTTGTACTATGCTAGAGTTGATAAAGATTCTGAAAGTATAGGTAATTTGAGCATTGGCATCTGGGTACCTACTCGTTTTTTGTATTCTTTGCCACTTAATATCTAAATTGTGTGCCAATATTGCTTCCTAACATTGTCTATTTGTCTTTTGCCTTTTATTTGCATGGATGTATTACACTTTTTATTCTTGATTGGTTCTAATAAGAACAACCCTTCTGGTCATCACTTTTGAAGCCAAATCAATGTCATTTTTCTTTTTCTATTTCTTTGTTTCTTTCTTTTGCTATGTATAAAAAAAAAAAAAATACACAACCATAATGAGCGTTGTTCATATTACCAAGTGATCCCATGAGAATCCCCGAATGCAGGGGATTCCCTGTCATACTTACCTTCAGGTTAAGTTTGTTGTTACAACCTATCCAAAATGTCTAGTTTCTTTTGTTTTGTTTATATATATATATATATATATATATATTTTATATATCCCATCTTCATCAATTACATCACAGTGAAAATTTTAAAATAATAAAGACAACAGTTATCCGTTGCTTTGCTAGAAGACGATATGCAAAGAAATGCTTGAAAGTACAAACCACACAAAAACACTTGTACTAGTGATAAATATAACAGATGGGAGACCAAGAAGTAATCGATTGTTAAGGTATCAGTGATATATTTTGATCTTAAATTAGGATATAAAAACGAGTCTTTCGGTGGTGAGATTTGAAATTTGGATACAAAGTATAGGATTAGCTCTAGTTTTCTTTTCCCACTTCATAGGGGTATTTTGGTCATTTAATTGGAAGATGGTGGGACCACGTCATCCGTAACGGCGATAACGGCGTCCTTCTTCTTTTTTCCTTTTTCTTTTCTTTTCTTTCTTTTTTTTTTTTTATTTTTAAAAGATGGATACTCTTGGGCGGTAACTAATATGATGATAAAAGTAAAGGCCACCCAGCGCTAGCACCCGGAGTGCCCCGCTACACGGTCAGCATCTCGATTCTCACCATATCTGGTAACCTCTGTTCTAAAACCTCTCCCTGTGTCTCTTGCATGTCTTCTCTCCCTTCCCTTTGGTTCACTTCCCTTTCTGTTTGTCGTATGCAAGTATTGTCTCAAATTAATTTCTAGGCGATGTCTTTTACTTTATCTGATGTGATTTTGGATTATTATCTTTGTTGTCTAAAAGGGGCATGGTGGAATGGGAGGAATGAATATGAAGCATGTTGGAAATTTCTCTGGGACATAATACATATATTTGCATGGACTTGGTTTCAGATTTTCCTAGTGTTTTTGTTATTTCAAATTTTTTACCAAAAGATTGTTGGATATTCTGCGCATTTGGATGATATCTGACCTAGCCTACGTATATTTTAACATTTATTTAGGATGATTCAGGAGAATTTGAATTTTAAGATCTCAAACTGTCACTTCAGTGGAACAGACGAACCAAGTGACACACTATGTAGATTAAACATCCGAGATCGCATTTGGGTGAATGTTTTGCAAAGTTTTAGGGTTTGTACCGTAATGACCCATTACAATAATTCCCCATTTCTATTTTGCGACAATAGGGATCGATGCAGGTCTGTTCTGGGAATGAAATACGGCAATATACCAATGGCAGTAGAGAGAAGTGGTTAATGTAACGACCCAAGGCGAAATAGAAAGCAGTGGAATAACAGAAATTACTGGGCTTAGAACTCAAAAAGACTAGGAAGATATGTGAAATTGCCGGATCCCATTCTCTCTCTCTCTCTCTCTCTCTCTCTCTTCAATTTGACTAAATCTAGATCGACTGTTGGGGAATCTACTTGCCGAACTCGTACATGGTTAAGGGCCATATTTGTTCTTACCCAACTATGCCAACTAATATTGGTTCTCTCTCTTCAACCCATGTCTGCTCTATTCCATATTAGCATGAGGAAAGCAATTCAAATGACATCTGATGTCTAAGATAACAACGATAGATCATATCATTTTCCATTGTTTTCCCAGGCTAAACAGAGTAGTACTCGGTTGTGGGTCGGGTCCCTACTTCCAAGTTCCAAATTCCATCCGATGGTCGTCCTCTCCTTACTTCTAACTTAATAGCCTCATGCAAATGATGGAATGGTCGTTTTGTAATAGAAATGTAAAATGATTAAATATATAATTTTTAATTACAAGATAAATAATATAAATAATAAAAATTATAAATAAATAGATAAATAATTTATTAAATATTTAAAAATTTATAAATATGGAAATTTTAACGATTTTTATGGTAATATGAATTAATTTAATTTATTAAATTATATTAAAAATTAAAAAAATATTAACAAAAAAGTTTTCGCGGATCATAATTGTGTGAGGAAGTTGATAATTGATCATTGACTTTGTCAGCTCTCGTGTAAAGGCTTTTTTTCCTTTTTTTTTGTTTTTTTTTTTTTTTTTGTTTGAACAATCACACCCAAAAGTTAGGTGGCGAAATTTCCTGGAAATTTCGCGGATCACGCCATGAATACAAGTCATGCCTTGCCGTGTCAGATATTCCGACGGCACCGCATTTCACGCTGAAAAGTCCAATGTCATGTGCTGCTGCATCGATTTGATGCGACATCGATAATGGCGTGTGTTTCGATATGATGTGACATTAATTTTTTTAATAAATAACTTGTAATCCCACATCGGTAAAAACAATTAACCACGTCTTTTTCTGTGTGTTTTTCTTCCGGGCCATGCACATTGATTGGGCGGGTAAGTGAGATGACAATAAATATGGCCTCGCAATGCGACCACAAGGAGAGCCGCGCTACACGTTCAGCTTTTCGATTCTCACCCTATCTGGTATGTTAACCTCGATTCTTAAACCTCTCTCACTTCCCTTTCTTTCGGTCGTATGCAAGTATGGTCTCAAATTAATTTCTGGGCGATGTCTTTTACTTTTATGTTGTGATTTTGGATTATTGTCCTTGCTCTTTACAATGGGCATGGTGGAATGGGAGGATTGAACATGCAACATGTTGTGATTTTGGATTAGTATATTTAGGCATTTTTTTCATTTCCTATTTTCGGTCTTCATTCCGGTGCAACCCACTCGATCGAACCCTGCGGTTTGAATTAATTTAACATCTCACCGGAGTGGACCGACCGGTTCGATTGCGAACTACTTTATACTGTTAAACCAAAAGAAATTATATTTGATCGAGCCATTTAAAATTGATCAAGATAAGTAAAATCCATGGATTGTTTAAACTTTACGTAGTATTATTGATAGAACAAATTCATTTTTTCATAAAAATATATAAATTTTATTTTATTTTAAAATATATAATACACAATTTGTATGTATGATATCATGGAAAACGATCTGATTGGATCAACCGATGAATCGGTAAATTGGTCGACTTGTTTATTGGTTCAGTTTAAAAACAATGCTGCAAGGAGGAGTCTTGGGGGTATGGTTCAGTTTAAAAGCATTTCCTCCTGGAGTATTGGGGGTACAAGATTCACAAATATATGGAGTTCTTATCTATTTATCATTGCTGTAAGGTACAAGATTCACAAATTTATCGAGTTCTTATCTATTTATGAAAGATATATGATATATTTTGGTTCAAACTAAATGAAAATAGTTTTTATGTAAAAATAAAATGACAAATAGAGATACAAAATATTTATTGTGTAAGAGTTTGAAAAGAATATTTGTTTGATCTGCAAATTTATTACTATATAATTATATGAGATTCAGTTATAGCTGGAGTATGATTCGTTAAACTTCAGTAAAGAGTAGCATAGGTCGCTTATGAAGATTAAAATGTGGTATACAAGGTAAAGAGGGTTCTACATCATGTGTGAGAACGAAGGGTAGCCTTGGTAACCATGTGCGAGGTTTAAGCATGGTATGGTTGTGGGTTTAGTATGAGTTTAAACAAGAATTTAATTGGGTAAACCATTTAGTTGTAGTGAAAAGAGGAATTGATTGTTTGATTATCTGTCATAGGGGATTGGGATATGAACCTGTTTGGATAATAATCATAGATGTAGGCATGTTGATTGGACCATGCTTACACTTGTAGGATAACAAGTCCAACTCTAATCGTCACCCAATATCTTCCACAATCATAGGATTGCATACGACACAAAAATTCTTTCCAAATCCTGTTCTCTATTGGAGGCTTACCAACAAGGATTGTGGTTCATAGGAGTTCACCAAGAAAAGAGTATGAGAGCAGGTGGCTTATCAAGATTAGTATGTGTGACGGTGATAAAGGAGATGTGCAGCCGTAGGTAATCACACACGGTTTTATTGCCAGGAAGTGTTGTTTGTGTAGAATGGTTGTCAACTTAATAGAGATTTAAGCAGGAATGTAATTGGAACGAGGGTGGGGTGAGAGATTGTGAACAGTTGATACTTTGATTAATATAATAGTCTGTTGATTGAAAGAGGATCATGGATGTAGGGATATTGGTCGAATTACGTAAAATTTTGTGTGTTTGATTGTTCAGTTTATTTGTATTGTGGATGCATATTATTTTTTATAGGAGCAAAGGTATGGCTTATGGAAACTCAAGATAGATATCGACAAGAGGAGATTGATAATGGAGAGCGGAGCCACATCCCCCTCACCCTCAAGTCAACAAGATCAAAACCTCAAGTCAACAAGATCAAACCCAGTAAATTGCTACGAGGAGTAGGTGACATAATTGAAATAAAAACGTTAGTTACAATGGAGAGGTATGTGTTTGAATAAAGAAGAGAATATTGGGTTCCACTTGTTTGATTAAATTATCGATATCCTAATTATGCTGTTGATCCCGTGCAACCACCGTGCTTTATTATTATATTCTGGAGGACCAAATTG
The DNA here is from genome assembly GCA_033439265.1 of Dillenia suffruticosa. Taxonomy (NCBI): domain Eukaryota; kingdom Viridiplantae; phylum Streptophyta; class Magnoliopsida; order Dilleniales; family Dilleniaceae; genus Dillenia; species Dillenia suffruticosa. The sequence goes on from JAVTVX010000001.1 coordinate 1,862,302, forward strand.
CGGCATTATTCAGGCTTTCCTGGTATGAATATGTAGTGTGATAAGAAGAGAATATTGGGTTCCACTTGTTTGATTAAATTATCGATATCCTAATTATGCTGTTGATCCCGTGCAACCACCGTGCTTTATTATTATATTCTGGAGGACCAAATTGCGGCATTATTCAGGCTTTCCTGGTATGAATATGTAGTGTGATACTCCTTCTCTCTTTGGGATGACGAAATAGAAAAGGATATCTTATGATGAGACCAAGTCAAGGGTTGGTTTCATAGACGCAAAGAGCTTTTGATTAAGTCAATGTCAGGCTGCTTCTAGGAGTAGATGTGGAAAATTTTTAATACATCAGGGTCGCAGGGTAATTACAAGTATGGTCGCTTTTGTAACCATATTTCAGCCGTAAAACTATTGAAGTAGAATCCTCATTTTAGTTTTCATGAACGCTATTTATTGTTGCTCTTGCAAAGCCATATTTATCTGCAAGGGCTTAGCTTAAAAGTTGGTACGGAAAGATGATCACAGTTCAGGCACATCTTCTTGAAATGGTCCAAATTTGAAGAGGTTTTGGCGCTGGGTAGATATGAATATTGGTGGGGTGGGTTATTTAGCACTTTGGTTGTGCATAGGTCGGCGTCTAGGTTTGTTTACCCCGATAATACTATATAAACGTACTGACACATCTTATGACTGTCTCTTATTCTGACACATGATACACCTCTTTTTTTTTTTTTTTGGGTCACATCCTAATCTTTAGTAAAATCCCCTTCTAGGCTAATGAACCCTCATGAGGCACATTTTAACCCTAACATTAACTTCCTATATTTTTAGTAGTACATCACACAATATCTTTTCAAATTTTGATGTGTTAAATATTTTCTTTCTTTTATAATTTCCTTCAGAAAAAATTTATTTTTTATTTTTTATTTTTTATTTTTTATTTTTGTGTATTTGGGACAGACCAGAAATATAAAAGCAAGCAATCTATAATTATGTGCTTATCCTCGAGCAATCTATAATTATGTGCTTATCCTCGTGCGAAACATGGGATTAGCCCATGCATGAGGGGAACACTAAAAAATTCGGTCCATGTCGGTCTTGATGACAATATCTAGGCGCCTTGGATTGGCAGAACATGCTATATGCTACATGCTGAGATTTAAGAAGTAAGATTACCACCGAAGATAGACAAGATAAGAATAGGGTTTACAATTATTACAATTACAAGTTCAATCAAACATTAGAAAAGGCTGTCAAAGTAGATCGAGGTTGCTTCATGAGATGTGGACCTCGACACAAGGCGCTTTTGTGCAGCAGGGTGTATTTGTTAAGGGCAATGCATAAAACTAATATTAAGAGTTTATTAATTGCAAGGGTTCGTCAGTGTCATATATGGTTACTCTTAAAGCATCAACAATCGCTGGAGAGGCAAGCATCATGACAGGACAATCATAAAGAGATGGGCATACCAGCGTTGGGAAGATGTGGTGCGACCTGAAATGCGGTTTTGCTTAAAAGCCAGATAACGTTCCTTATGGAACCTTGTGGAGTGCTTCAACACTCATGAAGAAACTGTTTCTAGTAAATTCTGCATATTGTTCTTTTTGTGAAGATATTGTGGGCTCTCAAATGGGAGTCCAGCAATTAAATTCAGCTTACCTTGTGCAGGCAAGAGATAATTAGCTGTACTCGCTTACCTTGTGCAGGCAAGAGATAATTAGCTGTAACTCGTAACAGTTGTGACAATAAATTTTAGTCTTACCTTAGATTCCTCTCCTTGTTTTTTATGTGATTTAGTACAATTCAATTGTTTTGCACCTCAATTAATTCATGATGTTTTGCCACAGCCCTACACAATAGAAAGAGGAACAAACTACCATGGAACCGTTGCCCCAAAATAACCTTGAAACTTTAAGTCAGGAGTACACTTCAATAAACTATCGGCAAGAGAAGCGTGTCAATGAGATTCAGAAGAAGGGATACCGTGTCACCGTTGCTTACTTAGCCTTTCAAGCCATCATTGTCAATGCCATAACTCAATCCCGATCATCTTTGGTGAAAGGCACTCACCGGTGGATACCGTTTACCCTCTCCTTTCTGGTCTCCCTCATTTATGGAGTCGCTCTAAATCACATTGTCCTCCAGTTCCTCAGAATGCGCTACCAGTTGGACTTGAACCGCCTGGAGCATGAGATGATAAGATGCGAACTCCACATGGTTCGTGTGAATGGGATTGACGTGGGTAATAATTCAAGGTTCAAACGGGACCAGTTGAGACCGGACCCAGTTGCAGTGTTCAAGCGAAAGACTTACGCTTGCTTCATTGCAGCTGTTCTGCTTGTTTTTGCCACACTAATGCTTTACGTGAGTGCTTTCTTGTGTGAAAACAAAGAATGAAGCTCTTTCATTAAAAGGGGCTGCTTCCAACCATTTCCGTCCCACCTGAGAAAGGAGACTAGAACGTTGTTCTGGGTGACAGGACTTTGCAAGAAGCAACCTGTTTGAAAGCGAGCTTGTCATCTATCAAGGTCGTTAGCAAAGACGCTTTGGTGTGCCATCCTATTTGATTTTTTTTATGTTTTTGACAGAGGTCGTGTCTTGCTGTGAGCTAGCATTTCCCCATGTTCGGAGTCATCTGGGGATTTTGGTTTGCTTCTTGGACCTTGTCAGCACTTGCAATCTGCGGTAAAGCTTTCAATCCTATGACTTGATAGTTGTAGTTCAATTTTACTAGTTGGTAGTTTTGTTGTTTATCTATTGTAACAAGAAAACCTTCCGCTAGTATCTATATGTTATGCCCATTAGATGTAATCGTGGCTCTCAAAACGTATCAGAATGGTGAATAAATTTTCTATGCATGCTCGTATAGCTATAAGTACCTTAAAAACTTTTCAGGACACTACTGGATGGATTTGAGCCACTTTCTTTTTTTGGTTAAATCTTTGTTTTTTCCCTCAAATTTTCATGTGATCATGTATTGTTATGTGTAATTCTAATGAACAGGGGAATTCATTTCAAGTTGATGAGAATTTAAATATTTAAAATCCTGCTTTTTAGTGACTTTTGTTTAAGTGTTTGGACAATCGGTATTTGAAGTCATATTTCGACTAATCCGACTCGAGATACTGTCAAACTCTCTTTAAGAAGGGCTCTTGCAATATAGTTCCTTCTATTTTTTAGGTTTAAATTTAAATTTTGATTAAAAAATCTAACATCGTTCCCACTAAATTAATCGTACTTTTAGTACCCTTTTTCTAATTTGTTGACCAAACCTGGTTGTGTAAACGATTCATTCTACCTATCTTGTCCAAATTCTCTTCCCTACTGAGGCTGTATCGGGTGTACCACATGAAAAACATGGATTTCCTCGTGAGATTAAGGGGGCCGAAGGTACTGTAAAAAATGAGATCCAGCTCCCTTCGGTAGCTTCCTTATGCACCCAGCAATCAAAATTGCCTTTGATCGTCCTTTTAGCAGTCTTTCACTCTTTCACCGATCCTTAAAGTTGAAACCACGCAAAATAATTCATTTTTTTAAAGGAAATAGATTTTTTTTTTTTTTGGGGTATTAAACTGCCTTGTTTGAATACACTTAGTTTCTTATTTAGAATCAAATGTTACTTCAGGAAAATCTCATGTAATCTCTATACAACTTTATTAAGGTTGTGTGAAAATGCTTGACATAAAATTAAGGCTGTGAGAAATATTTTGTAAAGTTTCATAATTCTTTCCATATTTGTTCTAGAGGCTTGAGAGGGGGTTTGTAAGAGAATGCACGATGATATTTTGGATTTGGGAGGGTTTTCAAATATGACATTACAATTGGTATCGGTTTAATCTCATGATAAAGAACCTGGGTCTCTTATACACTTAAACAGAGTATCAAACCATGTAAAATAATTGGCTCTCATTATTTATTTTTGTTTGATTGTTGATATCATTTTATTTTATTTTTTTATGCTAGATCAGCCGATATCAGAATTATGTCTCGATTAATCCGAGTGAAGTATTATCCATCTCAATTTAGGGAAGCTATTCCAACATACTCTTTTTCATTTTAAAATTTTGAATTCAAAACTTGGTTATAGGCCCTAAATCATTATTTTTTTTTTTTTTTGGTAGTAGGGTCCTAAATCATCATCCGTTAGTATGACTGTCGGTTGGTTTTGAATTATTTCGAGTTGAGTCAAACACAAGTTAATTTTTTCTGAATAAGATAAACCTATGTTTAAGGTTTACTTATTTAGCAAATGGGTCCTAATTGAATTGTAAGTAATTCATGGATGCTTTAATTGAGTTGAAGTCTAATACTGGTTTTAGATTTTAGTTTAGTTCTGAGATGCTTTAGGGCTTCAATATGATTGGTTTCGTCAATTTGATTTAAATCAAATTTTAAGTAATTCCCCGGTAAATAAATTGTGTGGAATTATGCTTTTAGTCATGCATTGCCTGCCTCCTTGAATAATCCTAGTTAGCCGCATCATATATATATATATATATATATATATATATATATATATCTAAACCAGTTGTAGAGATGTTTCTTTGCATGACAACTTAATCCTATACTGTTCTGAGGATTGCAATCATCTTCTTACAGGTAGAGCTTAGTCCGAAGAGCCTATGAATGAGTGTAGCAGGTTATGAAGGCAGTTCCAAGGTAGAGCTAAGGATGAACATGTCATTCATGAATGACATGGGATCAACTTGAATTTATACTCGAAGAAGAAAGGAGCCATATCTAGGCTAACTTTAAAATTTAGCTACTTTGTGCTATATTTCTAATTTTCTTCTTATAATACAGTACTCAGAAATGGAGACAACAGAAAATTACTTTTGAAATTATAATTTACTTCGAGGAGTTTACGTAAAGTTCGTACTCAAATAAAGCTACAACGATTTAAGATCGACATAACTTATACTAATTAAATCTAAATATATTTGAATATTTCTTGATCGAAACAATAGAGTTTATTAAGTTTGAGATTAGATTTGTGCATTAATCGAAACTGTTGGTATTTTGCATAATTCCAAGTTATCCCATTGTATAAAAGAGAAATTGGAAAACGAAAATGGATATAAAATAATACAGAGAAATGATATTTTGTAAAAATATAAGAAATATAAAAGAAGAAAAAAAACGTAAATATAAAAAAATATAAGGATTTTTAAATAAATATTAATTATTTTATGAAAATAATAAATGATTATCTTTTATAAAATATGTAATTATTAATTATAAAATGAATAATGTAAAAATAAAAATTATAACTAAATAAATAAATAATTCATTAAATATAAAAAATATGTAAATATAAAAAATATGAAAATTCTTGTATAAATATTAATTAATTTAACGTATTAAATAACGGGAAAAAATTGGTTTCTCATACAATATTACATAAACTAGCTTACATACAATATTCCATAGCAAAAACTAGCTGCAAAACATATGGAGAGATACCACCATGACATGCAGATATATCATCAATAGTACCTTATTTTTCTAGTTTTTATAAATTTATTCGAAAAGATTTCATAAACTCATAAAATATAAGAATTGAAAATCTCAAATAAGATCAACTTACAATCAAAACTACAAGATAATAATAAATGATGATATATATCAACAAAATCTTCAATCTTTTTCAAGGTAATCGTCTTGTCCATTACACTTTTAGATGAATATGTACGTGTAGATAGAACTTTATGCTACACTATCAAAAGGTGTACTTGTACGAAATGTCATTTCTATCTACATTCGGATATTCATCAATAGATGCTCGTGGTACTTCTTTAGATGTTCCACAATTCTTATATTTTTTAGTGTCCCTTTTTGTTTGAACATAATTATAACTAAATCAATGAATAGTAAACGGATCATAAATATAAATGTTAAACTTTCTTTTAAGAAAATAATAAGATATATATTCTAATTAAGAATACTTCTGAACATTAACAATCCAACGTTAGTTTGAGAAATATAGTAGAAAGATACATATAGAGTCAACAAGTTACGAATCATTATATAAATCTTTAGTTACATCATCTTAAACTAAAATTGAGAGAGAATTTATATCTATATTCTTGTTTAGTGACCGAATGGGAAAAGATAAATATTCACAATCCACCTTCAAGTTATTGCTACCTATTTCATTACCCATATCAAAAGTATCTCTCGGCACATTGTGGATAAAAATTCATTTCTCTTTTTTTGGATCATGTGAGTAGAATATCTACTTTACCTGTTATTGTATTAATCGAACAAAATTCATAAGCGTAAAATCCAACTCGCCTTTTTTAATACCTCTGCTACTTATCACATCAAGTTAATCACATTGAAATAGAATAATCTTTGCTTTTCTATAATATTCTAGTTTAATTATCTCAATCAATATGCCATTTTAGTCTAAACCAAAATACAAGAAGAAGAGGGGAAAGATTTTGCCTCTGAGACTGAACAATCTACAATATGCCTTTGTAATCAGTCAATTAAGGTGACTGTACAATGACGTTGCATGTTTTGATTTTAAAATCAAAACCAAAAAGTTTAATAAAATATATATATATATATATATATATATATAACATATAAAATATTAAAAAAATATGTAAGAAGAAGGGAGGACAGATTGAAATTCAACTCTTGTTTTTAGAAATTGAGTTGCATATGTATTCTCACAGGGTGTAGAGGAATCAAAAGTCTTGGTTATTTCAACCCTAAGTATTGCACAGTTTTACTTAAAATTTTATTTATACTAATTGATATTGTTAATACATATGTTACTTTTCATATATTAACGTATGTAAGATAAATATTTTCAGAATATACATATAACGCCATATGAGACTATTATTTCAGATATTTGTTGCTATTACCGGTATTTTTTCTTGTATATGAGAAGTTATATTATCCTAAATATCATAATATATCAACATTCTGTACAATATTTTGACATATCAAATGTTTGTGATAATATTTAATTTTAATGTTTTCCTTTTTTTGTACGTACCTTAATTTATATCACTACCAGAAAATCTTGTATCAGCGATAAAAATTTCTGTCACTGAAAGTCAAAAATCTGTCGTTAAAGGATATTAATGATGGATTTAAGGACGGAAAAAATCTGTCGTAAAAAATGATTTCGTTAATTTTTATCGATCGAAATGTATCCGTCGCTGATATGATTTTAAATTTTTATCATTATAATCTATAGATATTAAAATTTTTAATAAAAATAAATCAATGGTTCACCTTTTTTAAAAAATTTGAATCAAAATCAAATCTTATTAACAGATAAGATTCTAAAATTTTGAAATAATCAACAATTTTGTTGGGTCCAATTAGGTCTCCTTGAAATGTACTAGTAAATAGGACTTGCTTTGATCAAAGTCGTCACTTTCAAGTGCCCCTGAAAATGCAGGTGTGTGTTTTAAATAATAATAATTTAAGGTTGTTGCCCCTACATATGAGATGTGCAATCTGACACACTTGACTTTTCCGAAGAGACCTCGACGTTTCCGAAATTTCTCTCTTTCGTTTTCTAAATAAAAAATATGTAAGGTTCATAGATAGTTATTTTTATATAATTATTATAAAATAAATTGAAATTATTATTATTATTGTTTTTTCTTGAGAAAAGCTGTTAGATGGCATCAAGCATCAAATTATATCTTCATGTGATTGTTTGATATCTATTTATAAAATGTCGTGTTTAAGATATAAAAAATAGATATCGACAAAATTTTATTTTTTTAAAATTTAACTCAATTCAAATTAAATTTTATCAAATTTAAAATAGTTATCAAATATCGATAGTAGAGTTTGGGACATTCTTTCTCTTGACTCAATCACCTCAATGAAGATCAATTTACTAAGTTTGCATATTATGTCGATTGGATTGGTTAAAACTGATCCAAAAAGATACAAGTTAGCAAACCGTGTCGAATCATTACAACAAATTTATATTGTCTAGATAAATACATTAGTACGTATATTACTTTTCAAATTATACAATGATAAATAAAGTAAAATAAAGTATCGTTTCTCATCAGAATTAAATGAATTTCATAATTTAGTTATTCGAGAAAATTATATTTGAGATAATAAAAATCATTGAATAACTTAAATCTAAATTTCTATAACTAAAATTTACAAAAAAATAAATAAATTAAATAAACAGACAAAAATTACTAAAGAAACCATGTTTAGAGAATTAATGAGCCTACACTATACTAACTAAAATGAATCACGAATCTCAAAAGTATTCATTACTAATATTTTTCATATTCGAAATATTTTTTGTTTTCAAAATGGTTCGACACATTAAATTAAATTAATTAATATTTATATAAAAATTATTATATTTTTATATTTATACATTTTTTCACATTTAGTGAATTATTTACTTATTTAATTATATTTTTTATTTTTATATTATTTATCTTATTATTAATAATTATATATTTGATTCTTTTATATTCTTATTATAAAAGATTGTGGTTCTATTATTTTTATAAAATAATTAATATTTATATAAAAATCTATATATTTTTAATATTTACATGTTTCCCACGTTTCCCTTTTCTATATTGTTTCTCCGTTTTCATTTCCATGAGACCAGCCAGTGCAGGAGGCTTTTTCAGAAATAGTCCAAGTCAATGGATATTGGGATTCACTATAAACGCAGGAATCACAAACAGGCTTGAGGCGGAGCTTTGGGGTATCGGGAAGGGGTTGAATCTTGCTCCGAAGTACAATTTCCATAAAGTCATCATGAAACCGGCTCTCAAAACTCTCACCCTCCTGAACAAAGGCGCTCAAGCTTCTCACCCTATGAAGGTCATCATTGATGAATACAGAAAGTACATGGAGAAGGTAGGCATTTGGGAGGTGGCTCATGTAACAAGTGTGCAGACCCCCTTGCTAACCTTGGGCACTCGTAGGATCTAGACATCCATGTCTTCGAGTCCCCTCCGGACTACATAAAGCCTTTTGTTTTGTGCCTCTAGGCTTGTTCTCTCTTTTCCTACAGATAAAAAAAAAAAAAAAAAAAAAAAGAGAGAGAGAAAGAAAGAAAGAAAAAAGGTGTAAAGTAAAATTGGACTTGGGCTGTCACAACTACGATTGCCCTATCTTTCCTTAACATTCAAAATTATGAGATTTGGACTTCAATTGGGCTTGGGTTTGAACTTCGAATAATCTCTTTTCAACATTCTAAAATTTATTAAAAGGCCTTGCAAAGAAAATTAAATCAATCCAAAATGACGTGAAAAAATATTACAAATTCCAATAGATGAATGTTAAACCAATGTCTAGTTAGTTTGGTACTATACCCATTAGATAAGATATTGAATTCGAGTTTTATATATGATAAAAACAGACATAAGAGAGCTCTACCTCTTAAGTATCCAACGTGGCTCGAATTGGATTTAATTAAATTCAACATAATTACTAGATATTAGTAGTTTATATAAAAAATAGATGAATGTTAATTATGATAATTATTTACATTTATTTTTTTTCATCATTTGTATATTTTAGCAAGATAATATATGCTATAACATATTCCCCAACCCCAAAAAAAAATGGAATTCTCTATAGAGAAAATTCTAGTTCGAAACATACAATTATCAAAGATCGAATCTTAAATTTGACTAAAGAAAATAAATATATTTTCTATCGATTGATTTATAATTTGGATGGATGTGGTATAAAAAATATAATTGATTTTATACCAAAAATCCTTCAAAAATAATTTTATTAATGGCCGTTGCTGGGAGTCCGGGATTCATACAATGGCTGCTGCAGGGACTCCGGGTTTCATATAGCAGAAAGCTGCAATATTGATTATAGACTTTAATTGCCTGCCCAGTTCATTCACTTAGATTTTGACGTTTCTTTCCTCTATCTTCATTGTGGTAAATGGCAGAATGACCATTTTTGAATTTATCAGATCTAGAAAAGCTTATCGACTACAATGCTCCAACAATCTCCATGGAGAAAGTCAAAGCTTCTTGATCTCTACCTTCATCTATCATGGGACGTCACTAAATACCACCTATATCTTATAAAATTATGAAAATGAGAGTCAGTTAAATTTAATCTCTCTCCTGCATTATTATAAATATCTCATTTCTCAAAACCACACCTTCCGCAACAAGCACTACCTAAGACCCTTGAAAATGAACTACATCTACATACTAGTCATTGCCCTCGTTGGAGTTCTGGCTGCGGAGGTCGTGGTGGCTCAGAATTGTGGCTGCTCGGCTGACCTTTGCTGCAGCAAGTATGGCTATTGTGGCAACACTAGTGACTACTGCGGCACTGGATGTCAAGAAGGGCCTTGCTATGTTATTCCTAACAATGGTGTGGTGGTCGGTGATATTGTGACTGATGATTTTTTCAACAGGATTATTAATCAGGCTGATGATAGCTGTGTTGGGAAGAGCTTTTATACCAGAACAGCTTTTCTTGATGCGGCTTGTTCTTATCCTCAGTTTGGTACAGTTGGTTCTGTTGATGATTCTAAGCGCGAGATTGCCGCCTTTTTCGGGCATGTTACTCATGAAACTGGACGTAAGTTTTCATTTCTCTCTGAGAATAAATTTTTGATTTTGAATGACATTGTATACTTTTGTAAATTTGCAGACTTTTGCTACATAGAGGAAATAGATGGTGCATCAAAGGACTACTGCGACGAGACCAACACAAAATATCCATGCGTGTCAGGCAAAAACTACTACGGCCGTGGACCTCTCCAACTATCTTGGAACTACAACTATGGCCCTGCAGGCAAAAGCATCGGCTTTGATGGCCTCAATAACCCCGATATTGTAGCCTCCAACGTCACCATCTCCTTCAAGGCGGCCTTGTGGTACTGGATGAACCATGTCCATGACATCATTGTCTCAGGAGAGGGCTTTGGAGAAACCATTCGTGCCATTAATGGCGCCCTCGAGTGTAATGGTGGCAACACGAATGCTGTCAATGCTAGAGTTAAGTACTATACAGAGTATTGTACTGAGCTTGGTGTTGATCCTGGCAGCAATCTCTATTGCTAGAGTTGTTGTTATTGTTGTTATATGTAACCTCTCGGAGGTCTTTATATGGTGCTAAGCTGTTGAACTCGTCCCTAACCATGCTACTAAGTGAACTCTATTTTTCTAGAAATTTTCAGTTTCATATTTTGCTTTTCTCTTAGATCTCGTCTATCAAAAAAATTTGTCAATGTCATTCACTTCTCATCAAATCATCAATCATTTTAGAGTGTTATGAGTAGAAAAACAAATTAAACTAGCATTTTTGGGTCCAGTAGTAAAAAAAAATTCTCTATTGAATTGAGATCTTAAATTCAAACTCCATCTCCCTCTTTTAGGGTAATACCCTCCTTCACAACTAAAAAAGAAAAAACAAGTTTAACCAGTATAAATTCTACAAATATCAAATGGAATTTATCTAAAAAAAAAAAATCCTTTCTATTTCATTAGCTTTTTGCTTAGTCTTTCGGTTTTCACAGATAGTTGTGCCTAAAAAAAATAGAATTAATAATAAAATTGATGATCTCGTTCACAGTAAGCCCACAAAACATAATAGTTACAAATTTATTTGGAAATCAAGTTATAAGAATGTGAAACTAAAGAATGTATCCAAGGGATAATTATGTATTAGTTTTATTATATCACTCTTTTTATAACAATTATGATTATGTTATCTCAAATTATTGAACATGAGGAGTGGAAACCATCGAATTAATTTTTCGCATATAAATATTTTTTGGCAAAGAAAATAAAAATTTTACAAAATATCCTAATTATAGAGTTTCATGGATTAGAACTACATTAACACTTTCGTCATTATTACGGAGTTCTCTTATAAGATCATTGCCCCAACTATGATTTAGGGGATATTAAGTTTTTACAATTGGAAAGAAAAAAAAAAAAAAAGAACCCAAGAAAAGAAAAGAAAAAAATCTTATGGAGCTGATTGCCGTATAATTTTACATGATATCCTTTGACTAAGATTCTCTATGTAAGCCACAAAATCGATTAAACATTAATTTTTCAACTTTATGCTATAAATATTAATTTACACCGACAGCTGCGGGCTGCCCTTCCCACCGACAAGTGCATACGTGTGCAAGGCGTTGGCCTCGGTTCGAAGGGCCCATCCTTATGTAGGGGGAAGAGAGAGAGAGGCGACGAGAGAGGTTTAGAGTAACCGAGGCAGGGGAGAGAGAGAGAGAAAGGGGTTCAAGATTCAGAGGGTGAGGGAATTTATCCGAATACGCTGACCTAACAAAGTTGTAGTGAATGTATGGGATGGTGCTGCAATTTTAGGGTAATCTAAGTTTCTGAGTTTCTTCAAATGTAAATTTATTTTTGAATGGTAGTAGGGGGAGAGAGAGAGAGAGAGAGAGAGAGAGAGAGTGAGTGAGAATGACTTGAGGAGATTTGATTAGATGGGTGATTTCATGGATGAAAGAGTATAATGATAGAGGTGAAGTCAAAGTTTAAAGGGTATTATAGTTCAGCTTATGAACCGACAAGTGGTGGCGTTGGTGGGAAGAATACATTCATCACTTAATTAAATCGAGAGTTTAATTCTCATTGAGTACAGAGAGGCATTTGTTGAGAGACCTCCCCTCAAATAGAGCCTGATAGTCAAATCGATCTGTATTAATCAAAACGAAACTTTAAATATCGAGTGATGACCTAAACATAGAGATCGAAAAAAAAAATAGTTCAGCATATGAAACTTTGTATGGACTAATGTGGTAATATCTTGCGTTTGCAATTGAATATAACTAGATTGATAATATTCAAATACCCAAAACAAAAAGAAAAAGGGAAAAACACATAAGTTTCATATTACCATTTGAATCCGAAGAAGACCATAGGCTGAACTACACATGCTATCTATGACTATGACTAGTTCTAAATATCCTTTTTGTGAAGTGGAAATTCAAAATCTTGTACTCATGGTCCAACGAGACCAAACAAACGCTTCTACTACCATTTTCAATATATACCTCAAGTCACAGCCTTAGATTTCATCGGATCACTAAACCCATTCATAATATCTAATAATTATTTTGATTATGATTAAATCGAATTTGAATTGAGTCAGAATTCTTAAAAATTTAAACTCTCCCGTCGTCTCTTTTCTAATACACATGACTTGATCATGATATCTTTTTTTAACTAATATCAGTATCCAGTCACTGAATCAATTAAAATTTAATATATTGAATGGTTTTTTTTCTAAATAAATAATATTTATATAAAATATAAAAATAAATTCAACTAATATCAGACTTTTTCTGGTTATTAGATGTACTACCAATACATGATAAGGTGCACATAAACGAGTTGCACATTAATATTACCTTTTGTATTTATGTCTTTACTCATTTCATGTCCACTTGACGGAATGAAGTCGTAGTATGTCATTCACATTTCTCTTACCAGCACACTGAAATATAAATGGTTAAATGAAAAAAAAAAAAATTCATGCAATAAATTATTTTTTAAATTAATAATTTACAGGTCAAAACTTTACGGCCTGTTTGGCTGTTTGTCAAAGTTCTTGTTATGAAAAGTGAGTACTGTGTTATCTTATTTCAAAATAACATAAAAATTTTTTTATAGGAAAATATTTTTGTTTTTCATGCTAAACTTAAATCATCTGTTAAAATAATTTAAAATTATTATCTGGGTAAAATTTTTTTATCTCAAAAATATTTAAGAATTTAAGAAAAATTCTATAAATATTTCTCTCCCTCTAAAAAAGGGAGTCAAAGTTCCATTCCAACTTTACCCCTATTGGATTTTATTGTACACCATTGCGCTTGCAGCGGGTTTCAATTCATGTCAACTGTAAGGGCAATTTGGTCATTCTAGTATTTAAAATAATTGTGGGCATAGTCATAATTGAGCACTAGAAAACCTACGAGTTTCATATTACCATTTCAACCCAAAGAACCTTAACCGGGAACTAATGACTAATTCAAACCGTATATGGTCTGGTCAACACGCAGAATCCATAAGGCAACCCTTAACTGAAAATTCAAATTAGACCCACAGGACCAAACACAAAGCCCTTAGTCTCAACTACTATAAATACCCCATAAACCCATCCTTAGTCTTCTCAAACAACAAACACAGAGAGTCACGAAAGCATCCAAAGCACAAAGAACCAGCTCCTAAATCAGAAACATATACTTTCTACGGTGTTTTTGCAGCAATTTGAAAGATGAATCCATGCAAAGTCAGCTTGGTTTTAATCATGGCGGCCATCTTTGTTATTATTCTTAGCCAATCAAGTGTTGAAGCAACGAGAGTATTATCCGAGGACTTTGCGCATCACAACCATTTGGTGGTTTACGAGAAGGCAAAGTACACGGTGACTTCATGGCTCGAGCGGCTTGCATCCGGACCTAGCCCCAAAGGTCCAGGACACTAGTTTTATTTATTTCTTTTTAATTGTAACAAATTTAACACAAAATTCTTTCATTATTTATTTTCTTTTTGAAAGTTGTAATTTTGCCCCATTAATTTTGGGTCAATGCAAATGTGTCCTTAAACCTTTTTATACAAAACTTTTTTCACAACAATGAAAAGTTACGAATTCAATTCTTTCATACACGTTTCATTAAATTTTAGCATTAAGTAATAAATAAAATAATTAAAAATTTCCTCTCTCTTTTGTATTATCTCTGTTACTGGATTCATAGGAAGTTTGTTAAACTATGATGAATTATGTCTTTAGACTCCAAGCAACAAGTTCTTTTCCATTTTACTAAACTTCAACAACATGGCATGTCCATGTCCATGCCCATGGAAGAGCACCGGTGCTATTGTTAAAACTCAAAAGACACCAAGTTTAACAATGCCATGTCTTCAGACTACAAGCAACAAGTTCATTTTCCATTAAGTCTTTGTAAAAAACATCTAACAATAAGGTCCCCTCTTTGTGCACATTAACTAAAGTAGCAGCTAAATATTGGTATTTTCTAAATAAAATTTTATATTTGATTCTTATTTATAATAAAAATAAATATCAAAAAAATTTTAACTTCTAAAAATTTGATATGATTTAAATTGAATTTAATTCGTAATTTATAAAAAATAAAAAATAAACTAAAGTGGTGGCCAAGGGAAAAAATCCCTTTACGTAATCCATCTCTCTCTCTCATTCTTTTTTTTTTTATTATACAAAGTTTCGAATATGGAAAATTTTCAAATCAAATAAGAGAGATTTTGACCATTAAATTATCCCATTGGGACCTCTCTCTCTCTCTCTCTCTCTCTCGTTCTTTCATAATAGTTTTTCATTTTTTTTATGTTTTGTGTACTTTGTGTGGGGCCAGGTTTTGCTCCTTTGATTGTTTTGGGTTGTGGTGTGGTTGATGGACCCGTGTTTCTCTTATTTTGAGGGCCTTTTCCAATTCCTACCCTCCTGATCGAAAAAATAAATTCCATAGAAATTTTTTGGTATTAATTATATATATATTTGGCATTTGTATAATTTAATAAAGTTCAATTTGCTTTACAATATGAATTAATTTTGTTTAATTTAAAAATATGATCACTGCTTATAAATTTTTACAACATAAGCACTATATAGTAAACTCATTATTTTCTAAAATAATTTAATGACATAATTATATGAAATGTTCCTCAAAATTTTATATAAAAAAATTCATCTTTTTATACAAAAATTCTGAAATTTAAATGATTGCTAAATTTCAGTGTGAAAAATCTGGATTCTAAGATTTGCAATTTTTTTATTTCTATTGGTAACGACACTTCAAATATAGTTCCTTTTCCACACAAATATATACATATTTATATATTGTATAAACCTTCAGTATATTCAATAATCTCGTTAAATCTCATTAAATTCAGTTTGAATCGAATTGAATGCTTCAAAAGATAAAACTCTCCAAACACTTGTTTTTTCTATTTACAAAATTTGAATATGAAATTTTACTTCAAAAAAATCAGTGTTGAACTATTAGATCAACTAAATATTTGTTATACATATATATATATATATAATATATATTTATATTCAATCTATCCTTAAGGGGCATAATAGTAATTTGGTGTTTAGTGTGTCAACTAAATAAATCAAGACACTTGTTTTGGGGAAAAAATGGGGCGGGGGGGGGGAATGGTTGGATTTTGGTGACATGAGGAAGTCGAAATTCATGAGTGTGGGTCAACCAGAAGGACTTTCTGGTCATTTCACCGGCACCAAAGTTCCTATGAACCGAATTTTGTCAACATCTTGTGCCTCGGCGCATTCAAACCCATCAGTCAATTCAAAGTTTCACAAGTTGGACTATATAACAAATAAAACCAAATTGAACTTGACATTCATAACGCTTCACACATAAAATTCCAAAACTACCCCTAATTAAATTTGGTCGATAGCTATATGCCTATTTTGACATCCATAACTCCACACCCATTTTCCTTTTTATTAAAAAAATAATAAAAAAAATCCCACAAGTTTCGTATTACCATTCGAGCCCGTGGACTCACACACGATATGCAAGACTAGATCAAAATGTCTCGGTCAACATGAGAGAAAAGCCCACAATTGCCACCTCCAAGGAGAAATTCCAATTCTTGGACTTAATAGTCCAACAACACCAAAATACATGCACTCCTACTACCATTATAAATACCCTCCTACTACCATTATAAACTAAAATAAATTTATTTAGACATTTTAGTTTTCAAGAAATGATTAGAAGTTATATGAAATTTCGATCTTGTGTTATCTTTGTTTAGTAAATATTATTTCAATGATATATTATGGCTAATGTATTTCAGTGCTAATAAATGTTTTACGTTAATATCTATATACCTTATACAGAAAGAAAATGACTATTGCAACAAAAAATATAATGGCGGAATTAAATAAGAGCAAGAAATTAAATTGTAATAATTTTGGTATTTGACATCAAATAGTTCAGTACATTCTTAACACTACAAAAAAACACTATTTTAGCGACGAAAAAAATTTATTGCTATTTTCGTGATGAATTTAGCGACGAAAAAATTTTTCGTCGCTATTTGCAATGAAATTTGCTACGAAAAAATAATGGTGGCTAAATTAACAATGGATAAATTATTTATGACTAAATTCGTCACAAATTGGTTACGAAAAATTTTTCGTTACTAAATTTGTCGCTAATTAGTGACAAAATTTTTCATTGCAAAATTCATATCTAATTAGCGACGAATAAAAATTTCGTGGCTAAATTTTGCCATGAATATTGTTATTTGTCGCTAAATTTAACAATGAAAAAATTTCATCGTCAAATTTAGTGACGAAAAATTGTGATAAATTTCATTGTTAATTAGTTTCAAAAATTTTTCGTCACTAATTGATCACGAAAAAATATTTGTCACAAAATTTAGCAACGAACTTCAAAATTCATGACTAAATTCGTAACTATAAAAAAATATTCGTGGTAAAATTCGTTGTTAATTAATCATAAAAAAATATTTATAGCTAAATTCGTCACTTATTTATTACCGAAATTTCAAAATTCATGATTAATTTCGTAACTAAATTTCTTCTATACTCTATTAGGAAATATTTTCAATCGTATCTCTTTTTTTAATTTATTCTAAATAACGAAATTGAATTGAATATATAGTGAATATTACAATTCTTACTAAATTGAAATTTTTCAATAATAAATAATTCAATCAATTTATAACAAATAATTTTCAATCAGTCGTAGCTATCGAGTTCACCATTTTATTTTTTGTCTTCTACGTCTGTTCGCTTTTCTCATATAGTTCAATCGTTCTTGAAAATTTTGTTATTCATATTCATTCATTATCGTCATCAACAAGGAAAATAGTATATCATATATCTACGTTCGGCGATCTATCTCATCTGGCAAGTAGATCAAACAATAGTTTTAGGAGGACAACGACAGTTAGATGGATGACTATTGAAAGACGGTTGTCCATTTATAGACTATTCTATGATTTCAAAAAACTAAAAGAGAAAAAGAATAATAAACTTAAAAAATTAAAAAATACTAATTAAAAAAAAAAAGATTAACTTAGCAACGGATTTTAGAATCCGTTACTAATTTAGTAACGGATCTAGCAATAAATTTTGGAATTTGTCACTAATTTAGCGAAGGATTTAGCGAAAAATATTTATCCGTTGCTATTTAAACGACAGATTTCGGAATCCATAGCTAATTTAGCAACAGATTTTTACTCCGTTGTTAAACTTAATCTTTTTTTTAATTAACATTTTATATTTTAATTTATTTAATTTTATTATTTTATATTAACAAATCATATTTATTACACTACAAAACAAGTGAGTTATTCTGACGGACTAAAACCGTCTCCTAAAATGATAAAACCGTTGATAAAAGTTTCTCCGACGGATGGGGTTTTAGTCGGTAATACACCAGTCGGGATAAATGTATTCCGACACTTTTCATGACCGTTGAAGCATGTCATATATTTATAGTAACGGTCAGAAAGTGTTAGTAAAATTACGCTAAGTATGGGTAAAAATTACTATATTTTATCATCAGTTACCATTCGGTTACTACTTGGTTACTACTCGGTTACTATTTGGTTACTACTCAGTTACTACTTGATTTTGATTATCACTCGGTTACGACTCGGTTATTATCACTCAGTTAGTATAAGTATTATCTTTTGTCGTCGATTACTACATAACTGTTAAGAAATGTAACTGTCATTTAGAAACGGTTATTTATATGTTAGGAAATGTTATAACTTTTATCGTCGGTTACCACTCGATTACTACTCGGTTATCACAATTGTTACCTTTTATCTTCGGTTAGTCATTTATGGTCGGTTAGTACATATGTTCATATGTTGTATCGGTTATTGCAGTCATTTATCCGTTTGCAAATGTTACTATTTCGTCAGTTATCACATACCGTAAGATTACCACACAAGCTGACATTTTAAGAAATATTATAAACTATAAAATAAAGAAATTACTAAAATAATAAAACATCTTGTATTATTGAGAATGATTGATACATTAATAGAATAAGAAAAAAAAATATTACATATCAAATAACTATATATCTTCTCTTCTCTTCTCTTCTCTTCAGCATATCTTCTGCCCCAAATATGTTTGAATCGCAGCATCAACCTTCATGTCAATCTATTCATAAAAAGGGTTATAAAAAAATATTATCTTTTCTCTGAATGGAGTATGTCAATCCATTCATAAAAATAAAAATTGTTATAAATAAAAATATTACCTTTTGGATACAGTCACGTAGAGATAATGATTGTTGGTTGGGAAGAATACAAATAATTTAGATTATTATTAAAAGCAAAAATAAAATTGAAATTGGTAATATTGTGTGAAAACAAAGAAATAACATTCGTACTTAAATCTGAACTAAACCAGATGATTGGGTTTCTTCAAAGTCAAGTTGCTCTAGGATGATTGTGATTCTTCAAAAATACTCATCCTTCATTTAATTCATCCAAAATGAGTACAAACCGTAAAAATTTAAAATATTTCAAAATATAATATAATCTAAATTTTACTTAAAAAAAATATGTGATTACCTGTTTCACGAAGATTTTGGTTGATTCACAAGCAAGAGCTTTGAACAGAGATGAGAGGTTTTGAGGGGAGGAAGGGAAAGAGGTTCAGAGGGAATGATTTATAGAAAATTTGGTTTATTTCACCGCCTAAACAAATTTTCAAAATTTTCAAAAGCCCGTCAATTTTTCCCGCTTTTTTTAATCTTTTTACCGCCTTTAGATCATCAAATTTTTACCGTCTTAGAGTTTAATTTTATCTTAATCTACCACTCTTTTTTTTTATTATATCATCAAAATTTTATATTTTCATTTGTATTTTTATTTCTGTTACCAACTATTATTATAACATTATAACATTGTTACTATATTGTTACTATGTTATGTTATAATATTATTACTAAATTATATTAAAATCTTTTAATTTTATATTATTACATTATTTAAATTAATAATATTAATTATACCATTATTCTACATAATTCATATTTAAAATTTTTTATATATTAATTATAGCATTATTGATTGAAAGGCCGGTGCTCGTCCCATGACGCATACCTACACGGGTGCCTGCGCAGCATGCATGGTAGCCCATGCAAATGTGTGCGTGGGCGCCCGCATGGCATGAGTGGCATATGCCCCGCGTAGGGCAACAGCGCATGCAAGCGCCTGCGCAAGGCGCCCGCGTGGGCGCCCGACTATGCCAACACGGGCGCCCGGCTATGCCAACACAGTGCCCTAGCATGGGGCATGCACACATGGAAGCGCTCTCGTAAATTAGTATATTATTAAATTAGTAATTTATATATTATTATTTTAAATTATTAATATTATTATTTAAAAATTATAATAATATTTAATCAATCAAACAATTCTCACAAAAATTAGGCAGTAAATTTTGTTAAAGTTCCAAAAACATTTTACATTTTGGTATCAGCCGTCAAAATTTTTTATTTGTTTTTTGTTTCAACCACGAAAAATTTAATTTTTACGCCAAATTATCATGTTACTTACTTGCTATATGTCTATTTCTTTTTTTTCTTTTTTACTTTCTTTGTTTGCTTTTATTTAAACAAAAACAATCTAAAACAATTATTAAATTAAATTGACTTTGTGTTAGGAAAATCAAACCACCTTACCATCAAATTCAAATAAAATTCATTAAAATTTATTGTCTCATTATGGTTTGGAAGATGATATGATAGCTTCAACAAAATTAATCAAACCACTTAAAAAATAAAATTCATTGTGTATGATGTTTTGCCTTTGACAAAATTAGGGCGAAAATTTTAGATTACTTTATTGTTAAATTTTGTTAAACTACTTGTAAGATTAACATGATGAACTAAGAGGTGTTACTCAATTGCATTTTTCTAAGATTGGTTACTTTAATCAATGAACTAAATTTAATCTGGTCTTGAGTATCTATCCAAGAATAATGTTGCTAGTGCAACATAAATTTTATCTTTGCCCCTAGCAACATTAACTTAGTCTTGGTGTCTAAATGTCAATAATGGTAATTGAGCAATTGAGTAAATATTTGTTCTATCTTATCATATCATTTGTTAGTGGGTGAGATGGATATTGTTAATGGGTAGTACAACTAATAAACACAATGTTGTTAGTTGTTGGTGAATGATACAATTTTAAATTTATTATTACATAATTTGATATTATTTTTTTAAATATTATTCTTAAAAGAGATGACAAATACTACAGATACATACTCTTCAATACATACTACTCAATAGTGACTCAATTGCGAGTGTAAGTATATACTGTCATATATATATATTAATATTAAACTCTATTAAACTCTAATATCCTATGTACTGTTTCATATGAAGTGAATGTAATATGTTCGAAGAATAAATCAATCATGGTTGAAACTTTATAGTAAATCATAGTAAAGACTTTATTATGTGTTTATTCATCGTGTAATAAATGGGTACAATGATATTAACAAATGGAAACAATATAATTTTGATATAAAAATTTAAGTAAAAACTAGATTTAATCATTTGTTTAATTAGATTAATCTGGCAAGACAAACCGCGAATACTCTACTACTTATAAGGAGTTGTAAGAGTATAGATATGAAAAAATTAACAAATTCTAAAAATTATATTACATGAGAACTATAGAGAAATGGAGGCAATGAGTATAATAATATAGTGACTAAGAAAAAAAGAGAGGGTCAAAAAATTGTGAAATGTAGTAATTAGTTAGTAAGTAGTTAGTAAGTACTTTGTAAGTAAGTAATAAAAATCACAAGACGGTATTAATTAAAAGTATAAAAAAATTGTGAGAAATTAAAAAACGCGGTAATGAAAAAAGAGGCGGTAATGAAAAAAAAGGCGGGAGAAAAAGCGCGAAAGTAAAGTTTTAAAAATTTGTTTGAAAAAATTATATATTATAAATTCAATTCAGAATAAAATTTCTTCATCCTTCCCAGTTTTTCTCCCCAAACTCTAACTCAAAAATTTTTTATCCTTCCCTTCAAAGTTCTTCTCCCCAAACTCATTTAAACTTCTCACTCATACTTTACAAAATTTTATCTGGGCAAGCTCTTCTTCCATAACTCATTTAAACCTCTCACTCATACTTTACAAAATTTTATCTGCCATCAAAATTTCTCCATCCTTCCTTTGAAAGCTCTTCTTCCCTAATTCATTTAAACCTTTCACTCACACTTTGTAAAATTTTACTTTGGATATTTGAAATAACAACGATGAACATTATACGAAGAAGCACAACTACTCCAAGTTCAGTAGAATAAGCTCAATCATCCAACATATTACCCAGGTTTTAAAAAATAAACATATTATTTTTATTTTTATTTGAGATTTAATATTAAAATAGAAAATTTTCAAAAAATTGGCGCAGAAAAAGAAAAATTTTGTGAAAACTTATTTTTAAAAGTTGTTTATGAAAATAGAGAGAGATTGTTACAGTGGAAGTGCAAAAATTTTGTAAAAAATTTGAAAATATTTTGGGAGACAAATAATATAAAAAATATATTATTATAAATTATATTATAAATTTACCAATTTAGATCAAATTATCGAGGTAATGTACTTTTTCATAATATAATATTTGTATAATAATCATTTAATTATTATTAATATTATATTATATAACTTAATTAATTATTTTAGATGTGAAAAAATATTTCAAGCGATGTCAATATTAATAATTTTAAATCATTAGGTTCGTTAAACTGTAAATAATTTTCTTAATTTTTATTATTATTAATTTAAATAAAATTACTAGTAATTTAAACAATTAAAAAATTGCTTGTCTACACCGTATTAGGCTGCTACAGGCGCTTGACCCTGCTCGCGCGATGCCCGCATAAGCAGGCACTGCGCGCATGCGAGCGCCCATGCGGGCGCCTGCCCTTGCTCGCGTTGGCGCTCGCGTAGGCGGGCACTGCAGGCAGGCGCACATGCGAGCGCCCGCACTAGCGCCTGCCCATGCTCGAGCGGGAGCCCGCGTGGGTAGGCGCCCCTCGCAAGCAGCGCCCGTGCGGGCGCCTGCCCTTGCTCGCGCTGGCGCCCGCGTTGGCGGGGGCTGCACGCAGGCAGGCACGCATGCGAGCGCCCACACTGGCGCCTGCCCATGCTTGAGCGGGCACCCGTGTGGGCAGGCGCCCGGCGCAAGCAGCGCCCGTGCGGGCGCTCGCGGGGGCAGGCGCCCCGCGCAAGCAGCGCCCGTGCGGGCGCCAGCTTGCTCCGTGCGGGCGCCAGCTTGCTCCGTGCGGGCGCCCGCGGGTGCAGGCGCCCAGCACAAGCAGCGCCCGCCTTTTATTTATGCAAAAAAGGGTAAAGTGTTGCAAGCACCCAGATTCGAACCTATGACCAAAGGTGAGATGGATATTTGGGGTGTTAACCATTAATCCACAACTTTCTTGTGTATATTTTTCTCTTTTTTGTTTTATTTCTTTCTTTCTTCCTACCAATCTCAATCTCACTTTTTTTTTGCTTCCCAATTTCACTCTCACTTTTTTTTTCCATATCTCACTCTCACCTCTATTTTTTCTTTTTCTGGGAGTTTTTTTTTTCGTTTTATATTCTCTTCGAATTATTTTTTTTTCGATTTTAACATATTCAAAACCAATGATATTTAAATTGAATATTATGAATGAATTATAATTTATTAATTTTATATATTTTGAAGGGGAAATATTTGTGATTAAATATATATATTTTTTTAAATTATTAATATATTATAATTTAAATTTCATACTTATTAGAAAAACAAAAAATTAGAAAAAAAAAAACAAAAACAATAAAATTAAATGAAATAGAATAATGAATGATATAAAAATTAATTGTTATAAGAAATTTAAAATATATTGTTAAAAATTAAAATATAGAAAATTTTGAAAAATTGATGATATTTTTATAATTTATAAAATCTCAATACTATATAAAATCTAGGGAAATAGTGTTATATAGTTTTTTAAAATTTCATAAAATAAAAATAAAAGTTAATATATGTAATTTTGTAGAGAAATTTTAAAAATGAAAGTAAATATAATATTTATAAATAAATGATATTTTTCAATTTTTAATTTTCAAATTATTAAATCATAAAACTTTTCAAAAATTCTTTATACATTTTAAAATTTAAAAAAATGTATATAAGTTAATATTAAATTAGTATAAATAATTAAAATATTTAATAAAATTATTTAATGTATATAAGTAATGTATGTTAATAAATATTAAATAAATGTATGTTAATAAAAAATAGAAATAAATATAATGATAGTAGATTAAATAACGATTATATATCATAAATTTACCACTATATAAAGTTACTTATCCACTTACCATCTACTTAATATCTACTTACCACGACTATATATCACAAACTTATCACTAACTTATCACTAACTTACCACTATATAAACTTAATTACCCAATTACCATCTACTTATCACTAATTTACAACTAACTTACAACTATATAAACTTACTTATCCACTTACCATCTACTTATAATTTACTTACTATCTATTTACCATGACTATATATCACAAACTTATCACTATATAAACTTACTTATCCACTAACCATTTACTTACCACTAACTTACTACTATATAAACTTACTTATTCACTTATCATCTACTTACCACGACTATATATCACAAATTTATCACAAATTTACCACTATATAAACTTATTTACCCACTTACCATCTACTTACCACCTACATACCTACTACTTCTACTTATCATTATCACAATTGAATATTGCTTTACAGACGGTTGTGGTAGCTTTACCTACAGTTGATAAATTTTTCTTTACGGACATTTTAGTCAGTTGATAAAAACCTATATTTTCCGACGGTTTTGTCATAGTGTGTCTTTATAAACCATAAAAATCATCACTAAAAGTCACTGTCATTAAAAATTACCGTCAGCACAGCGCTTTAATTTTGTAGTGTTATTTTATAATATTTTAAATTAACATTTTATTTTATTTTTTATAGTTTATTATTTTTAAAGAATAATACTATTTTATTTTTTAAAACCTTTTATTATTTTATTTCAATTTCGATGAAATCAGAATAGTTCCCTTCATTGATATACTATTCCATTTGAATGAAATCTAATCGGATTCAAATATTTTTTATTGATTTATGTCAAGTAGAAAATCCATATTAATATTTTATTATTTTTTGATATTTTAAATTAACATTTTATTTTATTTTCTATAGTTTATTTTTTAAAAGAATAATATTATTTGATTTTTTAAACCTTTTATTTATTTACGTTAAGTTAGCAATTTATTATTTTATTATTTTATAATAATTTAGTATTTTAAATTATTTTGTTATTTTTAAATAATATGAGAATAAGTTAACAAATAAAAAAAATAAAATAACAATTATTTTGTTATTTTTTGTTATTTTGTTATTTTCGATTCCCTTGGTTACAATTTTTCTCCATATTAAGCAAACCAGGGTGGGGCGGCGCATGGGTGAGGCAAGAGTGCGAGCGGGCAGGCAAGGCCACAAACCGGGCGTGCAGATAGGAGGGAGCGCGTGTGCAAGCTATTTCGTCTCTTCGGCACGTGGTCTTGCATTTTAGCGATGGATCCAATTTGTCGCTAAATTCAGCGATATATTTTTTTTGTTGTTAATTTAACGACAGATTTTTTTTCGTCGCTAAATTTAGCGACGAATTCTGATTTCTATCGCTAATTTAATAACGAATTTCTAATTTTTGTCGCTAAATTGCGACACATCATTAGCAACGAAAAATTTTTCGTTGCTAAAAAAATTAGCGATGAATTTTTCTAGAATATCTGTTACTAATAATGTGTTTTTTTATAGTGTAAAGAGTAAGAATATTTAAAAACTCTACATCGTACTCGGAAGAAGTTGAGTTTGGCGATACTTCTTAACAACAGAGAGATCACAATGCATACAAGGCTTGGAAAAAGAAAAATAGTTACGTTCGAATTACGTTATTGAGCTGTATGCACGATAATCTAATAGTTGAATTTGAAATATACTAAACTATATATGAAATGTGGAATCTTTAAAAACAAAGTTTGGAGTGATTTCATCTACCAAGTTTAGGCAGTTTGTAATCAAGTTTGACACATGTGAAAAAACATCACTCAATGAAACAACAGTAAATGGAAATGTCAAACATGATTAATGAGTTGAAATCTACTAGATACATATTGGCCGATAAACAACAAATATAAGTTGTCATTAAATCGTTTCCTCAGAGTTGGGAGCCGATAAAAATGAATATGACTCACAATTCTACTATTAAAATATTTAAGAATGTTAGGAGTCATATTGAGTTGGAAAATGAGCTCCTAGACGCAGTTAGATCTTCCGAACAAGTTTATGTTGCTGAGTCCAGCTTAAACAGGGTTTTCAAATGTGAAAGAAACAAGAGATTTCTTAACGAAAGACATTCCAACTTTTAAGAAAAGTCACACTAATCACCACAAGAGAAGTAAGCGCGGTGATGGAAAGAAAAATGATAAAATTAACCATGTTATAATTATGACAAATTAGGTCACTATGCTTGTGTGAATGCACCGAGTCCACAAAAGTATTGCTAGAGCCTTTTTCACAAGATGTTTATGTTTCTACCACTATTATGCTCGCTAAATCGAATCATTTTTGGATTCTTGATTCAAGAGTAATAGACCAAGACAGAGAATCGTTTGTCGAATATCGTCAAATTGCGACTGATATGCCAGGATTGCAGTAAAAGGTATCAGGACTTATAAATTAGTTTTTGAAAGTGGTCACACCTTATTCTACATGATGATTTGTATGCACTATATATTCAACGTAACCTAGTGTCGGTTACCATTCTCATGTGTTTGGCTTTTAATTTAAATTTTCATAGTGATGTTATACACATTTATCTTCGTTCTGATTATGTTAGTTCTGTGCACCATGAGGATAATTTTCTTGTACTAGATGTAATACAAAGCAATGAAAATCATGTTGGTTGCTTTTCTTTGATTGTATCATCCGATGGTCATAATGTGGATGCAAATATATGGCATGCTAGATTGGACCATATTGGGTAAGAAATAATACACATATTAGCCAAAGAGGGACTTTTGGGCAGTGTTTCAAAAGTGAACTTGCTAATACACGAGTATTGTCTAATAGGAAAAGCAATAAAAAAAAACCATTTGATAAGGGAACCAGAGTATATATTTTATTGCAATTGATCTATTCTAATATATGTGATCCAATGAATAAAAAGCAAAGCATGGAGTATCCTATTTCATCACTTTTATCGATAATTTTAATCATTTTGATTATATTTATTTAATTTCATATAAGTTAGAAATATTAGATTGCTTTAAACTATACTTAAGGATGGTTGAGAATTAATTAAACAAAACAATTAAAGCAATAATGACAGATCGTTGACGTAAATATTTGTCAGATCAATTTAGCGATCTACGTGATGACAAAGGATAATTAGACAACTCACTATTTCTTTTTTTTGTTATATAAGAATTCGAATCTTAAATCTCAAGATTAGAGGAGGGGTATTATGACCATCAAGCTGTCCTCTCGGGGACAACTCACTACTCCTAACACTCCGCAGCAACAAAAGACGTAAAAAGGAGGAATAGAAACTTACTCAACGTGATTAAGTCAATAATGGTACAACCGAGTTTTTCAAATGTTTGGTCAACCTGTCAGATATGTTTGTTGCAACTGTACACTATGGATTTTCTTTTGTGGTTTTTCCAAATGTGGAAGGTGTTTGTACAAAACTCTCTAAATCTACTTCAGTGTGAGGTATTTTAAACATGAATTGTAAAATTAATGTAGCACATCTAAGAATAATTAATAAGCATAACCTAGCTAGTTGGGCAGAGCAGGCTTTTTTACGAGAGATGGATTGATTTTAATCATTTATACCGGTGATGGTGAAGGTGCGAGTTCTAAAGCACCAGTTGTCTATATGCCCAAGCTAGAGTGTTAGCTTATCAAATCCAGACATAACTACTTGTTTTCCAAGGGTAAATTCTGCCAGGTTACAAGCACGTTTCCGCAAATGTCAATTCTTAAATAAATTATGTGAAAATGTAACTAAAACATTGTTATCATAATTTGTATTTTGAAATATTGCGTTTAGCCCTACTGTTATGATTATTATTGATTTCTGTCAAATTGTGATTTCAAAATCACGGGTTCAAAATATGAAAACAGTTTCTTTACGAAATGTAAGGGAAAGACTATGTACATATATGTTTATCCTCCTCCTACCCCTGTACTAAGTTAGGGAGTATTTTGTATACAGTCATTTTTTATTATTATTAAAGCCTAAAAAGGGAAGAAAAAAAAATCATGTCATCACTTTTATTCGAGTCAAACTACTGGATGATAGAAGCTTTATGACTAAGACCTTTTTCATAGTTCAATATGCTTATGTAAGTTGAGTCATGCGGATGAATAGAAGTTTTGCTGATGAAGACTTGCCGGTGGACATCCAAAATCATTAAATTTGGCAACACCTGAATATAAGTGTCGAGGATAATAAGTTATGGCTTATATGATTAATACATAGATCAATTCTTTCGTATTTTACCTTTCACTGACAAGCTTAGTATTCTTGCAGTTTTGAATTCATTTATGAGTGACTTGAAGATTAATGGAGTGTAAAGTTTGTTGTGGTGCTTAATATACAATTTGATTCAATTTATTGCTTTGTATTTTTCGCAATCAGAACCTCCTCCTACTACCTTCTATCAGTTGTTGGAAGTATGGTAAAGAGAAGTTCCCAACCAAAGGGTAGTCACCTTAGGATGTCAGGGAAATTTATTTACTGATAATAGACTTCAAATAAAACTTGAACTGCACAATTTTCTGAATAAATCTTTTCTTCGACGTTTTGGAAAATTTTCTTCGTTTATGGATTCTGGCCATACTTAGGGATGCAGAACCTAAACTTACTGAACAAGAAAGTAATCACACTACAGTCATGGCCTTAGTTCCGTGACTAGCTAGTGTCTCAAGGAAACTATTTGATTTTCATTTCAACTTCCTATTTATCTGAAATGGTATCAGGACTTTAGGTCTTTGAATATGTGAGGAAGGATGTATGGTATACCCCTGATTTGTCCTTGTTCTCTGATATGATTCGGATGCAGGGGAAAAGCAAGATGATAGATATGGCTGAGAGTCTTTTCTCTGAAGTAAAGAAAGAAGGCTTGGAACCTGACACCAGGACGTACACTGAAATGTTAGGAGCGTATCTAGGTGTGGGTTTGGTGGCAAAGGCAATGGACACGTATAGACTTATGTAGGCATCTGGTTGTACCCAAATAAGTTGACCTTTGCGATTTTAATCAAGAACCTGGAGAATGCTGGGGAAGAAGAACTTGAAACAACAGTGAAGAATGAATGTGCTGAATATATGGATTACCCAGAGCAATTCCTCAAAGATATCAAGATGAAATATGTGAGGAATCTCACTCCCTTACTCTTATCAGAAATAATTCCCTTCTTATTCTGCATTATTTTCTGCCTCCTAGCTAATTCATGTGATTACTGTTTTGTTACTATTACATTCTTTTTCCTTTTCACATGTGGGACATTTATAATTTCATGCTTCCTGTTTTTTAATTTGCAAGGTTCCGGGGTGGGGGAGTTGGGAGCATTGAACCTGGTCGGTTTGAACCTTGTCTTTGAGCCCCATTTGCTCTTTTTTGTTACCTATTTACTTTAATTTAATATATATGAATTTCTGAAACCAGGTGCTTGAAATTTGCTGGTTTCGTGATAAAAAATTGTCCTTGCATGTGAGAATGCTTGAATGCCATAAAGCTGATGCAAATTCTGTGAATGCATATATATATATATATATATATATATATATATATATATATATATATATGACAACCTTTGTAGTGCTTTCCTTGTGAATAATTCTGTGGAGCCCAAATTGATCTTTGTTGCCTATTTTTTTATGCTTTTTTCTTGGCAAGGAGCGAAAGAAGAATATATTCCCACATCAACATGACAGGGGTTAGCAACTATAGGAAAAAAATTTCTTTGCCCTGCCCATTTGCTGTCAACTGAACACCTCATTTGACTCATGGCTTGTCTAAGTAACCCTGGAACAAAATTCCACCCATTCCTTTCGTTAATTTTACTTTTGAGCAGCCTTTGAGAAAGGGAAGAATCTCTGTCTAGATATACTTTATTTGACAGCAAAATAATGGACCAGCAGTGCTGAAAGTACTTAAAACTGTTCTTCCCTAACAAATAGTAAGAATAGAGAACAGAGTGCTTTCCTCTAGACTTCCTGCAATTTCCAAGAGGAGCATTGATTTCTGCCAAATGACTGAATACCTTCCATGTTGATACTTGGCCTTCTTGCTGGCGTTGTTTGGCATTGTTGTTATCCCATTTTCAAGATTACAATTTTTTTCGATTTTTTTTTTTTTTTTGTTCAAATGCAATTGCATGAGGTGAGGTGGACACAGTACCTTTTAACTTCTTGGTTGAATGGGAAACCATGTACCAATAGGCTGCAAGAGCCGGTGTTTGATGCAATGTTTAGGTTTCTTTAATTAGGTTATTTAGTATAGATGGTGTGAATTAATAGGTAGAGCAACCTTATGTCATGTTGGTAATAGGTACCTGTTCTTGATTCTCATATCTATAAGGAGTAAATTAATCATTGTATTATCATGATGTCCAGCCAAGAGAAGGTCTTTGGATCTCGTTTGAAGTTCTACATCACCTCTACTGCAAGTATAAATAAATCATTATAGTATTTACAAGCTATCCATGGTGATGCATTGCAGCTCGTTTAACTGTTCACGAGGACCCCCCCAACTAGCGAACGACATTTGAGCTTGTATAAAATTGTTCCAAGTTTATAGCTTGACTTCTGATCATAGAAAAGTTACAGGTAGAAAGTGCCATCTTTTGTAGCCGCCCTGGAACTTTCGTTTTTATGTAATTTATTTAGCCATTTCTTTTGTGCTCTGCTGTAGTTGTTAAAGATTCTGAAGATGCAGGTAGTTTGAGCATTGGCATCTTGGTACCTACTCATTTTCTGTATTCTTTGCCACTAAATATCCGTATTGTGAACCAATATTACTTCATAACATTGTCCATTTATCGTTTGCTGTTTATTTGCAGGAATGTATTACACTTCTTGATTGGTTCTAATAAGAAACGCCCTTCTAGTCATCACTTTGGATACCAAATCATTGTGTAGTTTTTCTTTTTCTATTTCTTTGTTTCTTTCTTTTGCTATGTAAAAATAAAAAACAAAACAAAAAAAATACAAGGACAACCAGAGTTGTTGCTCTTTCCAAGTGATCCCACGAGAATCCCCAAATGCAGAGGAATTCCATGTCATACTTGCTTTTAGGTTAAGCTTGTTCTTATAACCTAACCAAAATGTCAAGTAGTTGCACCCCCTTTTTTGGTTTGGTGGCTACCCTACTGAAGTAGCTGATTGATTTCCTATAAATCATTGGGAGGGTTAGCATAGGTCTACATTTAAATCTGCATTTGGGCATCTCATCGTTAAATGGGATTGTAACTCTTTTCGTATCAGTTAACTTTGCACCATATGATCATGAGGCCAATGAGAAAATTAAGAGAGTTATTTTATATATTCCAACATCACGAATTACAACTAGGGGTATTATGAGACTCAAATAGCATCACAAGTATCCGTGACACTCTGATCAAAACTCAGCTCAATCTATATATACATACAAAAGTAGCTCCGACATGGGACAATGATCTACAAAAGTGGGAAAAGGAAAAAAAATAAAAAAAATAAAAAGATTTTTGGGGGGGGGGAAACGTTGAAAAAAAAGGTAGCTCAGACATGGGACAATTGATCTACACTCCCTTCTAGGTGTTTTGATAAGAAAACTACTAGGAATGGGGTCACAGGATCATTAATTCCTTGCACATATCCACTTGCTGGGTATGATTTTTTGTTTTTAATAAAGCAGGAATTTACCTTGTGTCCACGTTGGGTAGGAAGGATAGGTGGGACCAATATTCTCCTTTCCCCTCTTGACATAGACGTTTTAGATTAGGGCAATTTCGGATACCTAGTGTGGAGAATTGTGGGAGGACAGCAATTCCTTTGGGAAGAACTGAAGCTTTGGACAATCTTGGAGATGTAGGGTTTGGAGAGAGGTGAGGCTTTGAGAGAGGTGGGTGACAATGAATCCAGATTCGGGAAACCAAAGATTTGAAGAGAAGATAGGGAGCAGGGTAATGTAAACTCTTCTACGAAGTTAACCATATCTAATCATGAATTCTGTAAGGGAGGTAAGTTTGTGGAGGCCCCACTCTGATATCCGCTGCTTTACATTCTTACAGGATTTGATGTCTGAGTGATAAGAGTGGTGGGAAAACCTGTCTCAGGAAATCTCTCAAGTCCTCCACAATCCCCTATGTCAAGAACTTCAAGAGATGTGAGGCTTCGCATCTGATCAGTTCGGCACCTGACACTGTTAAATTAGAATTCAAAAATTAATCACACACACACACACACATATATATATAGTCAAATTGTGTCAAGTAATCACCTAAGATTAATCACACACACATTAATCACACGTACATATAAATTGATAAGTGTGGTGGGAAAATTAATCACCAAAGATTTTTACAACCACTTTGCCAAAGAGTTTCCAGATTGGGTGCCAAAAAGCCTCCTTCCCAGAAGGACTCTACACCTTCGCAATTCCATATCTTCAGTTTGGTGAGGTTCACGAGGGTATCATCTTCCTCTCTGCAATTGACTCTATTTGCGGGCAATTGACAACACGCAGAGTTTTAAGTGAGACCAGCAACTCTCCTGGTGGAAAGTATTTTAGTGACCTACAACCACTTAAATCCAACTCTTCAAGACCACAAGCGTTCATTATTCCATCAGGCAGGGCTTCCAATTGTCACAACTCACAATATCCAACCCCGTAAGGGTTTTAGGCATTGCACCGTCCGGGAAACGTATAAATGAAGGACAACACACAATTTCCAAGAGCTCAAGAGGACAGATGTTACTTCCAGATTCTGATTCACGTGGTGACATTATTTCTTCAGGCAGACCCTCCCAAGTATCACAATGTAACACACTAAGATTTCTTAGTGATGGACAACTCAAGCCTACAAAACTAACAAACCTGTTGCATTTATAAATTCCTAACCCTGCAAGAGCGCTCAGCTCTACAAGTGGAGAGTTGCAGAGTGCAAGATGCCCTTCTTCTTTTCCTATGCTCCAAAGTATTCCAAAACATGACAACTCCGAATCTCAATCCTTCTTGTGTGAGTAAGGCCTTTAGGGTGATGGTCCTCTGTTTTCTTCCACAAACATCTCCATTCTCTGCCACCGAATATATCCAATGTCTCAAGTCTCTCAAGTTGTAGGTTGAATTCGTCGCCCAAACAAACAAACTCTGAAATATTATCAATTCTCAGAGAGGCGACCGAGGTGAGGTCCCTTAGACTTCTAAAAACTACCTCCTTGCAACCTTGTAATTCTAACAAGCACAGGGACGGAAGGGAAGGAAGGCTAAGAGGTGACACTTCAACTAACTTGGGACAATTGATTATGGAAAGTTCGTGGAAACAACAGAAGGAACGTTCACCACCTCCATCCCATGTCTCCGAATTCTCCATATCTTCAAAACAAAGGGTCTCTAATGATGGAAAAAACTTGATAGATGAAGAACCACACAAGTTCTTCAGTGATAGCAATAGCAATTTTCAAGTGATGGTAAAAATTTACATCTGTTGCAATTGTGGAGTTTGATACTCACAATCTTAGAGAATGAGGGATCTACCATCTAACCTGGGAATTCTGATCCTGCATACCATGAAATGCGGAGTACTTCTATGCTACTATGGGTCGCAGAGACTCAATCACAAGCATTTGGTCCTTCGTAGTGTCCGCATCATCAATATACCGACTCCATTCTAATCTCAACTCTTGAAGATGCTGCTTCTCCTTTAGCTTGGCCCTCGTTGCCTGTTGAACATCAACTGTATTTTCCATTCGTGAAATTAAAAGACTGCCATGAAGGTCCGATAGGTGTTCCAACTCTTGTATGCGCACTCCATTGTCTTTGCCAACTATAAATTTGGATAGTTTATGAAAGCCTTTTAGACTACCCAGCCCCATTGGCATCTCCTCCAAATTAGTATTATCCATACTCATCAATAAAAAAAATCGATTAGTAGTTTGTTGCAACAATTTAGAAGGTTAAGGGTGATTGGATTTAGTGGCTATCGTATGAGTGAACAACCAGATTCAATTGATGAGTTAAAGCAACTATAACACCTTAGTTTGTCTTTCACTGCCATCATAGGCTTACCTGAGTCAGTTAGTGGCTTCCACAACTTGCAGAGTTTGATATTAGATAATTGTTTTCAACTTTTGGGATTGCAAAAGGGTATGAAAAGTTTGACCAACCTATAACATTTTATAACAATATCGAACAACAATTTATCCCATGTTCGGAATAACCTGTTGTTGTTCGTTGTTGTTGTAAGATTGTCGCAGGTTGGTCAAACCTTTCACATCCCCTGGCAATTCCAATTGTTAATAACAGTTATCTAATATCAAACTTTGCAAGTTGCGGAAACCACTAACCGAC
Source organism: Dillenia suffruticosa (assembly GCA_033439265.1). Taxonomy (NCBI): domain Eukaryota; kingdom Viridiplantae; phylum Streptophyta; class Magnoliopsida; order Dilleniales; family Dilleniaceae; genus Dillenia; species Dillenia suffruticosa. The sequence goes on from JAVTVX010000001.1 coordinate 1,897,032, forward strand.
TTACGTAAGCCTACGATGGCAGTGGAAGACAAATTAAGGTGTCGCAGTTGTTTTAGTTCATCAATTGAATCTGGTAGCTCCCTCATGCAATAGCCACTCAATCCAAGCACGCTTAACCTTCTAAATTGTTGCAACAAACTACTAATCAATTTTTTAGCAATCAAACAAGAGCAACTGTGTGAAGGTGGAGAAAGAAGCAGTGCCAAGAGCGTTCTTTGACACTTCTCCCCCATAAAAGGATCAAATTCTTTAATACCTTCCCATTGTCCACGTGCATATGAACAGTGATTAACCTTGCCATAGACTTTACACGTATTGCTGCCCAGCAACCATCATCAGCCTAAAGCAAATCTCTCCTGCAACAAATTGAGCCAACTAGTGTGAGATCATGCATCACATAGCCTGACATGTCATTGCCAGACTGTTGCAAAAGGGATCTTGATACCAAATCGTGAAAGTATTGCTGGCCCAAATCTTCCATTTTCCTTCTACCGTTCCTCTGCTCTAGAAAGCCTTCTGCTATCCAGACCAGAATCAGTTCCTCCATCTTGAACTCGTAATCCTTTGGGAATATTGCAAAGTATGCAAAGCACTGCTTTAGAGAAGAAGGCAGGTAATGGTAGCTTAGCTTTAAAGCTAGAAGAATTCCACTTTCCTTCTCAGAGAGGTCCCAATTCATCTTCCCATTCATCAGGCTTTAATCAATCATGGAGGAGACCACCAGGAGTTTTTGCAGCTAAAGGAGAGCCTTTGCACTTTCTTGCAATTAGCTCACCAATAAGTTGCAACTCGGGGTGTGATTTAAAATCATTTGCTCCCAAAGCCTGCTGCGTTAGTAAAGATATGCAATCAGCTTCTGACAACCCCTCTGAAGTGTAGGAGGAAACAGCGGAACCAGCAATTGACGTTGATGAAGCAACACTACAGTGACGGGCTGTGACAATGATTGTGCATCCCTTGGATGCTGCTGCTTTAAGGGGTCTGCACAGGCTGTCCCATTCCTTCTTGTCTTCACTCCAAACAGCTTCCAATCTAGTTTCTCCTTCAGTTTTTGCTGAAGGGAATCCAGATCCTTGAGATGATCACATGCTTCTCCACTGACTTTCTGCAGAATTATCTTTTTTAACTCCTTAACATTGAAGCTTTCAGAGACACAGACCCAAACTCGCAGATCAAAAGATTTCTTGACTTGGTCATCATTGTAGACAAGTCTTGCAAGTGCTGTTTTTCCGATGCCACCCATGCTAGTGATGGGAATCACAAGGAGGTTCTTCCCAGCAGGAGCAATTGGTGGTGCTTTGAAGGGAGGAGAAGCAACAGATCTGGGGCATCCCATACCACAAAAATTGCCAGAAGGAAGTGGAATACTTACACTGGTTGATTCTGGACAACGGCAAGAATTTAAGTAGAGCGGCTTTGTCAAGATCTCTGCCTCTTACAAGAGACTCATCATCCTCCAGAGAAGAAGTCTCTCGTCCTTCTATTATCATGTTGGACCTCCCTTCACCTCTACTGCAACGCCCCAAACCCAAGGCAGGAATTTGCTTTTCAATTATTAGTAAGCTGCGGGTGATCCTCTCCACTGTGTCGGAGTCCATCGGTGTGGATGATCCGGTGGGAGAAAACTCATCCAGAATGTCCTCAACATCATAGGTTAATTCTCTGAGGCTCTTTACCCGTCCTCCCACATCCAGATCTGTCGGGTGCTTATTGTCCGCATCGTTAAGCACAGCACCGACGGTTGTGAACATATCCGCCCATTGCTGGAGGTTGTCATAGAGTTGCTCTTGAGGAGGTCAATTTGTCAAGCAACCTCTGAGACGGAGCAGAAAGAGCAGCCTCCACAATTAAAGGCATGGTTGCTTGCTGAAACTTTGAAAGAAAGATGGAAAGGAAAACTCAGAGAGAGAGCAGAGCAGAGCAGGGCAGGGCAGAGCAAAGGAAGCAGGAAAGAGAAGTTCTGGATGTTTCAAAGTAAAAAGAAAGCAAGTAAACAGGGAGGGAGGGAGGGGGGGAGAGAGAGAGAGATCAGAGCAATAGAAGAAAGAACGAGTGGCAGAGAACGGAAACTGAGATCATCTTGTGAAGCAGATAAGAATGAATTTCTTTGGTGAGATGTATGAAAGGATTGAGCGTACAAAAGGATGTGAGGCAATTTAGAATCTCCAAAAAAGAAAAAAGAAAAAAGAAAAAAGAAATAGGGTTTAAGAAAGTCACAACTTTTGACCACAATTTGCATTTGGAGTAATAAAAGAGTTAGGTACGGGTGTCGTGCTATTCATCTAGTTGGGCAGAGCAGGCTTTTAATTAACTTCAGTGCTATTCATCATCGTATTTTAAACATGAAATGTAAAATTAACGTAACGCGTCTGAGAATAGTTAATAAGCATGAACTTAGCTAGTTGGGCAAAGCAGGCTATTTTCATGAGAGATGGATTGATTTTAATCAATTGTGCCAGAGATGGTGAAGGCGAGAGCTCTAAAGCACCAGTTATCCATAGGCCTAAGCAAGAGTATCAGCTTATCAAAACTAGACATAACTACTTGCTTTACATGGGTAAATTCTGTCAGGCTACAAGTATGTTTCGGCAAATGTCAATTCTTGAATAAATTATGTGAATTTTTTTTTTTTTTTTTTTTTGGGGGGAGGGCCAAAAGTTCTCGACATCAGCTTGAATTTGGGAAGGGCAAATATCTTGTTCAGGAAGATGAGGTGTGTGATACTTTTTGTGAAATTTCTCGAAATTCTTCGGCTTCGATTTCTATTAATTAATTACTTAATTAATTGTGTGACTGCATACTATTTGGAAATTTGTGATTTCAATGCTTCATTTGTTTTTTTTTTTTTTTGATATTTGGACTTTTTGTATATGAGATTTTGTCTCGATTAATCTAGAATCAAGTTAACTGTTAAATCTTATTTGAGAGAAAGATTTCCTAATATTATTTTTTTTTTACACAGTGAAAATCGAATTTTTTACCTGATCAAAGAACGAGGTACTATTTTCACCAATGCAGCTACATGTCGGTGTGATTTCAATGCTTCATGTCCTTGTCATTCGATTGCTTTCGTCCAACAAGCACCACCCCTCCCCCCCCCAAAAAAAAAGTGGCCACTGCATTTGAACCACAAAAAGAAAAAAAAAAATATATATATATATATATATATATATGTATATATCTTTAATGTGGCCTTTGACTTCTTGGTTGGAGGGGAAACCATGTACCAATAGGCTGCAAGAGCCTGTATTTGAAGCAATGTTTAGATTTCTTTAATTAGGTTTTGTAGTACACACGGCAAGAATATGCTCATACGTTAGACTTGAAAGCTGCAAATTTGGATGAAAGAACAACTAGGCAGTGCAACCTTATGTTACGTCACCGATGACTCAGTTGGTTTGACATTGGCGTCCCTTAATTATGATCGAGAGTTCGATCCTCATAGAAACGAAAAAATCAAGACTTATCCCCTCAATTAGGCCCTGCAAGCGATTGATTCAAATTAGTTGAGATGAAACTCCGAATACTGGATTGATAGCCAAAAAAAAAAAAAAAAAAAAAACCCTTATGTTGGTAACCGGTATCTGTTCTTGATTCTTATCTCCGTAAGGAATAAATTAATCATTTCATTATCGTGACTCCCAGCAAAAGCGAAGGTCTTTGGGTCTTGTTTGAAGTTCTACTTCACCACTACTGCGAGTCGAAATAAATCCTTATGGTATTTACAAGCTAACCATGATGGTGCATCGCAACTCAATGAATTGTTCACTAGGATTCCCCTACTAGCAAATGATATTTGAGCTTGTATAAAACTGGTTCAAGGTAATAGCTTGACTTCTGATCACAGAAAAATTATAGGTAGAAAGCTCCAATGTTTTGTAGCCCGGAACTTTTGGTTTTTATGTAATTTATTTTGAGCAATTTCTATTGACTTGGTTTTTGTAGTTGATAAAGATTCAGGAGATATAGGTAATTTGAGCATTGGCATCTTGGTACCAACTCATTTTCTGTATTCTTTGCCACTTGATATTGTGTACCCAATATTGCTTCATAACATTGTCTATTTATCTTTTGATTTTTATTTGCATGGACGTATTACACTTCTATTTCTTGATTGGTTCTAATAGGAACAACCCTTCTAGTCATCACTTTGGATGCCAAATCAATGTTTCATTTTCTATTTCTCTGTTTCTTTCTTTTGCCATGTAGAAAAAATACACAATGACAATGAGCCTTGTTAATCTTACCAAGTGATCCCTTGAAAATCCCCGAATGCAGGGGAATTCCGTGTCATACTTACCTTTAGGTCAAGTTTGTTAATACAACCTAACCAAAATGTTTAGTGTTTTTTTTTTTGGTGGCTACCCCTGCCAAAGTAGCTTATTGATTCCTATCGATCACTGGTAGGGTTGGCATAGGCCTACGTTTGGATCCGCATTTAAATGGGATTGTAACACTTTCCTTTTCATTTAACTTACACCATATGATCATGAGCCCAATGAGTAAATTAAGAAAAAGAATGGTATTTTATACATTCCATTCCACCAATTACATATAAGCAACAAAGATAACAGTTATCAGTTGTTTTGCCAGAAGAGAATCTGCAAGGAAATGCTTGAAAATACAAACATCACAAGACACAATTCCAGACTTGAAAGTATCCAAAATGTTTCATCCGTGTTCACACAAACAAACTTGTATTAGACCAATTCAAAATTCCATCTGAAGAAATCAAAAGCAAAAGGAGAAAAGGGAAGGGGGAAAATCTGGAGAGTTATAAATAAAAACAATCAGTTGATCATTCTTTTACTGACGAAGTGACTCTGGGCAACTATTGAACATGGTATGCCACATGAAAGCTCTTGAAAGCACCATTTCAAGCTCTTGGTCCAGTTTTGAGTTGGAAGATGCTGAAGAAACATCACCATCTCCTGAAATTCGAGCTTCTAAAGTTTATCCGACCACTGTAAAATGTTAAAAGTGCATTACCATTAGGATTCATATTCCTTCATGCAACAGAGGACCCATGAGTTAAAGTACCAGTAAGAGTAAAGACTTTGTTATAGGACTAAGTGTAAGTTCCGCCAATGAATGGCACAACAGAAACAATCAGCTGTAGGTTTCATGTCAAGTACAACTTCAGGTCACACACACAGTAACCCATTGCTCAAGCCTGTTAACCCAGCCAACCATAATTAGGTAAATAGCCAGCACAAAAAACCATATGAGCAGTTTCAACTCTTAACCCATGTTATAAGGGCACTCCAAATCCTACGAGGAAACTCTAGCTCCCTTATTGCAAGTGTGATAAATATCTGTACTTTTGCAAGCTACCAGTTTTTAACTTCTGAAACTACATAATAAAATAGTTCCTGGAAATATAAGATCAGTTGTAAATCCCCATAGATATTCTCATGACTTCCATGTAACGTGTACCCATCAATTAGTCGAGAAGCAAAAGAAGCTAACTTGCCACAAAAAACATGTATTTTATTGCTTGAAGGCTGTATAATCTTGATTTGGCAACAACAATTTTGTGAGAACAACAAAACCTGTTTGGTAAAGAAAAACAAAAAATGATTGGTTTTCCCTCACGGTGCACATGACATGCCAGTTATCAGTTTTCTGATTTTCATCCATAAAAAACTAGCAGAAAATTTTAAACTGTAACTATACCTCTGTGGAAACACAAGAGGAAGGAAAAATTAAACAAAAATGGAGGATAGCTTTATCAAGTAAAATGTCCCAATGAATATACGAGATTGGAGTTCATATCGTCAACAGAAAACTTGCAAATATATACACAAGAAAATCTGGCAATGCATCTCCTTCTGCAAGATATGTGCTCCATAGGCAAGTAACAAGATAGAATGGGATCTGTTGGAAGGCTGGGCATTAATTTCTCCCAACTCCTCCAAAACTCCATTAAAAGAACAAACAAAATGATCAAAAACAGAAAATTATCCAGAGGGAAAGGGTAAGTGGAAGGGGCAACTTATTATATTTATAATAAGGGAAAAAAAAAAAGAAACCACAGAAAATAGTCCACTATGCTGAAATTGAGAGAAAAATAAGGATAAGTTAAAAACTATAGCAGCAATGAAATACCGGCAGCTTCCAACCTCTCGCATTAGTAGCAGTTGAGCCATCGGAAAGCAAATTGAAGAAATTCAAGACCTTGCTCAGGTTCTGATACGAAAGCAAGAAAAATAAACTTATTAATTACTAGGCATTCTTGCATGATTTACAAATGGATAATACATAGTGAAAAACTGAGGGTGGGGGAAGCACATCCATCTGTGGTAGATGCATCACTCTTTTATGCTTATGATGACCTAATCAACAAAAGTGGCAAAGAGAAGATATATAAAAAGGAAATTGCAATTGTAAGGCTCAGATCTATTTAATTCAGCCAGTGCTTCGGCTAAGGGAGTAATTCCTTCATGTGTAAATGTGAAGTGAAAGTGTGGGAATATGATTAAGGAAAGTAGCTTGTACAGATACATATTATTGACCCATTTCCTATGAGCAATCAGAGAGAAATGGGTGCGGTGCTTAGGCAGTCTCACAAAACTATGCTCAGGCATGGGACTAAAACAAAGTAGCTCCACAAAAAGTGGGGAAAGGAAAAACGTTGGGAAAAAAAAAAGGTATCTCAGACATGGTACCATTGATCTACACTAACTTCTAGGTGTCCTGACAAAATGGGGTCACAAGATCATTAATTCCTTGCACATATCCACTTGCTGGGCATTATTTTTGTTTTCAAACAATTAGGAATTTACCTTATGTCAACTTGGGGTAGGAGGAATATGTGGGACCAATATTCTCCTTTCTCCTTTTGACATAGACGTTCCAGATTAGGGCAGTGTACGATACTTAGTGTGGAGAATTGTGGGAGCGACAGCAATTCCTCTGGAAAGGACTGAAGCTTTGGACAATTGTGGAGCGATAGGGTTTGGAGAGAGGTGAGGCCTTGAGAGAGGCGGGGTGACAATGAATCCAGATTTGGGAAACCAAAGATTTGAAGAGAAGATAGGGAGGAGGGTAGTGTAAAGTCTTCTCCGAAGCTAACCATATCTGGGCATACATCTCCAATCTTGAATTCTGTAAGGGAGGTAAGTTTGTGGAGGCCCCACTCTAGCATCCGCTGCTTTACATTCTTGCAGTTATAGATGCCGAGTGATAAGAGTGTGGTAGGAAAACCTGCTTCAGGAAACCTCTCAAGTCTTCTGCAATACCCTATGAAAAGATGTTGAAGGGATGTGAGGTTTTGCATCTGCTCAGTTATGCACCTGAGAAGAGATTTGATAAATATTATTTTCTTCAAATATATGTTTTACTTATGAAATTTTTGTATGCATTGAAATTAAATTTAACCTTTTAGAAAGAAATATTTTTAATAAATAATAATTTTTTTTTATTTCAAAACATTATGCATAAAATAGAATAAGATAAAAGTAAACACCTGAGATTGTCACAACCCATTAGAGAGAGATCTTTCAGGTTGGACGCCAAAAAGTCTCCTTCCCAAAAGGAATCCACACCTTCGCAATTCCATATCTCCAATTTAGTGAGATTCACGAGAGTGCGTTCCGGTAAGACTTTTAAATATCCATTGAACCATATGATTAATTCTTCAAGACATATGTTGTTGCTGGGCATCATCTTCCACTCTGCAATCGACTCTATTTGCGGGCACTTAATACGCAGAGTTTTAAGTGAGACCGGCAACTCTCCTGGTGGAAAGTGTTTGAGTGACCTACATCCATATAAATTCAACTCTTCAAGACCACAAGTGTTCATTATTCCATCAGGCAGGGCTTCCAGTTGCTCACAAATCTCAATATCCAACCGCGTTAGCGTTTTAGGCATTGCACCGTCCGGGAAACGAGTGAAGGAATGACAACCAGAAATTTGCAAGTGCTCAAGAGGAGGACAGATGTTATTTCCCGATTCTGATTCACGTGGTGACATTATTCCTTCAGGCAGACCCACCCAAGCATTACAAACTAACATTCTAAGATTTCTTAGTGATGGACACCTCATGCCTGCGAAACTCACAAGCCTGTAACATTCATAAATTTCTAACTCCGCAAGAGCGCTCAACTCTACAAGTGGAGAATTGCAGTACGCAAGATGCCCTTCTTCTTTTTCCTCTGCTATAAAGTATTCCAAAACATGACAACTCCGAATCTCAATCCTTCTTAGGTGAGTAAGGACTTTAGGGTGACGGTCCTCTGTTTTCTTAAACAAACATCTCAATTCTCTGCAACCGAATATATCCAACGTCTCAAGGCTCTCAAGTTGTTGGTTGATTTCATCTCCCAAACAAACAAGCTCTGAAATATTATCAATTGTCAGAGAGGTGACTGAGGTGAGGTCCCTTAGACTTCTTAAAACTACCTCCTTGCAACCTCGTAATTTTAATACACACAGGGAAGGAAGGCTAAGAGGCGACAGTTCCACTAACTTGGGACAATTGAGTATGGAAATTTCATGGAGACAAGAGAAGGTACTTTCACCAACTCCATCCCATGTCTCCCAATTCTCCATATAGTCAAAACAAAGAGTCTCCAATGATGGAAAAAGGTTAATAGATGAAGAACCATCCCCATAAAACTCAGCCCCCACTCTTCTTACTTCATTCAACCCCCGTATCCACAAGTTCTTCAGTGATGGCAATTTTCCAAGTGATGGCAAAAATTTACATCTCTTGCAATTGTGGAGTTTGATACTCACAATCTTAGAGAATGAGGGATCTACCATCCAACCTGGGAATTTTGATCCTGCATACTGTGAAATGCAGAGTGCTTCTATGTTGCTATGGGGTTGCAGAGACTCAATCACAATCATTTGGTCCTTTGCAGCGTCCGTATCATCAATATACTGACTCCATTCCAATTCCAACTCTTGGAGATGTTGCTTCTCCTTTAGCTTGGCCCTCATTGCCTGTTGAACATCAATTGTATTTTCCAATCTTGAAATTAAAAGACCACCACGAAGATCCGAGAGGTGTTCCAACTCTTGCAAGCCCACTCCATTGTCTTTGCCCACTACAAATTTGGATAGTTTTTTAAGACCTTTTAGACTACCCAGTCCCATTGGCATCTTCTTCAAATTCTTTGTATTATTCATACTAAGATGTCGCAGGTTGGTCAGACTTTTCATGCCCCTTGGCAATCCTGAAAGTTGATAACAGTTATCAAATATCAAACTTTGCAAGTTGTGGAGGCCACTAACTGACTCAGGTAAGCCTATGATGGCAGTGGAAGACAAGTTAAGGTATCGCAGTTGCTTTAGCTCTCCAATTGAATATGGCAGCTCACTTATGTTATAGCCACTCAATCCAAGCACCCTTATCCTTCTAAATTGTGGCAACAAACTACTAATCAATTTTTCAGCAATCAAACTAGAGCACAAGGGTGGAGAATTAGCCAGTGCCAAGAGCGTTCTTTGACACTTCTTTCCCATAAAAGGATCAAATTTTTTAATAACCTCCAATTGTCCACGAGCATATGAACAGTGACGAACCTTGTCATAGACTTTACAAGTATTACTGCCCTGGAACCCATCCTCCAACCTAAAGCAAATCTCTCCTGCAACAAATTGAGCCAAGTCATGTGTGAGATGGTGCATCACATACCTTAACATGTCATTGCTGGACTGTTGTAAAAGTGATCTTGATACCAAATCGTGAAAGTATTGCTGGCCCAAATCTTCCATTTTCCTTCTACCATTCTTCAGCTCTAGGAAGCCTTCTGCATCCAGAGCAGGATCAGTTCCTCCATTGTGAACTCGTAATCCTTTGGGAATATTGAAAGGTATGCAAAGCACTGCTTTAGAGAAGAAGGCAGGTAATGATAGCTTAGCCTTAAAGCCGGAAGAATTCCACTTTCCTTCTCCGAGAGGTCCCATATATTGCTCTTTAGTACATCTTCCCATTCATCAGGCTTTAGTTTATCATGGAGGAGACCATCAAGAGTTTTTGCAGCTAAAGGAGAGCCTTTGCACTTTCTTGCAATTAGCTCACCAATAAGTTGCAACTCGGGGTGTGATTTGAAATCATTTGCTCCCAAAGCCTGCTGCGTTAGTAAAGATATGCAATCAGCTTCTGACAACCCCTCTAAAGTGTAGGAGGAAACAGCGGAACCAGCAATTGACGTTGATGAAGCAACACCATGGTGACGGGTTGTGACAATGATTGTGCATCCCTTGGATGCTGCTGCTTTAAAGGGTCTGCAAAGGCTGTCCCATTCCTTCTTGTCTTCACTCCAAACATCGTCTAAAACCATCAGAAACAGCTTCCAATCTAGTTTCTCCTTCAGTTTTTGCTGAAGGGAATCCAGATCCTTGAGATGATCACATGCTTCTCCACTGACTTTCTGCAGAATTATCTTTGTTAACTCCTTAACATTGAAGCTTTCAGAGACACAGACCCAAACTCGCAGATCAAAAGATTTCTTGACTTGGTCATCATTGTAGACAAGTCTAGCAAGCGTTGTTTTTCCGATGCCACCCATGCCAATGATGGGAATCACAAGGAGTTTCTTCCCAGCAGGAGCAACTGGTGGTTCATTGAACCGAGGAGGGGCAGCTGATCTGGGGCCTTCCATACCACAAAAATTGCTGGAAGGAAGTGGAGTACTTACACTGGTGGATTCAGAACTCAACGGCAACAATTGAAGCAGAGCGGCTTTGTCAAGATCTCTGCCTCTAACAAGAGACTGATCATCCTCCAGGGAAGAAGTCTCACGTCCTTCTCTTATCATGTAGGACCTCCCTTCCTCTCTACGGCAATGTTTCAAACCCAAGGCAGAAATTTGCTTTTCGATTCTTAGTAAGCTGCGGGTGATCCTCTCCACTGTGTCGGAGTCCATCCGTGTGGATGATCCGGCGGGAGGAAACTCGTCCAGAATGTCCTCAACATCATAGGTTAATTCTCTGAGGCTGTTTAGCCATTCTCCCACATCCCGATTTGTCAGGTGCTTATTCTCCGCATTTTTAAGCACAGCACGGATGGTTGTGAACATATCCGCCCATTGCTGGAAGTTGTCATAGAGTTGCTTTTGAGATCTTGCCCAGTTAAGTAAGTCAGAGGAGGTCAATCTGTCAAGCAACCTCTGAATCGGAGCAGACAGAGCAGCCTCCACAATTAAAGACATGGTTGCCTGCAGAAACTTGAAAGAAAGTTGGAAAGGAAAACTCAGAGAGAGATAGAGAGAGAGAGAGCAAAGCAAAGTAAACGAAGCAGGAAAGAGAAATTCTGGATGTTGAAAAGTAAAAAGAAAGCGAGTAAACAGGGAGAGAGAAGGAGAGAGAAAGAGAGAGACAGAGAGATCAGAGCACTAGAAGAAAGAAAGAGTGACAGAGAACGGAAACTGAGATCATCATGTGAAGCAGATGAGTATGAATTTCTTTGGTGAGATGTACGAAAGGATTGATCGGATAGAGGGGTGTGAGGCAAACTTCTGGATAATACCAAAAAAGGGAATAAAATTTCACATCGCTCCTATCGCAGTCAAACTTCTGGATCGTAGAAGCTTAATGACTAAGACCTTTTTCATAGTTCGATATGCTTTGTAAGTTGAGTTACGCAGAAAAATAAAAGTTTTACTGATGAGACTTGTCAATGGACATTCAAAATTTTTAAATTTGATAAATACCTATTCATGTAGTTTTGAATTCATTTGTGACTGCCTGAGAATTAATGAAGTGTAAAGTATATCCTAGTGTTCAATATACAATTTGATTCAAAATATTGCTTTGTTTTTTCTGCATTATTTCCTGTCACCTAGTTACTTTCAAGTGGTTACTGTTTTGTTACCATTACATTCTTTTCCCTTTTTACATGTGGGATGTTTATAATTTCATGCTTCCTGTGTTTTTATTTTGCTAGGATAGGGGGTGGGGGAGTTGGGAGCCTTGAACCTGGTTGGTTTGAACCTTGTCTTGTCACCCCCTTTTGCTCTCTTTTGTTACCTATTTACTTAGATTTAATGTATATGAATTGCTGAAGTCAGACGCTTGAAATTTGCTGGTTTTGTCATAAAAATTGCCCTTGCACATGAGAATGCTTGACTGCCATAAAGCTAATGCAAATTCTTTGAATGCGTATATACATGTATATGACAACCCTTGTAGTGCTTTCCTTGTGGATAATTTTGTGGAGCCTAAATTGATCTTTGTTGCCTGGCAAGGAGGGAAAGAAGAATATATTCCCACATCACCATGACAGAGGGTAGCAACTATAGGAAAAGGATTTCTTTGCCCTGCCCATTTGCTGTCAACTGAACACCTCCCTTGACTCGTAGCTTGTTTAAGTAACCCTGAAACAGAATTCCACCCATTGCTTTGGGTAATTTTACTCTTGGACGGCCTATAAGAAAGTGAAGAATCACTGTCTCGTTATACTTCCTTGACAACAAAGTAATGGACCCAGCAATGCGGAAAGTACTTAAGACTGTTCTTTTCCGCAACAGATAGTAAGAATATAGAACAAAGTCCTTTCTATGATTTCTGCCAGATGACTACATACTTTCCACATTGACACTTAGCCTTCTTCCGTAACCGAGAGAACATAGAACAGAGGCTTAAACTGTTCGCTTTGACTTCTTGGTCATGTACCAATAGGCTGCAAGATGACATTTGAGCTTGTATGAAATTGGTACAAGTAGCTTCGCTTCTGATCATATAAAAATTATCGGTAGAAAGTGCCATTTTTTGTAGCCCTGGAACTTTGGTTTTTATGTAATTTATCTTGAGCCATTTCTTTTGTACCAATCAAGAATAAAATTTTACTACGTTTCCTTCCACAATAGAAGGCAAATCTAGGAAATGACATTAAGGATTTGGAGAAATCATTTGCCAATGAAATTAGGGAAAAAAGGGAAAAAATGAAGAGGAATATTGACAATAATAAAATAACTAAAACAAATAAGTCATGAGAAATAATTAAAGGTTTTATTATTAGATAAATAATAATAAGAACAACCCTTCTAGTGATCACTTTGGATGCCAAATCAAAGTGTCGTTTTTTATTTTCTATTTCTTTGTTTCTTTCTTTTGCTATGTAAAAAATACACTACCACAACCAGTGTTGTTAATCTTACCAAGTGATCCTATGTGAATCCACAAATGCAAGGGAATTCCGTGTCATACTTACCTTTAGGTTAAGTTTGTTATTACAACCTAACCAAAATGTCTAGTTTTTTATTTTTTATTTTTTATTTTTTTATTTTTTGGCTTGGTGGCTACCCCTACCCAAGTAGCTTATTGATTCCTAGCGAGCATTGGGAGGGTTGGCATGGGTCTACATTTGGATCTGCATTTGGGAATCTCATCGTTAAATGGGATTGCTAGCATGCGGGTTTGACCCCGCGACTCTCCTTGTACAACCAAAAAAAAAAAATCGTTAAATGGGATTGTAACACTTTATGCAACAGTTAACTTACACCATATGATCATGAGCCCAATGTGTAAATTAAGAAAAAGATGGGTATTTTATACATTCCATCTTCACCAATTACATCACGGTGAACACAAGACACAATTACAGACCAGGTATCCAAAATGTTTCATCCGCTTGCACACAAACAAACTTGGATTAGACCCACTTCAAAATTCTATCGCAATTAATGAAAAGCAAAAGGAGAAAAGAGGGGGGAAATCTGGAGAGTTACAAATAAAAACAATCAGTTGATCATTCTTTAGCTGACTAAGTGACTTGGACAACTATTGAACATGGTATGCCACATGAAAGCTCTTGAAAGCACCATTTCAAGCTCTTGGTGGCTCCAGTTTTGAGTTGGAAGATGCTGAAGAAACATCACCATCTCCTGAAATTCAAGCTTCTGAAGTTTATCCGACCACTGTCAAAAGTTGAAAGTGCATTACCATTAGGGTTCATATTCCTTCATACAACAGAGGACCCATAAGTCAAATACCAGTTAAGAGTAAAGACTTTGTTATAGGACTAAGTGTAAGTTCTGTCGATGAGCAGAACAAGAGAAACAATTAGCTGTAGGTTTCATGCCAAGTTCAACTTTAGGTCACATACACACAGAAACCCATTGCTCAAGCCTGTTAACCCACACATCCATAAATAGGTCATGTAGCTTGCACAAAAAACTATCATGCAAGGATGAGCAGTTTTAGCTTTTAACCCATGTTATGAGGGCACTGCAAATCCTACGAGAGGAACCTCAACACTTTTAGTTCCCTTATTGCAAGTGTGATTAACATCTGTATTTTTGCAAGCTACCAGTTTTAACTTCTGAAACTGCATAATCAAATAGTTCCTGGAAATATAAGATCAGAGATAAATCACTATAGATATTCTCATGACTTCCATATAACACATACCCATCAATTAGTCGAGAAGCAAAAGAAGCTAACTTGCCACAAAAAACATGTGTTTTATTGCTTGAAGGCTATATAATCTTGATTTGGCAACAACAATGTTGTGAGAACAAAACCTGTTTGGTAAAGAAAAATAAAAAATGATTGGTTTTGCCCCACGGTGCACATGACATGCTAGTCATCACTTTTCTGATTTTCATCCATAAATAACTAACAGGAAATGTTGAACTGTAACTATACTTCTATTAAACAAAAATGGAGGATAGCTTTATCAAGTAAAATGACACGATGAATATACGAGATTGGGGTTCATACCGTCAACAGAAAACTTGCAAATATATACACAAGAAAATCTGGCAATGCATCTCCTTCTGCAAGATATGTGTCCCAGAGGCGAGTAACAAGATGGAATGGGATCTGTTGGACGGCAAGGCATTAATTTCTCTTGACTCTTCCAAAACTCCAGTCAAAGGAATAAACAAAATGATCAAAAACAGAAAATCATCCAGAGGGGAAGGGTAAGTGGAAGGGGCAACTTATTACAATTATAATAAGAAAATAAATGAAATTGCCTTTACTCAAAAGGAGAAAAATAAGGATAAGTTAACAACTATAACAGCAATGAAATATTGGCAGATTCCAACCTCGCGTATTAGTAGACAGTTGAACCATCGGAAAGCAAATTGAAGAAATTCAAGCCCTTGCTCATCCATATGTCTTGAAACAGGTTCTGTCATGAAAGCAAGAAAAATAAACTTATTAATTACTAGGCATTCTTGCGTGATTTACAAATGGATAATACATAGTGAAAAACTGAGGGGAAAAGTATATCCATCAATGGTAGATGCATCACTCTATTATGCTTATGATGACCTAATCAACAAAAGTGGCAAAGAGAAAATATACAAAAAGGAAATTGAAATTTTAAGGCTCTTATCTATTTAATTCAGCCGGTGCTTCAGCTGAGGGAGTAATTCCTCTGTTTTAGAAATGGGTGTGGTGCTTAGGCAATCTCAGAAAACTATGCTCAGGCACGGGACTAAAACAAAGCAGCTCCACAAGAAAAGGGGGAAATATATATATTTAGGGAAAAATGTTGAAAAAAAAAGTTGGAAATTACATGTGAGTGTGAGATGAAAGTGTTCCCACATAGTAAAATGAAAAAGGTTAAGTAGCTTTTAAATATCTAACTATATATATTATACAATATATATACACACAAATACATATATTGACTCAATTTGCATCACCTTAAGCTTTTAAATAATATAGAATTCAATTATGTATATATGGTCCCAATCCCAGAAAAAAAAAAAACACACACACACACACACACACACACAGAGAACACAGCAACAAATTCAAAAATTCCAAAACTTGTCACAAATTTTAGCTCCTTAAGTTTTACTAAATCATTCTCGGACTAGCTTGACATCTTTGATTCACTGAATGAATGTGATTAAATGTTATTGGTTAGCCTACTAGAGTTTTTTGGCAAACATTTATTATTGAGGGGCATTTATCAAATGGTACACGTGTCTCCCTTAATGGACAAGTGCAAGAAAACAGCACCCTCGACTTTGGGAAGGCCACCAGGGACTAAGGTTAATAACTTTACAAATTAACTATGACATGGATTGGCCATCAGCAGTCTAGATGCCTAACCCATGAACTCATCGATCCCAAAGTGAAGGTTCTTATCCCCAGGGGGCTAATTGACTCTAAGGTTACTAGATACCATGAAGATGATTACTTCACTTGAAAATAGCTTCCTGGAGGTTGACCAGCTGTCTGTTTTCACCACCTTTCAACAAAATACAGCCTACTATTTCTTCCGGTACTGTAAAGCATTTTGGTCCACTTAAAGAAAGAAAGAAGTCTGGAGTAGACCAAACGTACCATCAATCCGACGAACCAACTCCTTCAACCTGAACACAAGCCTCTGAATTCCCGGTTGTGCAAATGTGTAATGGTCTTGCATCCCATCTAGCAATTTTGATAGGCACCAATAACAATCAGCTTCAACATCAGAAATCTTCTCCCGAGATAGATCCGTGAATGACCATTGATCTACACTCCCTTCCAGGTGTTCTGACAAGAAAACTACTAGGAATGGGGTCACAAGATCATTAATTCCTTGCACATATCCACTTGCCGGGTGCCGAATGGCCCTGAAAGCAGAAAATGGAAAATATGATTGGTGGAAAGGGCATATGACAATTGTATTATCAAAAAGTACTCAATAAGTAAGATTAGACACAAGCAAATCCCATGCCAGAGCAGAATTGGATTCATTTCAGGTTGCTGAAATTGAAGTTTGTAAGCAAGACCTGAGCATCAGATGGGCTCAAGAGAGGCCCAATAGAGGCTAAGACTTTTCTGGCTTGGCCTAGCTCAAGTTCGGGCCTATACTTTGCAAGTCCACCCTATGTCACTCACTGGGCATTTCAGCGATATATTTTCAGGCTTGGTTGGGCTTTGAATCAAGCCTAAAAGCTGGCCCACCTAAAAGCTTGCCCAGCTAACCCATAGGCCTCAAAATGGTTCTCAAACCCATCCAAAATGCAGCCAAGCTTAACTATGCTCAAATGCAACAACAGCACTAAGGAAAGCTAGAATATGGGAACTGCAAGGTCAATGAGTAGGTCCAGCCAAGCTTAACTATGCTCAAATGCAACAACAGCACTAAGGAAAGCTAGAATATGGGAACTGCAAGGTCAATGAGTAGGTCTGGATTAGTAGACATAAATAAACGCAAGATGGGAACATGTGTGACACACAACAATTCAAACTCTAGAAAGTTAATTTGAAACCATAAAATGACAGACAGAGCGTGTGCACGTTATACTTCAAGTGAAGGCAAGAAAATAGCTTAATGCTGCCAGTGGGCACCAATAATAGTTGCAGCTGTACACCGAATACAATTCAAGGGAAAATAAAGTGACTCGCATGTAAATGTTGAAGATGACGATGAAGCATTCCAAGAAGCATGCGAATGGATGCTTCCCGAACGCATAGCCCTAATATGCCAAAACCTTGGATAGCAAATGCACATCAAAAGTCCAAAAGAAAGAAGAAGAAAAAGGGTCCAAAGTGATCAAGTAACCAATCCAAGAAGAGCCTTGAAGACTGGTCTAGTATGCGGTCCAGAAAAGGCTCCCAAAGCAAGTGCAATTCAAGTCCATCTTTGAGCCAGCATTCAGCCCAGCCCAAGGCAGTCCTAAACCCTAATTTGTTGGGCATATTTGAGCTGAAAAAGGGATGAAGAAAAGCCCTTAAAGGGGCTCAAACGGCTAGTTCAAATGAACTAGCTGTTGGACTGTATAACAGTAAAAAATATGACCGTTTTACAGTCCTTTGGGGACAGGAATCTGTCCCCCTGCCCCCCCCCCAATCGTCTCTTTAGCTTTTAAGGAGCTTTTCTCTCTTTTTAGGCTCCTCTCTTCCACTATAAATAGGGCACTAAGGGATGGATCAAGTAATCTTGGAGCTTGTCTCCTACTAGTCTTAGAATAGAGCATAAAGTCTCTAAAATTGTCTTCATGTATTCTTGAATATTGTCTCAATTCTTGTCATTTGTATTTGATACATCATCAAAGAAATATATTGAGTTTATCCTCATATATTCAAGCTCTCATTCTTTTTGTTGTTCATCAACACTTACAAACAAACAAATACAAAGCCTTCAATTCATTGCTCAAACACAAAACCCAAGCTCAACCACCAAAGCTTCCGCACTCCAAATTTCAACAGTAAATAGCTTCAGAGAAATATCCATCATTCATCATTCTTGAACAATAAAGCCATGTCTTATCCTTCTAATTCAATTCCCAACTTGTATTCATACTGCTCAATAAGGTATTGCGTCCATGATTTGAGCCAAGTGGCACAACCAGATCCCATTAGATGTAGGCCCACAGATATTGTGAATAGCATTTAAGAATCACTGCTGACTCTTTAAGGATTGAGACAATCACTGTTATGTCAAACCATGTGAATGTAAACAAGCACTAGTAACAAGCACAAGCCAGGACAAAAATTTATGATCCTTTAAGATATGGAACTGACCAAACAGTTTAGAGGATAAATAAATAAATAACTCAGGTTGACACAGAAGACCAGCATAAACCTAGAGTAAATTGTTTAAGATTTATCTGCGGAGCCTAGAAGAAAGCTGAATGATGCGAGTAACAGTATATGCTAAAAAAATATTGAATCCGCATATTATTATACAGCAACATGCACCTAAATAAAGATAAGGGAAAAGATAAGGCATTCGTCAAACACAGCATTAGAATTACAGCAATCTGAGAAGCTATTCCCGGGAAACAAGCAAAATAATAGAATCTAACCATGTATAAAGGATTCGCTCCAAAGATTTTTGAACTTCTTTTTGTTGAAAAAAAGTTACATCAGGTACAGTTCTTGGGCAATCAACAGATATCTGGGAAAAAAGAATTAAAGAAAGAAAATGAACAAAGGAGTCATATTGTGGTCAACGAACATGGCTGCTGGCAGTGTGTTAATAAAGATGAAAAGCAGATCACTAGTGACAGAATCCTAACCTGGCGAAGCATGTTGATCTCATCATCTGAACGTTCACTGTCAGGAATGTCATAATACTGAGCAACACAATCAAGATACTCAAGCCGCTTCCTTCGTAGAACTCCCTCCCTTCTATCTGAATTAGTTGGTGCATATCCCTGTCGTCAGTTCATGTTGAAATTTCAAACAAGCATGGGAACAAGATAGTATATTCGAAAAGGGCAGGACACCCCTCTTTGAATTCTGGGGCTTTATAATTCAAGCCTAAATCAGCAGAAGGGTAAGAAAATAGAGAAGCCAAACTGAATGGTGGAAGTAAAGCACATTCCTGTTATTTCTAGTATTAGAGAATCAAACTTACCACAAGAAGCCTCCACACAGTGGGTCGCAAATATGGGGGAACACCACTCCATGCTAACTCGCGTAATGTCTCTGGAGGAGATAAAAACCATATTAATACAAGAAATAAAAATCTTATTAGTACAAGTATGTGGAAATGATCATCAATATGATGCTAATACAAACTAATATCCAACACATAGGATCTAATCCAAATGAAAACTATGACCAATTTAAGGGAGGGAATATAGAATTATTATCAGAAAACTAATAAACTTTCTGATTTTTCCTTTTACTACCCTAAAAGTTTATACAATGAATGGTAGCATAAGCCACATCATCCAAAGATAAGGATATGAATGGAACTCAACACTTGAGAGACAATGAACACAATAAGTGCTTATGGCATACCAGTGCCAAAAAGGAAACAAAGTAAGGATTCCATAAATAACCACAAATGGTGACCCTATTGGCAAGTTTTACTTGCATAAATTCATGCGTGATAACTTATGGCCTTTCAGTAGCATGAACGACATCATCTGAAGATGATTCATCCATATTTGAGATTTTGGCCAGATTCTTAATTTCGAGAACTGTATATGGCCAAATCTGGGATCTAACTGTGGCCAAGTTGCCAACCCAAAAAAATGGAGTCAATGTTCACATATTTTTGTCAGCCTGTGAAAGCAAACTCGATACAAAACAGCAAACAAGTAAATCAAATCAACGACTTCACTTACCTTTTGTACTTGTTATATTTTATATATATTCTATCAACATGTGGTAATCCATGTTAAATGTCAGTGTCTTAATCGAAACTATTAGAGTTTAGTTGTTTCTCTCATGGCCGTTTGAAGTCTTCATTATGATATCAGTGGCATAATCTCCATAGAGTATAGAGATTCTAGTTGTTACATTATTCATCATGGCCGAGAAACAGTTAAGAGGATCATAAAGGTGCAGAGAGCGCTTTGGCTCCATTTTCCTATACCAAAGAGAATCATGCAGTCCACAAATATATGAAGATTTTTCTATTCAAATCACCCTGTTCTCCATGTATTTTTGCTTTTGCTTTGAATTCTCTTTATCTACTGATTAATTGCCAACAAAGTTTGACACAGTCCCAGCTTGATCAACACAATAGTCATCTCACATTAGGATCCCAATGCTAGCATTTCCCTACTTTCAGCTTCTTCTACTATCCTAGCATGCATACTGTGTCCTGCTACTTAATTTCTCCTTGATTCCTTTTCCTATTTGTACAACTTGATCCAGGGATTTCATAACATCTCTTTCACAAAACTAAATTTGACATAGATACACATGGGGGTATCAAGCAAATATGTCCATTAGCTATTTACAGTAACAAGTCAGCACTTATCTGGACCTGAACATGTACTATTTTTAATCACAATTTCATACAAGACTCGCAGTTGTGCACAAAGAATTGGACTGTTGTGATTCTTCAGTCTTCAGACAAGCCTTTTATTTTTCCCCTCCAAAATGCTATTGTGTGAGACTGCAGAACTTCTGACCCTCCACCAATCAGAACTGCTTAAGCAGGATCTGCACGAGGCAATCGCATTTACAATATTAGAATTCCCACAATCCACTCTGACCTCGTTAACTTTCTAATTATCATCAGCTTCCTTTGTCCACATTATGACAAATTGCTTTCCCAAGACCAATCTTCTGTCTGCTATGTCTGACAAATATAGCATGCACAACTCTTGCAAATTCAACCTTTCAATATCCGGACAGAAGCCATGGCTTAGAATCGTCAAGTTATAATTTGGTTCAAGAGGAAAAAAGGAGAACTTTTCTGGTGTTGCATTTCATTTTCAGTTATTTGGAGCATTTGGCTGAAAAGGAACCCAAGAACTCTACATGAACATCTTTTTCCAATTCAATAAGTCCTTTTAAAGGTTGCTCACCTAAACGTTCTCAGCACATCTGTGTGAAATAGCCACCTGACGTCCTTGTTCCCATTTCCTCCCTCTTCTTCCCCTTTTGCTCTTTAAGGGAGGCCTTATTTTCATGAGCCAACCTCCTTCACCTCCTAGAGCATCTTCAGCATCTTCGCCTACTTGACATGCTCAAATCTAGACATAACAAGGACAATTGATTTAGTTCTCTAGACTTCAATGCAGGTTCATACTTTTCACATGGAATCTTACTTTCTAATACTTTTGTTACATTGTTGTATCCTAATTTCCTGCAACTGACAGATGTAAGCTAATGGGGTCCAGGAGGAGGATCCACCAGCCCCAAGAAATAGCCCATTGCTAGCTGTATAAGTGTGCCAAGTTCCCAATAGACAATATTTTGGTATTATGAGTAGTTGAGTATCAACAGAAAGCACAAATAGTCCAACATTTCCTCCTGTTGGGGACTAAATGGCTTAGAATGCTTTAAGAGGGCAAGGATATGAACACAAAAGGCAAATGTCTAGATTGAAGCTTTGCCAAGCACCCTCTTGCCACCACATTGTAACACTACCTATCAGTCATAAGCTCTTTGCTACATTTCATTGCTACATAGCTGCATTTACACCAATTTACTTATATTTGAGCAAGCTCCTCGAAGCACATCGAATGAATCCCTTTACAAATGAACACCATAGTCAAAACTAGGCAAGTTGTGAAGACTGACTTAGAGAGCCTTGTCTAGGTGAGTGTGCAACTGTGCTTAGCCGGCCCAAGTGACAAGCTTATGACACTTATCCACATCCTGTACTTCACATTTTTTTCTTTTAATTGAGTAAATCTATTTCTCTTTCCAGTAAAATATCACCAATAATTCAGAAATTCCCCATGCACTTGTTCTAGGAAAATAATTTGGCTAAACTCTGTAGTACAGTGTTTGATCTTCTGTTTGAGGGGAAAAATGAAGGCAATCATATTTGGCACATTAAAAACAACTGTTTAACCATGTGGATTGGCAAACTGAGAATTAAAAGTTTTACAGCCTTCTTCTAAATGAGTTGAGAAGACCCTTAATTTAAAATTAAGGTTTAAAATAGTTACACGGCACATTTTCAATATCCAGCAACAACCAAAGAGGGGAAAAAACAGTCAACCAAAAAATATGAAATGTGGAAGATTTTGAAAATGCTGGCATCATGCAGATATTACCAAATTTAAGTTCATTCTAGCTTGAGCCACTCATAATAATATAAACTTCAAGAGAAAGAGTCATATCTCAGCACACATCCTTGAGATATCATACCTCAATCAGTAATGCCAACCAGCAGATAGACTTCTTCCTTACCTATCTATTTATTAATTGGTTATGTTGTTAGAAACCTTGTTTGTTAAAAACCTTGTCAATATTAGTACTAAAATGGCAAGTCTTGTTGCAAGAGGCAACAATTTGGTAATATGAATAAGAGGGATGAAATTTGGAAAGGCAGTGTTCATAAATTGCAAATATCACTGCAGTACTAGCTTTGTCAAGTAGATCACAAACAACATTGTAGGAGCTGGGTCTGTTAATCAAAGTATTTCCAAACTTTATAGTTACTTTTCAAAAAACTAAAAAGTAAAACAAAAATTCACTTTCTTCGCATCACGAATGGCCCAAAGTTTTACACCTTGGAAGCCTAAACCAGGATCTACAGAATTTGAAGCCCAAAAAGAGAAGCCCACACGCACACAAAAAAAAAAAAAAAAAAAAAAAAAAAAAAATGAGGAAAAGAAAAGGCAGGTTACGAGGAGATGAGGAGGAACTTGAAACTCAACTGATTAAGATAGTTGCTAAGTGTACTTCCTTTGACTATTTATTTCAATTTTAAACTCTGATCAGGATTTTCAATGTTCACCAGAGTGCCAATCATGGTAAGTCAAAAACTCCCACACGCTTCACAAAGTGTGGGATCAATGAACCAATTGGAATGGATTCCCTACCTGATTAGAACAGTCCAATGAGGGAGGAAAGGTGTAGCTATCCAAAAAATAGACTGTGAGGTAAGATTATCAAACATTCTGTGTTGAAAAAAATAATAAAAACAAAGGTTCTGTAACAAATCTTTGGAATTGTATGAGCTTTAGCAAGTGACATGCCTAGACAATGGATTGATTATGAAAGTCACATCCAAAGTGTGAAGTGATATGCACTAGTTATTCTTTGCCATTATTGGAACCAAAAGAGTTCTACCATGCTAACACATGGCACAAATATTAGTCTTGCTCTCTAAGCATGGTTGCCTTTGTGATTCAATTGAGACCAATACTACTACATCTCTATCCTTGTTATGAAAACATAACTGCTAATATCATTGCTCTGAATCTCTATGGCGGCTAAAATTATTTTTACCAAGAAAAGTTTTGTTTTTCCTCACAGGACAGCAACAGTTAGCTTATCAGTGTTCATGTACTCGGATTTATCTACAAGCTGAAGCAATCCTTGATACCTTCAACTAATTTAAATCATATTTACCAAGGATAGTTTTGTTCTTCCTTGCAAGAAGGAAACATTTAGCAAATCAGTGTTCATGTATTCAGATTTATCTACAAACCAAAGAAATCATCTTCCGAAGACTTGTAGCCATGACCTCATATAAACTTCACCACATCATTGCTCACGGTAGTTAACACTACAGTAACCAAGTTTCCCATCAGCTTTTTATGTTTTGTCGTGTTGATCATGTGTAACCATTCCATTTATTTTGGACTAGTTCAAAGATCCTTCAACCAGGAGAAATGATGAGCCATTTTAAGAAGAATGGTTACTTTGGCTGTTGATTAGGAAGGTTCAAACACCTTTAGGGTTTCTTTCTCTTTTCCAAGAGATATGCATGAATTGATGGTGATAGACAAGAAATTTAAACTTTTATAAGCAACATTAAGCTACCTAATATGACTGTTGTCCCTGAGAGCTCCTTTGTGAACTTCATCACCCTTGCAGAATCTGTAGCTCTAGCACCCATTACGGCCTTCTGAACTTCCTTGGTCTCAATATTTGAGAGTGATGGCTTTAACTTAGCATTGGAAGAATTTGGAGTTGATTTACTAGTACTCACTTCTTCCTAAGGATAAATTATTGTGCATCAGAATACCTGTGAAAAACATTTAAAAAATTTTTGGAAAACACATGCTGCACAAAGTTACACAACAGGATAGTAGAGAGTGGCTATCTTTAGTACCTCAATAGGCTTAAAGTGGTCGCTTTGTGACACGTCGGGGTCTGAGAAACTCTTTTCTAATTTAGGGGACTGTTCTTGAAAGCATGGGTCCCCCACTGGGTCTGTTCGCCGGGTTATCAATACTTTACCTGGGAAGCTGCGACCTTTAAGCAACCTATATAAAAAAGAACTTATGATAAGTGAATCTTACAGAACAGAAATAGACAATCATGTGACAAATCAAGCAATTAAAAGCACAATTTAGACAGAAGTTTCAATAATCTGTCAGCTGCATACGCAATATAATTTTCAGGTTACATAGTTTTGCAGGACAAATGAAGAGCACTGATTTTGGAAGTATTTAGAAAAGATGTGGAAAAATGGAGCAGGTTGTTGTCTTGGAAAGTAGGAAGCTGAAGTGATGTGGAAGCATTGAGACTAGATAGTACTTAGAAAGTAACAAGTCCATATTTTGGGGACTTCAGAGACTAGAATGGAGAATACTTCAAGGATAATCAAAACTGATGCTAAAATTACAACACCATAAATGAAGATTAATACTTTGAGAGCAAAATCTGATCCGAGTACAAAGACAAAGAAAATCATCAGATATTAACATATGAAGCAGCAAAAATACTTTTCATTATATCCTAAAACTGAAGATGAAATATTTATCCTCAAGATGTCAATACCAAGAAATGCACTCCTAGTAGTTTGTTTATAAGAACAAAAAATTTATAGATATTTGCAAGACAAAAAAAGCGGGGACTAAGCACCAAGGAAATGCAATCGTAGAGATTAAAACTCCAGAGAACTACAAGATTAGTCACCTTTACAAAGCTCTCGGAAGATTTTTCTGAGGACCAAAATTACAAACTTTTGTCCACAAAACAAAGGGAGTCTCCACCCCATCAAAAGTTTTTCCATTCTGTTCCCTCCAAACCATCCAAAAGAGAGCTGGAGGGAGTGACATAAAGACAATCCTCCTCGCCGTACAAGCCCCCAATTCACTCCAAGCCCATAACTCCCTCAGTATAGCGCTCGGTTCACCCAAAAGACATGCAGAAAAGAGAAGACCTTTGCCATAAACCGCTTAAAGAAGTAGACTGGTAGTATTAGCTCTTAATTCAGAAATTGATCATGAATTTCCACATCTCAAATTCAGTAACAACAGTACAATTTAGTACCACATATCATACCATATGATCTTAGAGAGATCAAAAGAGTTAGAGAATAGCATAAATCTACAAACTTAATCCAATCCAACGTTCACTAGACAGAATTTATCAGCTGTAGATGATCAATCAAGAACATTAAAATGAAAATCCAGTCCAAGCTCAGATAAAATCACACACAATTCAGCAAAATCAACAAGACGCAAAATCATTTTCGAGACCAAATTAGAGAGATCTGTGCTATTTTCACCAAAGGGCCTTCGAATCGTTCAAAACTTATAGCGTTGGACAGTGAAATCTTTTAAAGAGAAATCTAGAGTTTTTGAGAATGGAATAAGGGGATTGAAAAGAAAAGGAAGAGCAATTAAGATCGAACGAACCCTTGAACATTTCGAAGGGTCTGATTGAATCTTGAATCTAGAGCTGTCAGAGTATTGTCTCTCCTTCCTTCTTCTTCTTCACCTCTGTTGTTGTTGGTCTCCATGTTCATGGTTTCTCTGCATACAACATTTTCTCTTTTTCTTCTCTCTCTCTCTCTCCCTCTCTCTCTCTCTCTCAGATGACAGCCTTTTTCATTTTACTTTCTTCGTTAATATTATTATTATTATTATTATATTTAAAAAGGTATAAAATCTAATACAACAACATTTCATTATTTTATTTATTTAAAAAAATGTTTACAAAAGATTATGTGTAAGTTTAATTTTAATCAAAAATAAATTAAAATTTTCATTCTTTTATTTTATAAAAAGTCACACAATTTACACATTTTATTGAATTTTATAATTTTAATTTGGATTATGTTATTTATTTAAAAAAATAAACTAAACTTTAAAATATTTTATGAAGTTACTTCTAAATAATATACTTAATAAGGCACCAATTTTATCAAAATTCTCTGAATTGAGTAATCGGACACTTTATCCCTTAATCAGAACTCTCAAACTCTAATTCTGCGAATGACGAAAAAGAATTTAAGAGAGTTAACTCCTAAAATAGGCATGCTCGAATTTGGGAGAGCTAATCTTTAAAATAAGCCTACTCAAACAGAATTAATCGGATAAAATCTGAATACCAGTCAAAAAAAAAAACACACCAACTCCCAAAGCATATCACATACTTGTATTATAGAATCACATTATTTATGGGTTGGATCTGTTACCAGTTACTTCATTTCTTAATTTAGTAACTTTACTTTTTAATATTATTAAATTTTAGTTCTGATTTATGATGAATTTAATCATAATTTTTATCTCTTAAAATGCAGTTTATTTTGTTTTTTTTTTTTTTTTTACTCTCTGAAGATTTGAGAAATTAGCATGTTGATATATACATGTGTGTGTGTGCGCGTGGGTGCACGTGTGAAATAATTTTTAACTTTCCCACTTAGGAAATGCATTTTCCTATCTAGCATAACCATTTTGAATTGCCCTTTGCAAATGCTTAACGTATATGGACACTGTTAACGTATACGGCCACCAACAGTGTCCAAATCATAGAACATCGAGACGAGTTTTGCTTGTTTTTTTTTATACATGGATATTTCGGTATATGATCTTTCGTTCTAACTAATTCAGAATCAACCTAACTATTGGGTCTCATTTGAAAGGAGGTCTCCCAATATTATTTTTTCCATACGCAATGGAAGCCAAACTCCCGACCTGATTAAACGATGAACGTGTCCTTCCTACCCACGTCTCATTTGAGTTTTGCTTGTTGCGAATGCAGAATTCAAAACCAATCTCCTGTGGATATATTTGTTGGATGCTAGATCTCCTTAAACAACGTCTGGAGAGTTCAAGGCTTGGGAATGAAAATACAAAAATCGAGAGAATTAACCTCATAACAGATTTTATAGTATTTAATCTGATTAGTCAAAATAATTCGGATATCGACCTATAAAAACCAAAAAAAAAAAAATTACAGAATTTCACGACTTTTTTTCTGAGTTCATTAGTGTAAACTTACTTCAAAAATGTTTTCTCCCTCAATAGTTCTTCTTGTTGTTCACTCATTTTCCTTTGCATCTCTTCAGCTTTCAAATGGCAGCACTAGGGTTGGATGGCCAAGTCCAGGCTGCAGAATCCTTTTAAACAATGACACACACATTGATCCCACACTGTGTAAAAAGCTCACCGGCTGTTCTTCTTCTTCTTCCTCAACATATCTAAGTGGTATGCTTTAGGATTTCGCACTATCCTTTCTTCTTGGTTTTTGAAACAATATAAATTCATCTTCAATAGTAGGTTTAAAAAAAAAAAAAAGGAAGAGAGAGTGAGAGAGAGATCAAATAAATTCAAATTCAAGAAGCAATGCAAGATATGAATTCACAACACCCCAAATCAAATTGTTTCAAAAACTTTTTGTCCTTTAAAACATGTATCAATGTGCCTATTTGTTGGTTAATATGCCCATGTAAGGGCATTTTTAGTCTAAGTTAACCCATTATTCTTGCATCTCTTATACCCACATATATCTCTCCCTTTCTCTCCTGTATGGTGTAATTAAATTAACAAAAGCTTACGTGAGTAAGGATAAGTGTGTGCATTTGAGTATTGCCAAGTGAGAGATCAAGAGATTTGTGAAAAGCACATGCAAAGGATCGAAAAATTTCAAAAAGAAAATTTTTCCCGTCATTCAAAATTATTGAATTTAGGGTTGAGATATCGTGGTATTGTGATGATAGTTCGATCTCGTGATCACTATCCCTACCAAGTATTTTGCTGGAGAGATTGCAATCTGGATTTTTATGACCTATACATTGAGATATTTATCCCGAAATTCTAATCTATTTAATTTTGTAATTTTCTGAATGCATGAATTAAATCTAACACTATTAAAAATGAAAACTCAAATATTTTTAAAATTAGATCAATTATTGATTTATTTTAATATATAATAATTTTTTATAATTAATTTAATCTTAATACATAATGTTTTATAACAACGTACTTTGCCGAGACTCACTGCAGTCAAAGGATTTTGATCATTATATATAATCACACATATTGATCTGAAGAACATTGAAGCTCTCATTTGCTTTCTTGAATCAGGCTCTTCTTCATCCTTTATATAACCAAGTGTTATGCTTTAAAGTTTGTCACAACTTCACCTGGTTGGAATTGGAAACACCAATTTCTGCAAAAGCAAAAATAAAAAACCGTTGGTTGTAGCTTTTTAAATTCATATATGTTAAAAAAAAAAAGTATCCATGTTGCGTTATAATAGACATTAATGAAATTCTTTTTTTTTTATTATATCGATCGACATCCGAAATCATATTCTGATTAATTCAATTTGAGTACTTGTCAAACCCACTTTAAGAAACAACTCTCTCAACGTAGTTTTTTCTATTCCAAACATTAATGAAATTCTTTATATTCACAAGTTGTTATTCCTTAGAATTCATTCTCAAAAGTTTAAAAGAATAGGAGTGAAGAAATTTTCTAATTAAAAAATATTTTAGAAGTTCACTATTGATTAGACTCCCAATTGAGAATTATTAGGTATTTGAGATGATTTCTTGTTGATACTAATATGAGCATAGGGTTAGTGATTCTCATGCTAGTTGAACATCACAAAAATAACTAAGACATCCAAATTTGTTTTATGTAAACTAGTTTTTTTTTTTACCATATTTTGGACACCGCTCGATATTCGGGGTTTTACTCCGATTAATCTAGACCGACCGCTACAGTGGTTCCTTTTCGGAGGGCAGGCCTCCCAACGGGGAATGCTACATACACATGAGGGTCAGATACTCCCTGCGGGAGTCGAACCCGGTCATACTTAAGGGAACTCAACCTATCAAACTAGGTGTCATTCTATTTTTTTTTTTTTTGGTGGATACCAGGTGTCATTCTATGTGATGGTAATGTATACGCCCTTAGACATAGAATGCATCTACAGGAAATCAGGGATTTAATACAAATACAATCATGTTTCATATAGTTTTGGTCACTGTTCAACGCAGATTCGGCAGTTTTTCGCCGGTGATTGAGACATTAGTTCTCGTCGTCCTTTGTTTACATCCGATAGGTTAGTGTTGTTTCGATCTGGTGTTGGTTGTCAAGTTTGTAAACACTTATTTTTTGGTTTCTGGTTTGTGATCCATAGTCTTTTACTTGGGTGGGCAGCTTTATGCCCTACTTCAGCCATTGTTTGATTTGGTCATGGGTCTGTGGTAAAGGAGCTCGTAGTTAACGAGTTTGGGTCATTCTCGAACGTTTGCTTGCAGTGTTATCTATATATTGTTTGGGTTAATGCCCCCTATTTCTTTTTTCATCTTTTCATATTTAATATATTATTAATCGATATTTAAAACCATACTCTAACTATTTCGATTTGAATATTCTAACGTAATATTTTTTATTCCTTTTCATTGATGGAAGGCCACCAAGACTTATAATAAGCAGACTAAGCAGGGAACTTGTCTAATTACAATCTATTATATTTATAAATTTAGTTTCTCAATTTGTACGTGCTGTTTCTTAGAAAAGACCTCTTTCTTTTTCCTTGCCCATCACACTAGGTAACTCCCAATACTTATCACTCCCCACCGATTCTGCATATAGTGATTCATGCTATCAGAATACATTATGTATCACAATCAAACTGCCACCCTATTCCTTTCCGAGCAGATGCCCTTTCATAATTTCCGAGCACATTAGCCCTAATTTCAGCAACCGTTGTTCCTCCTTTGTGTGCAATAAACCACGGTAGATAATGAGAATGTAGGGGGACAAGTGATTTAGGGAGGGCGATGTTTTGACGATGTAGGGGGACAAGTGATGGTATACCCAAAAAAAAAAAAAATCGAGACCCAACAGCCTCATTGTCAAACTGTACCTCACCACTCATGGGAAGCAAGCCTCTACAGTTCGACGGGATCGGGGGCCCACGACTATGAGCTCTACGACAATTTTTGCCTTGGTGGAAGTCACAGTCGTGGCCGCCTCTCTCCCTGGTAAAAGAGAGGCTCAGTCACCAGCATAGCGAGCGGCTGAAGACCTCTCTTCTCCCATCGGAGACGGAGAGAGGCCACCTCGGTGGTGGGAAATGGGTCGTAGGCGAAGTTGGGGTTTAAAGCCCCAACCTTCTTGGCCTCACCTGATGACCGACTTGGCAGCCATGTGACTACCGATTCAGCCATAACTGAAATTTTCAAAAAAAAAAAAGAGTATTTAATATGATTTTTTAAAATTATAGATAACATTTGAGATTTTAACATCTGAATACTAAAAATATGATTTTTTTTAATGGAATTTAAAAATATTCATAATTTTAAATATCATTTTAATGGATATTTTTTTGTGGATAGACTCTTATAATAATGATTATTTAGAGTTATAAGCTTTTTTTTTTTTCATTTTTGCTTAGCAAGGAAAGAAGAAAAGATTTGGAAATTTGTGTGCATATTTTTTTTCCTACTAAACTGAATGAAGTAGGTTTGAATATTACTAAAAAAATACCAATGATCAGTTGATCTAATGGGATGTGGTACTAGATCCCTTAACCAAGATCATTAGTTCAACTCAACGATTTGAGCACGGAGCAGACTATATTAGGAGGATGGCCCCCTTAATGGCTCAGACCGGATTAATCGAAATATAACTCCAAATACTAATAAATATAATACCAAAAAAATATTACTAATAAAATGTTCAAAAGTTTATTTGTCTATCAAAGCTGTTGAAGAAATTAATTGCTAAAAATTAATTATTTCGACAATAGTTAAGAAACTACCATATTCTTTTCTTTCTGACATTTGTAAATTATATCAAATCTTTGACATTAAAATGGGAAAGGAAAATTTTTTTTTACATGTAAATTTGGAAAATAAATAATTATAAATATAATTTAATATCAAAATATCAAATATTATGCATATATTTTGATCAATAATTTTTAAAAATCATAATATTATATGTTTTTCAGTTTTTTTTTTAATTCAATTAGGGCTGACTGAGCAACCACGTGGCTACCAAATGAGGCCTCAGATGCTGAGCAAGCAACGTTAGCCCAAGCTTAGAGAAGAGTTGGGGCTTCAAGTCTCAAATTTGCTTACCCCTGCCATGGCTGCTAATATGATTGATGCCAGACTGCAACACTACTTGGCGACCCTTGATCTACTGGTGATGGTGGCACATTCCCCGCTACCAGAGTAGCCACTCTCTGAGTTTAATACGCAGAGAATGGCGGCCACGATTGTGGTTGCCAACACGGCGAAAAACGTGAGGCTCACAACCATGGCCCGCCGATGCCATCGAAGAACAAAGGCTCACCTCCCACGAGCAGTGAGTCTCGACGTTGGATGAGACCGTAGGGCCTCGATCCCCACCTCACGCCAAGGATGCAGGAGAGAGAAACATAGATATAAAGAGAGAGAAATAACGAGGTTGAAGAGATTGGGAGAGAGAGAAAGCCGAGTTCACGGAGGGAGAGAGGGAAAGAGGAATGAGTGGAGACAGAAAATATTTTTTTCTAATTTTTTAAATTGAAAAAAAAATTGTAATATTTTTTTTATTCTTTACGGTAGAAATAACAATTTATGAACGAAATGGTTAAGTTTCTATATTTCCTCAGTGGGGAGATTTTTGTATATATATATTAAATTAAGGAGTCCTTTTACATTTCTTTTTTTGGTTTTCATCACCAATATTCGGATTTTACCTGACTTATCCGGTTCTAACACTGTACCTCTTCCAAATCCTTTTTTATCATTCTCAAAACTCAAACTTGAAATCTCTAATTAAGAAAATAGAATGTCGTTAACCACTCAATTTAAAGGAGTTTAATTGAGTCCTTTTGCATTTCGTCTCTTATATCATAAAATTCATTTAATACATGTACATTAAAACATATATATATCACTTAGACATGCTTACTCAGACAAATCAATACAAAATGGGTCAAGCTAAAAAAAATAGCAAGGGGATATATAATCAGTAAACCAAAATCAACTACTATCATCTGAATATCCTCTCTTGAGTCCTAATATATCTGAAATGTTAAATTTTGGGTCAATCAACCACTGGTTGAGCAAGAAATCACAAGGGAAGTGGGGAAGGGAGGCATACATAGCATGTAAATTACATATAACATTTAGTATGCATGCAACATGATTTTTGAATGTCTGTATTGTCCAATCTTATATCATCAGTTTTGAATATATGTCCATATATGCGTATAGATAAATCAATAATTAGAAGGGATGAAGCGAGAGAGAGAGAGAGATAGATCAGTTAGTTTGAAAATCTCGCTCTTTCAGGAACACGCATGCCGGCTGAGCTAAGATAGTCAACCTAATCTATTCCGAAAGGGAACTATGGTTGCTTTCTAAATTTTTTATTTCTTTCATGTTTTCTTTACTTGTCTTCTATTTAAAAATGGAACGAGAGTTGAATCCCAGCTATGACCTCATACCTCTAGCAAGGTAATGGTAACCATCGATTTCTTTATCTATCCTCAAAGCTTTGACCTTTCGTTACTGTGCTTTATTTTGTACATCTAGATGTCTCCAACTCTACCCTTTAGGAGTTCTCATCATGCTTGTACAGTTGCACACTTTTCCAACTTCTTCGGTGGTGGATTTCCTCCAGAAATTATCACGTATGAGTAGAAGCACAGCATGGCAGCACTATTAAAGGCAGAAGGTAGAACAAAATCACAAAAACATTTAGAAAATATAGACAACTTGGGCAAAGAAGCATTAACAACTAATCATGGTGATACCTAATGACGGCCAGAAACCCAGACGGGAAGATTTTGTTCGTCTGCATGCAACAACATCGTCATACAATTAAATAGTGAATTGGTAACCAATAGGTGAGATAAACTTCTGGTAACACAAATACTACCAATGAGTAGCTCTGCATGTTGTTCCACAAAAGGGCTCCCGACAACACTGCAACACCGAAAGGTAGAACAATCAAACATTACATTTAATTCAGAAATGAAGGGACAAATTCATAAAATGTCCAACCCGCTCACCTCAAATTCAAAGAATGCTGGGCATACGAGTAACATACATCAATTCTTTCTTTCTAAAAGATTTAAGTGATTGATTTGTGGAGCTAGCATGCAGTAGAAGTTCGATAACAGCCTAGCATATTGGAAAACAGAGAGAGAGAGAGAGAGAGGTACCAGCTAGTATAATGTTACACACTGGCAACATTACTTCTTCCATTCCAACAATGGATTGGGTCTAATGTAGAGGGTGAGATTACCTAGCCATTAAGGGCAGAATATTTTCAAGTACAGGATCCAAGGATGCACCCAATCCCTACAGCCAAAGAAAGGGAGCCCAATACCTTGGCATATCAAGAAGCAGTTAACCCCTTGAAATAGCCAGCCCCACACCACAGGGATGTTAAGACCATAGCCTCAACCCAAATGAGACAAATAAAAAAAATGGTTCTTAAAAATTTGGAATCGTTTCCATTTAAATGCACCAATGCTATTTCAACACAACCGCAAAGGAGTTTAGAAGTCCCTCCTTATGCTAATGTCTTCAAAGTTTGTGAGAGAAAGATCTTCAACATTAGAAGCATAAATCCAGGGGTAAAATCCTGTAGGAATATTTAGTCATCATTACTGTCAAGCAGTAAGCAAGATCATGCTAATCAACTAGATCCTTCTCCTTCTTGAGGGCAGATGTTTCAAGACGAGTCAATGTCAAGTAGTAATATTGAAGTCTAAACTATATAAGGAAGTATATCCATGAGTACAATAATTGGCATAGAAGTTGCAGGGAAACTTTCTGAAATGAAGAAAATTACTAATTCCCTTTTATATATCAAAGGGAGCCTGGTCTACTACTTCTTCACCAAATGAGGTAACCAAACAAACAACTGGTGTTGCAATCACAATACTCTAAAATGGCATGTTTCCCTAAGTCAAAACCCTAAGCCCTGATAAAAATGAGCATTACTATTAGCAAGATAGGTGGTGTGCCAAGTATTAGATTCTTCGTGTCAGGACTTGGGTTCAGATGTATGTAATGGATTCTGTGTCTATTAAATGCAAAGTATGTGTGATGCACTGATGGTTCTAATTGTTGCACTGCCTGAGGTAGTCAATGTTTCTTTACTTGGCCTTCGCTACAACTTTATTGCCATTCTGTTTTACATAAGCCTTCTATTTGTCACTCTTTTTGTCTAGGTTTCAACATCTTTGGACCTTCATTCAGGAATAAAATCTCATACACAGCTGGCAACAACACAGGGTAAGAGCAATATTCCACATCCAAGGCAATACAGAAAGGCATGGGGATTAAGGATGGATGATACTTTTTTTTTTCTGGCAGGTGAAATTTAAGGAGATTGATGGGAGCTGAACCAGATTTTTACATGACATTTGTATCTTTTTCACCTTAAAGAATTATTGCTTTTCTCGTCTGATTATGTAGGCTATAGATAATGAGGCATTAGTGAGTGATCCATTTGAGGGAAATCCAGGGCAAGAGTGAATTGTTTCCCTTCTACTGCTCGGGATTGGAAGTTAGAATTTACAAACTTTTTGACAAGGTGGTGGTAGAGGAACAAGGGGACCAACTCAATTCGAACAGAACAAGGTAGTGTTCTCTTCTTCATAGTGTAGTCCTCTGCTTTTATTGCCTTTAGGAGAATTCCTGCAACTAACCTAAAAAGATTAGCATCAATGAATGTGCTAAATCTCCTCTTTCTTGTCAGTCTTCACCATGGTGTGCAATATAGTAAAAGGGACTCAGCAAATCAGTTTTTTTCACGAAGTAGGAAATGTAGGAGAGGATCCTAACAAAGAACAGAAATAAGTAACGTTAGTGAAGATGTGACTTTCATCTCTGCTTTTCTTTTTCTTTTCCAATAAAGAGCTGCAAAGGAATAAACGATCTGTTCCATCACTGTGATATGAGTATGAAAACATCACTCTTTACATGGGATTAGGGATCTCTAGGGAGATTACTAGTTCTGAGAGAATAGTCACTATGGATATTGTTTGCATTTTGTACAAGAAAAATGAGTCAAACTCCTCCAATCTCACAATTTCTTGGTTAGAGAGTAAGGAAACCTACCATCATAGTAATTAAAATCATGATACAATTCATAGAAACGTCTGATTTTATGATCCACAAAAAGAATAACAATTCAAAGTTCTGATAAAATTGAACAATGGCAGAATTGCAGAAGAATCTTACAATAAAAATCATAGGATTATAAGGATCACAGATTCTGTCCTTTGCCTTGAGATATAATTTTTCTCGCAGGCTCCCCCCCCCCACTTTTCTTTTCTTTTTTTTTATTATTATTTTTTTGTAAGTTTATTGCCGTGAAAATAATATTTTAATGGAAAAACTTGCTTTCTTTTGCAATTGATTTTAGTATTCATTAGCTTCTTCTCAAAGCTAGTAATTTTTGCTTTGTCAAATACCATATCAATAACTAATTACATGTACAAGCATGAAATTTATTGCAATTGGCCTATGTTATAGCCAACCAATAGTCTCATTGACTATAGCTATCAACATTACTAGATTTGATCTCATTTAAATTTTTATTTCTTGTACTAGTCTATTTTCTGAGGCTATTTAACTATTATCTTATATTGAAATATTGCAGTATGCAAATGTTATGTTCTTCCTTATAAGGTATATTTACAATGAAAAACACCAATACACTTTATTCAGAGAATATAATTCTTGCCCTTCTAACCTTTTAACATCTTTTCCGATCTATGATCCAGTCCCTAGAACCCTACCAACAATGCTAGAGAGAACCGTGATTTCACAACCTAGTATGGGCAAGGCACAAAGAATCCTGACGCTTGAGAAATCTTTTGGATGTGAGATATGAATCACTAATGCTGATGACAGATCTTATTTGTTAGATCACACTAACCATCAGGTTATCTTCTACTATTAAAATGCTTGATGCCTTCTACTTCTTTTGTTATATACAAGCCACCAACTCTTAAAATCTTATATTTTCTTGTCAAGCCATTTCTCAACCCACCCATTCTTTAACTCTCCAACACAAAACCTTTTTTTGTTGTGGTAGTTTTAAATAGTCCAACACTTCAAATTACAAAGATTTCTCAATTTATCACAGATCTAAAAAATAATGTCTATGACATTTTATGGAATAGCAAATCTTACCCTATTTCTAGACCAATTAATCCAACTCAAATTTTCCAGAAGATGCAAGAAATGGTGATGGAAACTAGCTCTCCTGGGATTGCTTCATTCCTTCCTTTTCCCTTACGACACATTCATTTTATGTATGTTAACAACAACAAAGAGAAACACAAATTCAATACACAACTTTGTCTCTTCATGTCAGTTATCATTCCCTATGCTTCATATTCCTGGTCCAGCAACAAATGCCACTTTTGAGCATTGCCTTGGCATGGGAACACTCGGGAAGTTATGGCATTTTTAACACTGAAGTAGAAAATCAGAAGCAAAGTACCAGAGTCCATCATTAATGTTTCTCTTGCACCAAGAAGAAGAGTTAAACAAATAAAAATATTTAAGGCTCGACATTTACAAAACTCTTCCTCTCAACCTACGACTTCCCTTCCAAACATCATTTTATCTCCAGCTCCACCAATAAATTATTTCAGAAATATAAGGATCAGCAGA
The DNA here is from genome assembly GCA_033439265.1 of Dillenia suffruticosa. Classification (NCBI taxonomy): domain Eukaryota; kingdom Viridiplantae; phylum Streptophyta; class Magnoliopsida; order Dilleniales; family Dilleniaceae; genus Dillenia; species Dillenia suffruticosa. The sequence continues at coordinate 1,934,194 of JAVTVX010000001.1, forward strand.
TATTGTGCGGAAGTAAAATCTAACCTGCTTGTCCAAGTATGAAGGGTAAACTGGATTTTCCTTGCCTCCAGATTTTTAGGCTGAAAGTACTGAGGGCTAACAAAGCACCTCCATAAAGCAAGGTGCTTAGAGTAGCAAGATTTCTTGAGAATATAAAACCAAGCAGTCCGCCACTGAGAACAAGCCCACCTGCAGGGAAACAACTTTAAAAGGTTCAGCAGAATTTCAAATTCAGATACATTCTGGTGTGCTTTAGTTGCTCAGAATCCAAAAGTGGAGATGCAGTAGCCTAATCACAATATGCTATTATGAGCAACTTAAGAAGCCATTCTGGATATGTGAAGTGCAAGATCTCCTAAAGAGTTGGAGCCATATCTTTCTTTAAGGTAGAAAAATATCCAAAAAGAGTTGCATGCAAGCAAGCAACTTCACTAACAGATAAACATTTTCTGAGAGGAAAGTTCAAAGCTGAGTAACATTTGTTGAGGGCCAGAAAGGAAATGGATCGTCATGCAACTTATTCAACTATCCCAGTTCCGGTTGACAGAGCATCCTAAATCAGAAAGAGCAGCAATTCAGCTCAAGTCGATATTAATACGCTAAGGAAAACCAGAGTCAACTGAATTAGATCAATAAAATCTAACCTCATTAAGTTGTTGGTCAACATGGTAAACATCCCATTTCTTCTACCAGCGGTTGTAAAAATTCCAAAATGCGGGTGTGACAATACAATGACCTAAGTCATAGACTATAATTTAACTTTTACATTTGACTGATTTTGCACAAACTGATCTAAAGGTTTCTTAAGAAATAAAATTTCCAGGAAACATCAACCTTAATAAGGCTATAAAAATACTAATAGGGGCAGATATTGGTGGCTAGTAGAGCCCAAAAGAAAGCCTCTTCCGAGATGATATCCTCCCCACATAAAAAAGATCACATTTAGCTAGTGCTCTACCTCCAACTGAGACCAGAAATCACTTAATTTCTTCAGAAAGAGATTGAACTTCAAAAAGTTTAACCAAGTGAATCCCCCTTACCATCCCAGACGTAAATGAGTAAGTCCATAACTTTGCACCCCACTCTACAAACTGGAATGCCTCTATTTTGCCCATCTATAATCACTTTCATCCAGAGAGACTCCAAAACCCCATTCCAGAAATAAGGTCTTCCCAAAGATGGTTTTAAGCTCCCCCTAGCTCATCCACAAACATTGGAGTTGGTCCAAAAGAACTGAACTTCACAGTTTTGAAGAGGCAATGCACATTGACTACACAGTTCCAAAAAAAACAAAAAAAAACAAAAAAAACAAAAAAAAACAAAAAAAACAAAAACAAAAACAAAAACAAAGAGTCCAAAATATCAGAATTTCTCATACATTACCATGACTAGTGCCCATCAAGGAAGCCTACCAGCAGTATGTTAACAAGTATGCTTCTTGAAGATCCTAGAAAACACGTATGAAAAGATAACACTTTGATTAGTTAAAGGTAAAGGAAAGATAATCTGCTTTGTGCAAGCCCAAGAATAACACAAATAGAAATTGGTAAAACAATAAACCTTCCTCTCCCCAGTCTCTCTACCCTCTTCTTCTCATAATTCAACTTCCATTTAAGCTTCCTTAACTCCACTTAGCTATCACAATAACTGCAAACTTCAGTCTGTTCCTCCCCTTTCATCTTTAACGCAATATTCTGAGAATAGTAAGAAAGCTCTAGTTTTCACACACCCTCAAAAACTTCCCATTAATAATTGATAACCCACAACCTTTATTTCTTCCCAAATATAATATCAACCACAAGAACTTAGCAACAGATTTCTACCACACTTTACACAGCCAATGGGAGGACCGTGCCACCTTTTCCAGCACCTCTACACCCCTATTACCAAATAATGGCAGCCCCCTTGTGCTTTTCTGGAATACCCCCCCTTTTGTCATGATCTTAGGTATAACAAGGTCCCACAAAGCTACAAAACTCAACAAATTGAAAATTCTACCCTAAATTCAGCATTCACAGGAAAAAATTTCAAGGATTAAGATCAATATTCCAAATATTTCCATCATGACCTAAAGGCACCAATTCACTCATAGCAAAGCCCTTTCCTCAACAGTATCTAATAGGTAATGCAATGTCAGAACAGAAGCTTCTAGCTACTGCAACTCCACAAGAAAATGAACCTTGAATGGACCAGACTCATTGCCATAAAGCCTTTGTTCTTCGAACTTAATCCAAGGTGATGTAGAACCATCATGGATTAGGAAACTTCATCTTGGTATAGATCTTCACACCTTCTCTTGACCACAAAAAAAAAAAAAAAAGCAGATCCATACACATATGCACCACACCACCTCTTTTCCACAAGAAAGCCCATTCCAAGCCTAAAAACATGGCCTTATCACTCACTGAGTTTGGTCCGCTGACAATTAGTCATTGTCAAGTATAGATTAGGACCAAATCATTTTGTGGGGTCCCTAACCTCAATTATAAATAAATAAACAAAATAATTAAAACTTAGTTCCTTCGAGTCCTCTTCAACTCAATTACCAACTTCTACATATAAAAAAAAAAAAAAAGACTTCAAAGAGCATCTTCGTTCGAGACATTTGCCTATCGGGGGGAATTTGTTGCTATCACCTCCACATAGACTCAAGTTCTTACTCAACACTTCCCTCATGCAACTTTGAGCTGTGAAGAGTAAAAACACAACGGCCACTATTCCTCCTGTAATTGATTAATATTTTGTAATGCCGAGGATGACTCCTATGTCCGGCCACCTTCTTTAATAAATAATCAAAAGATCCTTACTAGGACTGAAAGGATGGTGCAGAAACCGTGACGCACCAAGAAAATCCACTTGGTTTTGGCTTCCATGATGAAGGTGATTCTAAGTTATATGAGCACCTTTTTCATGTGAAGAACAACTTGTGAGCCCTTATCACAATGATCGTGCAATATATCATTTAAACTGTCTTTATGCATTTATGTGATCCTAAACACTTTCAAAGATTAGCACAAAGATACAGGATACTGTTGTTTTTAAATGCTATAGACAATGCCTTTGTCATTCATACATCTCATTTGCAATTTTTGGCTTTATATGGTACAAACCCCATTAAAGATTAACACACACTTGAGTATTTAGATGGCTTTGGCAATGCCAATGTCACTCATACATCTCATTTGCAATTTTTGGCTTTAGATTGTACCAATGTCTCTCTATCAGAAATACAAGATTCCATTTCTTGAAGAAGTAAACATCTTAATAACCCCTACTACAACAACAACAAAAAATAAATAAAAAAGACCCTAATCCCACATTTTGAGGTCGGCCACGAGAAACAAATATAAAAAAAAAGAAGATTTAATTGGTGTGAATTTTTTTACGCCGTTCATTTTTATTGAATACCATTGTTTCAACTAAACTCTTAACTATCATGTCTTTACGAAAAATTTACATCCAAATTTTTAACGACCTACTTTTATATTTTACTAAATTTCCTATATTTAAGTTCTAGGTCTTCCAAACTGATGCGTCTTTGGGTCTTCATTGCACATACCAAAATCATCTCAAATGATATTCTCGCATCTTATCCACAATTTAATTAACCCTCAATTTATTACGTATCTCTTCATTTCTAATTCTATTTTTTCTAATTTTACCACACATCTACCAAAATATCCTCATTTCAATTACAATTATTTTATACTCTTGTTGTTGCGATTCTATAAAGTTTTCCCTTTAAATGTAATGGCATCTTGCGATCACAAATAACTTCAAATACCTTTCTCCATTTTATCCAACCCGCTTGAATCATATAATTCACATTCTCATCTATATTACGATCGTTCTGAATGATAGAATAAAAATATCTAAAGGGTTCACTTTTTGATGTCTTTTCCTTCTAATCTAATCGTTTCTTCACCATTCCAATGATCATCACTAAACATACATCTCATATACTCAGTTTTTGATCAACTAAATCTAAATCCTCTAAATTTTAGTGTGTCTCTCCATAAATCTAATTTAACGCTAATACCATCTTTAATTTTATCGACCAATACTATATTAACTACAAACAACATACACAGTAATGGAAAAGCTTGCGGTCAAACCCCTGCAAGTTTTTACATTGGTTACAACTCTCTCATACATATTTCTAATAAAATTAATGTATTTCAAGAAAATCTCTTTTTTCAACGACGTCCACCACACTATCTCTAGAAACCTCATTATATGTTTTTTCTAGATCAATGAATACCATACATAAGTCTCTCTTTTGTACTCTAAATGTCTTTATCAAATGCCTTAACAAGTAAATTGCTTCAGTGGTGGATTGTCCTAACATAAATCCAAATTGATTCTGAGACACACTTATCTCTAATCTCAATCTATATTCTATCACTCTCTCCCATAATTTCATAATGCGACTTATAAATTTAATTCATCCGTAATTAAAACAATTTTGTATATCTCATTTATTCTTATATAGTGGTATAAATGAACTCTCTCTCCATGCTTGAAACATTTTCTTGGTTTGTCAAATTCTATTACAAAGATCCGTTAACATTATTATACCAAATTCACCCAAACATTTTCACATTTCAATAGGAATACCATCAGGTCTTATAGCCTTATTGTTCTTGATTCTCTTTACTTACAAGTATGGAACGAATTTTATATTTAAAATCTCTATTAATCTTTTCTTCAGGTATCGCGATTTTTTCTATATCTCTTATACTCTCAACATTAAAAAGATTATTAAAATAATCTCTCCAACGTTTTCTTATATATTCATTCCTTACAGGTATAGTATTGGTTTCACTCTGAATACACCTAACACTATTTAGATATTTTCCCTTCCTTTCTTTTAATTTGACAATTCTGAAAATCTCTCTTCTCCCTCTTTAGTTTCTAGCATCTTGTATAATTCGTCATACACTTTACTCTTTGATTCGTGAATAACAACAACAACAAACCGAGCATTATTCCCAATATTTGGGATCGGCCATTTGAAAGACAAATTTATATAAAATAGAAAAAAGAGAAAAACAAGAATAAAATATATATAGATAAAAAAAAGGGAAAGAAAATAAAGAAAATAAAATAAGAGAAAAATAAAATAAAAATAAATAAAAGTTAATAGATAAATATCATAAATATATTGATTTAATTTGTGCGGAGTCTATTACGCCATCCATTCCTATCTAAAACCATTTCCTCTTCTAAACCCTTAACTTCCATATTTTTACGGATAACTTGCATCCAAGTTTTCAATGGTCTTTGATTCGTGAATAATTTTTTTTAATCTCTTTTTTTGTACTTTTATATTTTTTATATGCATCGCTATTTCTATTATTTTTAAGATCTCTATAACACATTTGGTTTGAATAGCAATTTGTATTTTCTCGTTCCACCACCATAACTACTCGCCTATTGGAGCCCGACCCTTAGATACGCCTAGAACCTCCCTACTTATACTTTTAATATTATTAAATATCTCTTTCTACATTGTTTCTGAATCGTCATTAGCAGACCAAATTGTTAATTGAATTAATTTATTTCTAAAAGTCATCATATTTTCTTCTTTTAGATTTCACCACTTGATTATTGACTCCACAAATATACGGTACTTCTTTTACCTTTTAGGTACACCTACATCTAAAACTAAAAGCATATGCTAAGTTGCTACACTCTTCCCCGATATAATCTTAGAATCCTTACAAGTCATTCTATCACCCCTCCTGGTGAGGAAGAAATCTATTTGACTAACATTCGACCCACTTCTATATGTGACTATATGCTACTCTTTTTTCTTGAATAAGGTGTTTACGAGTATCAAATCGAATGTTGTGCCTAACTCTAAAATGGTACCTACCGCCTCATTCCACTGCCAAAGCCAAAGTTTTCATATACAACTTAAAATCCCTCATTATTCTCATTTACATGTCCATTTAGGTTTTCTCTAATAAATAAATTATCTCCGCTATGTATGACTTGTATAAGGTCATCTAAATTCTCTCAAAATTATTTTTTACTAATTACATCTATACCTATTTGGAACGCATACACACTGACTATATTAATTACGTTTACTCTATTAACTAAATTGACAAGCATATCTATCTCCCTTCCTCCTTATCTCTATTACATTCTCTTGAAAATCTTTATGTACAATTATTCGTATCCCATTTTTAGTTGTATCTCTATCTATTTACCAAATTTTATGGCCATAAGGCTCTACTACCTTAGCCTTCTTCCCCACCCACTTAGCTTCTTAGAGACACTTGATATTAATATTTCGTCTATTCATTACCTTTTATATCTCTCCTAACTTGCTAGTTAAAGATACTATGTTCTAAGTGGTTAGGCGAATCCTATCTTTATATACTAACTTATTTACCCACACCCTAGGATTCCTTGCTAACTTGTCACTACACTTAGAATCCAATGTAGCGCATCACTGAGGGGGGAACACCCCAAAAGTTTTCTTATATTTGTCTCCCATTGTTTCATTTTGATAGAAAATTTTACGCTAACTGTCGACCTACCACAACGCTACTCTTTTTCCCAAGTTTGGGACCGACCATTAGAAAATATAATAATAATAATAAAAATAGTATTTTCTAAATTACAATTATATCGATAAGAGTTTGAAATATTTTCAGATTTAATAACTTTAAATTCATAATAATATATTTTATATTAATATTAATTAAAATAATACTAATAGCAGTAGTAATAGTAGTAATAATAATAATAACAACAGTCATAATAATAATAAATATAATAGTATTATAACAATAATAATAATAATAGTAATAATATTGATATTAATATTAATATTAATAATTATATTAATAATAGGCAGAGAGATAATAATAAAAATGATAATATTATTAAGGCAAAGGGAGAGAGGGATATTGCCTAAGGGGGAGACACAAGGAGAGAAGACAATAGAGGGGAGATATCGCCGGGTCAACAAGGAGAGAGGGAGAGAGAGAAAGAGAGAACGAGCCAGAGCAGATCGAGAGCAATAGATCTGATATCAAAAACCCGTCAATGGTCGGAAGTGACGTCAGAAGACAGATCTGGGTTTTTTGACAAGAAAGAGATAGATCTCTTCCGAGGGCAGATCTAGGCCAGAGGCTACAGTCGGAGGATAGATCTGGGTAATCTAAGGGTTGGAGAGAGAGAGAGAGAGAGAGAGAGAGAGAGTGGGTTAATAACCCCTACCAAACACAATATTTTAAATGATGAATATCAGTAAAATGGTGAATAAATGATCTAAGAAATACAAGATAGAAATCCACACCACTCGCAAAATTGTGTTTTACATACTACACCATTTTGAATGATAGAATGAAATCAAACAAATCATCAATATCAAAGAAAACATACCAAAGGGGATCCCAAAACAAAAATCATGGATCTTCGCAGCCCTTTTCTTTTGAATTGCAATAGGCTTCTGTGCTTCTTCAACATGTCCTATGTCTCCAGCAAGATGGTCTTCTGAGCCCAATTGTCGCTTCCCTGTCCGTTGAATATATGACCTTGATGCATCAGAAGTAGAGCTTAAATTGGTTGTTGAAGTTTCAGTGCCATGTCCATCAAGGCTCATACGAATTGTTAACTACATGTCAGATGTCGTTTAGTCGTTAGTCATGCTGCTTCATCATTTTTAAAGAAAATGCAAGAAAGAGAAGCACCATACAATCCAACAGGTTGCAATCCAAATGCATTGAAGAATTATGAACAAAAGCTTTTACATGAAAAGCATGAAGAAAGAACTGAAATGAAGCCTATAATCCGGCCTCTCAGTGTGAGATTTTGATGCATGGGGATTTAGGCAGGAAGTCTGTATCTTCCAAGTATATGAACCAGGTTTATCAAGGCTCATTACATCTTCACCACACAATGAAACTCCAACACAGCAAAGCCATCAACAACAACAAGTAGATAGTGCATTATGCATGTATCAGAAGCTTGTCAATCTTCTCAGCTAGATGAACCCATTTTCCATTCAGCTCTATCTATTTAATGTACATCATTAGTCTAGAGCAAGAAGTCAAAGGTTAAGATATCATGTGGCACTACTACTCCATAGATAAAACAAAATAGTCAAATGATACCAAATAAGAAACGTGAAAGCGAAGGGACTTCTTGCAGTACTTGCATAATTTTGCTTCTCACATTTACCCATCAAATTCAGTTTTATCCGTGTTCGATTATACATGCTTTAGTCAACCCTTCTCCCTCAAATTCAGTTAAAAAATTCACATGCTATATACCTACAATTAGAATATGCATAAAGAATAACTATGCCTTAAGCTCTAAACTAGGTCCTGTGTAATTCTAATTGTTCCATCCAACACATAATCATATGGACAATCAAGATAAGAGTTAGGACATCATATGTCAATATATATATAAAAAAAAAAAAGGATTACACAAAATTAGAAACCAAAGAGTGCTGGGATTTCTTCAATATTTGGAAAAGATCACTTCTCACCATCACCCATCAAACTCACCTCTATATATGTCCAAGCAGGCTTTAGATCCTTGCCTGCCCTAATTGAAAAGGTTGATGCAATTACAATGAGTACAAAAGCCATAAACATACTAAGCATTGGGCCAGTTGGATCACTCTATGAGTCCATTATTTTTTTTTTTTCCCTATTCAGTCTCTGATCGGCATTCGAAAACTTAAAAGTTCAAATTAAGCATATCATGTTGTACTATCTCACTTACATAGAAATCCAAAATAATCTCTTGCAATACTTCCATAACACCATTACCCATCAGATTCAGCTCTATCCTCAACTTTAGAAGCCTAATAGCGATAATGATGATACGAGAAGTGCCACATAACCTAATTGTGATCAGAAAAGCATTTAAGTGGTCGGATTGAATTGTAATTTATGAGAAGTAGTAAATAAAAATAGTGAAAGTATCATCTCTCTCTCTCTCCAATCCAACCTAACCTTAATTCTTAGTTCCGATACTCACAAGTCACAACCCCAATTTTCTTCCTTGAATTCAATCTATCAAAACCCCAAATTCTGATCCCAACATACCATTAATCACAATAGGAGCCCAACTAAGAAGATTGAAGATACAAACTAGAACTCCATATTCCCATCATATGTTGTTCAATCACATCAAAGCTTTACCTTAGAAAATCGAAGAAGAGGGTAACATGAGGAAGAGCGACTACCCCGAAGGCGTGAGAAACAAGAAAGCTGAGAGAGAGACGAAGACATTGCAGCCATTCCCACTAACAACAAAGTCAGCTCGATCGAGAGAGCGAGAGAGAGAGAGAGAGAGCCGCCCTCACAGGAAAAAGTTCATTTAATCGATTTGCGGGGCCTGATACAGCCCTTTCGGCGTCGCAATATACAGGAATGGAGTTATCAGACAAAAATGACATTTTTGTCATCTGCAATACAGCCCCTTTGGCAAAGTTTCCTATTGTCATGCGTTATGAAGTCAAATGCGGTCTAATCCTTCACGATATATCTTATTAACGTAATTCAAATATTATAAAATTTATTTTAAGAGTTAACTCTATCAAATTCTTTTTTTCTATTCTCAAAACTCAAACTCAAAATTTCTAATTAAAAAAATAAAATATCCGATCATTTAATATAAAAAAATTTAATATGATCTCCCTCTTTATCTCTCTATTATGCCTTACAAAATCATACATGGACTTATTTGTTACTCAGAAATTTAAACTTTAAAATAAATTGAAAAATGAAATTGTAATCATTAAACTGTCCATCTGAAAACTCTCTTTCTAATTTATATATACTCATTTTTGGATGGATCAGGAGTACTTGATCCAAATAAGTGGAACAGGATTTTAAATTGATTGTTAATTTACATTCATGTATTTGTCGAGCATTAAGTTGGACTACAATTCAATAAAAAAATTATTTATATCAATTTTTATGTGAATACAATTATTAAAAGTTATTTATACACTAAAAGATTTTAAAAATTGATTTCTTACTTAATCAAAATGTTTAAGATAAGTTTATTATCCTTAGAAATATTAAAAATATTTTATAAAAGTAAATATATTCTCACAATTGTATACATGAAAATTTTTTTTAAGGGGACAGATTTAAACCTCTTTAGTAACAGTAATTCATTTAATGATTGTATGAAAACGTTGCTCATATTATAAAACCTTAAACTTATCGACCTCTTCAAGAGTCTAAAAATAAAGGAAACAAAAAGTGATAACCGAATAAATATGGGTGAAAATATGTAAGGGGAGATTGGACCCCTCATGAGAGCGACATGGATCGGAAAATTGACAGAACAATTGGCACAAATTGTGTTGACAACGGTGCAAAAACAATATAAGCTGAAATCACGTTCTTCTTGTAATGATTATTTCACTGAGATCTACTTTTTTTTACGTTGAGAATCAATCGATATTCAAAATCATATATAATAAATTTAATTAGAATTATTGTCTGATTCCTTTTTGAAGTGAGATCTCATAACATAATTTTTTTTTTATTTTTAAATTTCAAACACAAGTTTTTGATTAAGGAATTTAATATTTTTATCACTAAACTAATTATTTATCGGTTCTTCTAATATCTCTATCGTTGCTGTTTGGGAGTGAATCGATGTGCAAGATTAGCAATTTTTTTAGCTAGTTCCTTTGTTCCGGTGTTTGACGGTAACTTTAAAATTCATTACTGAAATGACATAAGAATTGTATAAGAAGTATTAGAAAAGACACGTAAAACTCCAAGAAGTCCATAGAAGGAAGCGGAGGAAATGGGCAGGCCAGAAAACTAGTGAGGGTTGGACTACTCTTCAATCTCTTTTTCAACAGGCACCAGAAGCATAAGCCCGAAGAGATTAAAAAAATCTTGTTCCAAAAGATAGAAGAATTAATAGTCTTATTTTGAAAAATTCTAGCATTTCACTCCCTCAAATTCACCAAAAAATAGTCCCAAGAACACATCCCCAAGCAAAGAAGCATCTTTCTACCCTCCAAAATCTCAAAACTTTGTCAGGGTGACCTCGAGAACAAACCCAGCAATTATTACGTAAAGAAAAAATGCGATTAGATATCTCACGTGCAATAAAACCATCCAAAAATATATGGTCTCCAGTGTAACATATGACACAAAACATTTGGAGGGAGAGAGAGAGAGAGAGAGAGAGAGAGAGAGAGAGAGAGAGAGAGAGAGAGAGAGAGAGAGAGAGAGAGAGAGAGAGAGAGAGAGAGAGAGAGAGAGAGAGAGCTTTAACAAGTTCATTTGCATTGATCTTTTTAAGAAAAGATCAGACAACAAAATAATCTCCATTTTTTTTTTCTCTTCAAGAGGAAATTAAGAAAAGAAATTTGATCAAAATGAAATATATATATATAATTTTAAATATAAACGCGACTGTTTCCAAAAATTATAAACTTTGTTCAATTAATATTATAATTTCAAATATGTATTATGTTATTACCAACTTGTTGGCGCAAATGGAAAGTATATTTTCGTCATTTAATCAGGTCGGTTCGGATTAATCGAAATAAAATCTCAGATACTGAGTGGTGATCTAGCCATAATAACCGAAAAAAATATATATATATTATGTTATGTTTACCGAATATAAATTATTGGATTTGTTATCAATTTCATTCGAGAATATACTTATATTGTATCGCAGCAATATTAAATTTCTCGAACTTTTTTATTCTGGAAATAATATTAGTTCTTAATATATTTGTGTAAAATAAACTCTTCTCTACTAATATTATAATCTCAAATAGAAAATCTCTTCTTTAAAAACATTTTTCAAGGAATGGTTTTTGCAGGGGTGAGATACCAAATGCCTTTTTATAACAAGGCCAACAAAAAATAAGACAAAAAAGAAAAATACATCAAAAAGTCATTTTCAATAAATACATAGAATCAAAGAAAATCATAAATTATCTAAAGAAATCGCTATTCTATAGCATATATCCAAGACTGAAACATACCATCAGAGGTTTCTCTCTGACCCACAGAAGAAAACTTGAGAGAGAGAGATGGAGGTTTCTTTGGTTTCTAAAAATTTCATCTTAGTTACATATTTCTTGTTCTTCCTCTGCTTTTCCTTATGTGGGCTTCCTTCGTTTGTAAAATCAGATTCATGCAGCACAAACCTCACTCTCAACAATCGAATCCCCTTCCAAACATCTTCCCTCCATTGCCTCTCTGTTTGGACCTCGCAAGATTTCATTCTCAGGGTAATCTCTCTCTCTCTCTCTCTCTCTCTCTCTCTCTTCATCATTTAATTTCGGTCGCATAATTTCACCCAACAATATATATATGTTTTCTTTTTTGTACAAATGCAAATCCTAAGAGTAATATCTGTCTTCCCTTATGGCATTTTTGTTAGAATGAAATTATAATATATTTTCGTAATCAAATTATTTTTACAATGTATTTCGTACGTAACCTTTATTAGAATCACAATAACCAATGTCTAATTGGTTTAATGATTAGACATTAATATCTTTTAAGTAAAATCTCGTATCGAGAAAGTTTTGTCTTCTTGAAGGTTTAATATAATTTGAATCACATTTAGTCAAATTTAATGTAATTATCAAATACTGGAAATTTATTTAAAAAGTTAGAATGACAATAAAATATTTTGCAATTTTTTATCAAAGTTATTTTAAGAAAATACAAAATCTAGAGCTTTAAAGATTAATCTCTTTCTCTTAGTTATTTAATAATCTATACAAATGTTTTTTTGGTAGTATGCAATGACAACGACAGACACATGGAGCTTCCTGATATCAGCACCAGACCCGGGTGCATACATCTCAATCGGGTTTTCACCAGACGGGCGTATGGTCGGGTCAAGTTCGGTAACCGGGTGGGTTCCATCCAACGGTGGAGGACTGATCAAGCAGTACTATGTCGGAGGCTATAGAAGGACCCAAGTGGTGCCTGATCAAGGCAGTTTGAACATCATTAAAAATTCAACGGCCATGATTTCTCAATCATCTCGCCTCTATCTCGCCTTCCAGTTGAGCACCACCACACAACCTCTCAACAATTTGATCTTCGCCGTGGGACGCAAAAACCACTTCCCATCTTCACCAAATTACCACATGTCTCTACACAAGTCTTACACCTCAATTACCGTCATTTATAATTCAGGCAATTTTCTTAATTTTCAAAATTTTTAGCATGACTTATCTATTGAAAGCCCATGTACCTTTTCACCTTATATATTTTGTACACAGCGCAAGTTTCTTCTTGGAGTTCATGGAAGCAAATGCATGGACTAGTAAACATGTTGGGATGGGGACTTCTCATGCTCATTGGGATGATTATGGCTAGACACTTAAAGCACTGGGATCCCCAGTGGTTCTACTCCCATGTTTCGATCCAAGTCTTCGGCTTTACTCTAGGGTTAGCCGGCTTTATCACTGGTTTCGCTTTAGATGATCACGGCTTTGGCAACTCTGATGTTGATAAGCATAAGGCTCTAGGGATATTCATTTTCATCTCTGGTTGTCTCCAGGTATGTCTAGTTTTATATGCCTCATTCTCCCTTTGGTCAAGCAATAATTTTTTTTTTTTTTTTTTAATTCCTTTGTTAGGTAATGGCCTTTTTTGCACGACCGGGAAAAGCATCAAAAGTGAGAAAATATTGGAGCTGGTACCATTGCATTGTGGGATGGTTGTGCATCATTTGTGCAATTGGAAACACCTTCTATGGCATCTACATTAGCAATGAAGGCAATTCTTGGAATGCTGGTTATGGAATTGTGCTTGTGATTTTAATTATTATTGCTGTAGTTTTAGAGGTCAGGATGCGGATCAGGAAATGAGAGAGGATGTGTACTATTTTTCTCCTATATTTCTACCTCTTGGGTTTATAATGCAAAATTAAGAAATTTGTATGTGAAATCATGATCGGTTTTCTTGTTAGATTTTTCAAACCAATCGAAATATTGATCACTAATCGAATTAATATTATATATTTCATAACACTATCATCTAAATCTGAGAGTTTTTTATATTCAAACTCACAAATTATATATGTGAAAATCAGAGATTTTCAGACTCTCAGTTCTCACGACCTTTTTTGGGAAATAATGGAAGGAAGAAGGGAGAGGAAACGGATAACTTCCTTTTTTATTTTTTAATTTTTTGTCTTTGTTTTCTTTTGTATGATGTGAGCAGCTATTTGGCTTATTTTTGTAGTATCTATGAATACCAATGAAGACCATCACCTCTAGCTATCAGGAGACTGATCAAGCAAAGTTCTCAACCAAACCAAATGCCAGGCAGCATGGCAAAGGCTCAAGTAGATTCAACATCTTCTATACCCCCACCTACCAAAACCCATCAGTCCCCTCTCAAAATACTGCCGGCATAGCAAAGGAGTCAGTAGATAAAACATCTTCTATTCCCCCCACCCACCAAAACTCATCAGTCCCCCTCTCAAAATTCTACCGACTCAGGATCCCATTTGGAAGGACCAGCAACTGAATTCATAGAACACTTTATCTTGGAGATCACCCACATGGGCACAGTGAAATTCACTTACCAGTTCAGAGGCCAAGCACTTGTTCCCCAAACAGCTGAGCATTCTAAGATCCATAGGAGCTATATGATATCGCTGCAACTTCAGGATCACTCCCTCTTTCAGACATCACATCTTCTTCTGACCATCTCTCTTCGCTAGGCACAGAGAAAACGGCTCTCAAGCTCCCACATTTAGACTCTCAACACAACAAGAAGTAAGGGTGAGCATAACTCGTCCCAAAAAAACCATCCCGTACCCAAAATACCATCCCGTACCAAAAAAACCGTCTCATTTGAGGCTTCTTTTCTCCTCAGATATGACAAATATAGATCAGAATTGAAGTTACACTCAAGAGTATGAAATGGATTGAAAAACAGAGTGTAAATGAAGAGAAAACAGAGCAAGCAGAGCAATTAATCAATAATTATTTTGTCAGGGAAGCATTAACTACCCCATTCTCTATTTCTCTAGTATTTATTGTTGAATTGAAAAGAGAGGTTGATAAGTGATTGAGTTCGGAAGTTGGTAATTAATGTTCTTTCATAAAATGTGTTCTAGCCATTCCTTTTTTGGCGTTGTTCCATTACTTTTCTTTCATCGGCTCATTTTCTCTGGGCAATAAATCGAAGATCTTTTGATCCATTGAAGTGTTAATTTTTTACAAATAAAGATAGATAATTAAATAAAATAAAATTACCGTTATGTTCAGATCATTTTGATTTTTGAATTCCGAAAATGTTTCTCACATGTCAACAAAATTAAAGAATATCTTAACTCAAATTTAAATTTTTGGTCTATAAGTCAAGAGCCATGTCGACATATTTTTAAAACAGATTGACTAGTTAAATTATCTCAAGCATTTAATGTAAAGTGTGGACAAATTTGTGATTATGTATCGACCAATTCTAAACGAGAACAATGATACGTTTGACCCTTTGAACAATTTGCTTAATAAAGGTTGTTGACACGCTAAAATCCTTATGTTGACACAATTCTATTTCAAAGACAATTGGTGAAACTGTAATGTTTAAATTGGTTGAGAGAGTATGATGGTCGACACAATTTCAAAATGTATTGTCACATAGAGAGTAACATTAAATAGATAGGTCGACAACTTATCGACCATCTTAACATCTTTGCTAGAGTGCTTGTCAATATGTGTATTAATGAGTCGATCTAATGTTTTAATTAATGTGAACTAAAATAGATTGACATAAGGTGGACAGATCGACATTGAGATAAAATTATGTTGATATGAGAGACAGGTTAACAAACTATACTCCTTTCTATTTGTTTTTTTTATTTTCACACTTTAAATTCTTTTATCGTCATCAAAACTTAATATATTCAACAAATTCATTCTATTCTATACCTGTCTCATTTTTGTGAGAAGATTTTACAGATAGGGATTTTCCTTAGACAGAATAAGAACGAGACAATTAAAAAAAAAAAGCCCGGCTTTTAAAGGGATGGGATTGGAACCGTATGGGGCATACGGGACGGTTAATTGTCCTATACTCACCACAAAAAGGCATGAAAAATATTTAAATAATTAAAACTATTTAAATTTGAAAATTTCTAACCTTCTTGTTACTATATATTGTGATGTAAGATATGATTTATTTATTTTTCAACTCATTTACTCTGCATGATGTGTCATCGGAAATGCCGTTCTGCGCGGCTCACGAGATTGGTCCCTGAGCGGACATGGTGGACGCAAGAACCGGCCCAATCTGTGGACTATTCCGGGGAGTTTGGGCTGGGCGGTTGGTTCGGTTTAGCTCCGGTCTGGTTTGCCCTTCTAGTTCTTGAAACCAAACCAAACCAATTCAAACCCATCCTCACAACCCAACCGAACCCACCCTATATTTTGCTAATCTTCTCTAACCCTCCGCTAAACCCTTACTCGCTCCCTCTCAATTCAATTGTGAATTGTGAAATTGGTGGTGCGAATCAACAAATTCTGGAATTTGTGAACGCATTGACATGTTATTGGGTTTGAAATTTGACAAAACCCTAGTATTCTCTCTCTCTCTCTCTCTCTCTCTCTCTCAAATTTGAGTAAGATGGCTGAATTCTTCCGATCGGATTGCGCATCAATATTATCTGATATGAAGAATATCGAGAAGCGACTTCAGCATAAGAGGAGGTAACACGAAATTCATTCAATTTGAATAACATCGGCTCCTGTTTTTGTTTTCAACAGAATACTTGGGTTTTTACGTTGTTAAATTTACACATATTGAATTGTTGAGGCTAATCATTTACTACAGTGCTATGAATCATACGTTTTAACAAACATATGAATTTACGTGAGAAATATTCTTATTTATATGAGATCTTTTTTTATGAGTCCGACAATGAAGATGATTATGCTGTAGTGAATTTGATTTTGGGGTGGGGTGGGGTTTCCTGGTATGGATTACAATGAAGAAGCTGGTATTGTTTGCAAGTAATTTTTTTTCCACAGTTTGAGAGTGACACAAGACAAGTTTGGGCAGTTGAAATTTTGATTCATTTGTTAGGGATTGTGGTATATCTCAAGGATAAAATTCGACTTCATTATTGATCGATGATTCTTGGTAGTTAACATTTGTATTTAGTTTACTCGAAAGTTAATGTAATTTAGGAGATGGGACTGTGAGGACTATGAAATTGTGTCAGAATTCTTCATTTTTCCAAGGATGAAATCTTGAGGGATCTTGTTGCCTTATTAAAGAACAATGTTTTCAGATGCACTTTGAGTGGCTACCTTGTATATAGGCATTTGAGGCGCTAGTCTAATGCTCCGTGGAGCCTGAAGCAATGGGACTGGAAATTGGAAATCACCTCTTGTGCCTGGGTGTTGAGGTAACAAGGCACTTTGGCAAGTGGCTGTGCCTCGCTGAACTTTACTAAATGAAATATGCCTTATTCTCATTCCCTTCACCTTTTCTTCCCCATGTACTTTCATCATGTTTTATTGCCATCTTTATAATTTAAGTTTAAAATTGGAATTTGAAATGGAGTTATTCTCAATAATAAATTTCATTAACTTTTTGATGCTGAAATAATTCAAGATGAATTATTTATTAAGGATGCATGTTCTGGTGGAAAGAGTATCGATTTATGCAATGAAGCCCTTCCTAAAGTTGTATCAAATGGTGCACTTAGTACCAATTTTCAGGATCGTGTGACAGATTTTGATCAACTTCTCAAAGTAAACTAATTTTATTCGGAGTGATCTAGATGGTGAGCCATATACCATTGAAAGCTACAGATGTCTATGTTCCAACAAAGAAAGGGTTTTTGAAAAGTATTTTTCTGCAGGAAGTTATGGCCAAACTACTGTGGTCTGCCAGATTGGTGTTAAGTTGTGGCAAGTTTTGGAAATATGAAGAGCAACTAGTTTCTAGACGTCTTAAAGTTTCTTTTTATTTTTTCTAAAAAGGTTAGTGTTTGGGCAAAGAGTCTTTTATGGTTTTTTCTCAAAATTTTTCTTAGTTAGATTCATTAGTATCGTTTTCTAAGTTATAATAAATGTGAATTATTCAATAATTTGCATAGGGAATTTCCCATGCTTGGAGGGTTGTTCCAAGCCTTGCCTATGTACGACCACCTTTTGTAATCATTTCCGGCAGACTATTTTGATGCATAAAAATCACACTGAGCCTTGGGCTTGTTTGAGGGAGTAATCTTCTTGTTCTGCTCTAAACTCTTAGGGGGATTCCTAGATTGGTCAGCATCATATCCCTTTTAGTCTTGCATTGTGCTACCTTCTAATTCTCGATACTTTTCCATTGTCACGATTCCTATACATGTAGTTATATGTCACAAAATTATATGTTCATTATATGTATATATGGTGACATTGACCATTTTGTTTTGAATTTCACTGACTAGGGTTATCTTGATTGGTCCATGATTTAAGCCTTAATTAACTTCTTTGTTATGAAGTAAAGATTTTCATAAGCGTCTCACTTCACACGGGAAAGCTGTAGCATGGCACCCAGTGTCTCATCCATAAAAGTTTCTATCCAGTTAGAGTGCTTTCAATTGATAATACAGTTGGAGAGCAACTTTTCATTTTTCCCCTTCTTATTTTCTTTTAAAAATTTAACTTATCAAAGCTTAGTACAGGAGCATTTTTCCTGTTAGTCATGGTTGAAGGAGGAGAGAAAAAAGGGCAATTGATTGTCCTGAGGCTGGAATATGAATTTGGAAATTTGAAAATTGACAAGATGAACAAGTTGAATTCTATGTTTGTGTTATCTCCACATTGTAGATCATTTTTGTTGGTTCTAGGTCTTACGTTTGCAATTATTAATTGACTGTTTGACCAAAACATTGGTAAGAAACTACTCTTGGCCCTGTGAATGAATTGGACGTTTTGGCAGCAGGAAATGGGATGTTTATTATAGCGGATAGCTGAAATTCATGCTCAAATTATTCTTTATCTTCTATTTATTAGACTGTAAATGAGTAATTCTTAATTCTTGGTGCAGGCTGTTGATGGGACTTCCTACATCATCTAGATATGCAGAGAATCAGTTACATCATCACCATAAGCTTCCTCTTCCTCTTCCTCTTCCTCTTCTTCTTCTTCTTCTTCTTCTTCTTCTTCTTCTTTGCATGCACTAGTTGTAATGGCTTTTCATCTCCTACCTGCAGGTCCTTGCCAGAATCTCTGCTTAGGGATGATGATGTAAGTCTTTTCCTACATTTATAGGTAGCATCATTAGGACCTTACAGTTTATGGCCTTATTTAATGGAAGGATGAGAAAGGCCTCAACAGCTGTTTATGCTGATAGAAAATTGGTCTCAGTTTGTTAGTATCATCTGGTTTATAAGTATGCTTTGCTGCTGGATCTTGGTGTTGACTACATGCTTTCTACTTTTAGCATGTGTTTATTGTGCTGATGTTTTTGTATACCAAGTGTGGCAGCTGTGAAGATGGCCATCTAATTAGCATCGCGAGAGTTGGGGCAGCGTGATTTTCTTTCTCCTTTCTTTTTACTCTTTTAGTGGATCCTTTAAGTAGTTTAATTGAGAGAGGAATTCATCCGGACAGTTTATCTGTCTTAGGAGTAGAGAGTGATGAGGTTTATGTATCACATTTTTTTGTTTGTTGATGGTTCTATTCTCTTTATTAAAGAGGATACTGAGAGTTTTAAGGACATGATCACTATTCTCAACATTTTAGAGAGAGTTTTCAGGTTTAAGATCAATATGTCTAAAAGTGAGTTTCTTGACTTGTGAGAATCTTAATCATTTGGTGATTATTAGTAATTGTGTGAAAATGGAGTGGCCGATTTCCTATTTAGGGGTTCTTTTGGGGGTCGTCTTTGAAGTATTCATTTTTGGGATTTTGTTGTGAATAGAATCCATAAGAGACGACTGGTGGAAGGGAGCTTTTTTAATCTTAGGTCATGTTATTCTTATCCAACTTGCCTGTCTAGTACCCCGTCATCTTTCCTCTCCCTCTTTAGGATAGTGAATAAGGTTTGAAATTTGATGAGAGAATTTCTCTCGTCTGAAAGTTGGATAAGAAATATTAGTTGGTTGGTTGGGATCAGGTTTTTAAGCCTATGTTTGAGGGTGGGCCAGGCTTAGGTAATGTGGTATCGAAGAACATCTCTTTGACAAGTAAACTGTTGTGGAGATTCCCTCCGCAACCTAATTGCCTTTGACATACGGTTATAAAGAGGAAGTATGACCTTTGTCAGAACGGTTGGGATACGAATGCGGTTTCTCATTGTATTCTTTAGAAATTCATTTTTCATTTATATAATATCTTCCTCTATTTGGTTTCCTTTAAGGTTAGTAATGGGTATTGTGTGTTATTCTTGAAGGATTCGTGGATTGGGGTCGTTCTTATCCAATCCTTTCTTTGCCTTTAAGGTTATTTAGTTCTCATCTTGCTCTTGTTAAAAGATTTCTATATTTGGGAGGGTTATTCACCTTCTTGGGATTTTCATTTTCTAAGACATTTTAATAAAAGAGAAGCAGTTCAGTTTTCATATTTGATTGTCTCCTTTAGGGCATTAAACCTTCTCCTCTGCTTCTGAGTCTGGGGTTTGGAGTTTTGATTTTTCAGGGGTCTTTATTTGTAGATCTCTTTATCATCTAACTAGTTTATCTCGAAATTCTCATTTTTAATTGAACAATTTTATTTGGAAGAAAAAGGTTCCAACCAAAATTAAAGCTTTTATTTTGTCCATGGTGATTAATAAAATTAACACCAACGATATTCTTCAAAAGAGATCTTGTAAAGTTATTTCCTCTTATGTATGTCATAGATCATACCAATTTTGAATATAGAGATCACTTATTTTAATATTGCTCAATCGCGAGAGTAATGTGGAACCACCCATTTCCTGTGATAATGTTTGGGTGATGGGAGAATTTTTTATTTGTTTCTTACAAAATTTAGAGGTTATGAAGGTAAGAATGATGCTTGGTTGTTGTGGAGTTGCTTGCTCTTGGTTATGTGTTGGTGTATTTTGATAGAGCTAAACACCAGAATTTTTCACAATCAACTTATTGGACATTCTCTTTTTTATGACAAAATTGTTATATATATACATCTTTATAGCCTTATGACTTGGGGATTTATAAAAATTATAGTGTAGAAGATTTTAAGAGAGATTTGAGAGCGTGCCATACTCTTTTCTGTAACGTTTTGCCTTATAACTTTTGATGTTTTATATCCTTTGTAGTGTTGTGCATTCTTTTTTTATATTTAATATACTCTTTGTTTTCAAAATTGTTATACTTTTTTATATTTAATATATTTAATATACTTTTTTATATTTCAAAATTGTTATATATATACATCTTTATTGGACGTTGTTGTTGTTGTTGTTGTTGTTTCTATCCAAAAAAAAAACAAAAAGAATGAAGAGGAGAGAAGCAAGGATAACACTAATACACTCTACTAGAAAAGAAAAGTATCCTTCCACTTATCTAACCTTTTATTAATTCTAGCCTTATCCTTGTGTTTGTCCTTTGATAATAGGTGGTCGATTAAGGAGGACATTTATGTTAAGTTGGTAGCCAACATAAAACTTTGCTAAACAGTCACAAATAATCCACATAACTATGATAATTGACAAAGATATTAGGTATAAATGCTATAATTAGTCTCTCCCTATGTGTGTGTGCATATTGTTGTCCAAATGAATGCCTTTTATTTTTGAAGAATCTTAAACTTCCAAGAAGGGCATTTAGGTTATGGGAAATAAGATGTTCTAAAAAGATTTTCAAGAAAACTAAATTTGTTGAATGAACATTTCATAGCCTAATTGATTTTACCACAAAATTATACACATGCACAACAAAAATCAATCGACCTTAAAACACATAATATTTAATGTGCTTCAGCCGGCATGCTTAGGTCCATGATCATTATGCTCTCATTCGTTCCATTTGATCAGTCATTACAAGTAATCAATCATCAATTTCACAATCACTTACCATAACCTAACCCATAACCCAATTACACCCGCACTTAAATCTATACTTAACTCACAATCATACCACACAAATGTACCACACCCTTTGGCATACTCTAAAACTCTGCAGGCGGTTAGCTATGGCAGACCCTTATCCTAACTTGGTAAGCCTCCTATTGTCCTACCCTACTTGGTGAACTCCAATGAATGACACCTCTCTTTGTTGAACTTGTATAAGCCACATTCCACTAACAAATTTCCTATATTTATAGTAGTTACAAAATTTGCACATCAAGAAAACATCTTTCTAAAGTTTTACTAATAGAATACTGTCTTGCTTTACATGCTATTTACTTTTCTTTTTTGTAATTTTCTTTTCACAAAAAATACTTTTTATTCTATGTATTTAAGTTGGACCAAACATAAAACTTATCTTTTCAAAGATTTTGAAAAACTTTGGTTAATCAAGAAGGAAAATGAGCATAACATCTTCCTATTATGTTGGCTTCCGACGAAGTGGAAGTTCAAAGAAGCATTTTCATCAGAAAATGGAGCAAAATTAGATGCAAGAGCACCATGTTTAAGAGACACAAACCTAGGAGGGATAGGATAATTGGAGAGATATTATGCCGATCAATTTGTCCTTCCAGAAGCAAAACAGAACCTTCTTACTCTCTCAACTGACTTTTTTTTTTCTTTTCTTTCTTTTTCTTTTTTTTTGGGGGGGGGGGGAGGAGGGAGGGGTGGTACACTGGAGAGATAAATTTCTGTCATCTTGCATAGGAAATATGTGTACCCAACTTGACACACTCCTTTGAAATATCTGTAGAGCGATCTTTTGGAATGCCAAACAGTCAAAAACTAATTTTCTTTGAGACGTGGGTGTGCTAATGATATCTTAACTAGGAAGAAGACTCCAGGCCATGCTTACAATGTCTTGCCTTTAGGTTCAAGATTATTACATTTTTGGTCCTGTTCTCAGTCTTTTACAGCTGAGGAGGATATATTGTCTTCTGTGGATTATATGCTTCTCCCTTGGGTTGTACTTGGTGCTTTAATGAGTTCTTTTCTATCAAAAAGGAAAAGGTGACTTCAGGCCTATGTGCACCACCGACCAGAGAAAATCTCTTGTAGTCCTCTCAATTTGATTGGCGCTTCTTTGCAACAAAATAATGATAGAATTTTACAAATGATCAAATGGTTGCTCCAAAATGGTTATGGTTGCGATTGAAGTTGCAACTATTAAGCAAATTTTTTTTTTTGACCAATAGTCAGTTCCATGAAAAGTAGTGCCCCCCTCGGCTTTGTGAAAAGTTTATTTGTCATTGCAAAGTTCACTAGTTTTTCTCAGCCAAAAGTAGCAGGCTCCTTTCTTTATTACAGTCATGATTAAAAAAAAGGATATGATGTCCATTTAGGCCCCTGCAACTAATAAGTAATTCAACTTGGTAATTTTCCTCTGTCCTTGTATCATGCTGGGAAAGAAATCCTTTATTAAGTTTAATTCTTTTATTCTTTTTTCAGGTATTCTATGAGGCATTAAGGGCTTTTGTTGAAGAATGTTTTAGAGTGTTAAATGTTGAAATGGGCCATGCTGTGGTGCAAAACAATCTTGAATCCCTTGATTCATGGGAAACTCTTTACAGCCAGCTTGACAGTTTCACGAGTCAGCAACTTTATCATCTCACTAAGGTTCTTACTGGAGGCTCAGTCAAGTTTGTCCAAACCCGTTCGCAGATGAAGAAAATTGTGAGAGAGTATATAAGAAATGTTCTTAATAATCGTATGGTCAAAGTTACAGAATTTGAATTTTCTAGACTGATATCTCAACTTCATAGGGAAGCACATAATACTGGAGAAAATCATGCCACTTTTGCATCCCAATCTTACAAAGATGCTGCTTACAAGGTAATTGATGGGCTCAAAGACATGAATTACGACTCCCTATTTGCAATGTATAGGAAGCTGAGAGGTGTCCAGGCAAGTCCTCCTCGGTTGCAGCCCAAGAAATCACCATGGACACGAGACCGTTTGGCGGATCGCATCAGGTCTATTAGCTTGAAGATGCTTTCTGAACTTAGAGAAGGGGAAGTGCTACAGGAGCCGTTGGCCAAAGCTATGGCAGTTGCTAGCTTATCATTGAAGGTGTTTCTCGGTCATAAAGATTCATCTCTTCCAGAGTTTCATCAGTTCTCACCAAAAATGGAAGCCTTGCATAATGAAATTATCAAGGCAATATGGTCGCTTGACAAAATTAGAATCTCAGAGTTGAATACCTTACAAGTCCTGCTAGACCCAAATGCTAAATTATCAAGTAGGAGCTTACGAGCAGCTATCAGGAGCTTGCTAACCATGTACCTTTATGAAAGCAGTGAGATGGATACCGTGCCAAAATCTTTATTTGAAACTCTTGTAATTATAAACAAGGATTCTCGAAGGGTAAAGGAGAAATATTCCCCAGAAAAGGAAATTGATAATGACATAGAATGCATATTAGCAGTGAGTGCACATGTGAAGCAAATTGTCTGGGACTTGCTCCCAGAGAAAGGGTTCGATCTGGATTTTAAGATTGCATATATGGAGGATTTGAAAGATTGTGATAATGGTGATATCTACTATGATAGCGGGCAAGAACCAGAACTTGATGCCTTACAAAGTAGTAATCTGGTAGAGAGCATAGGGGAATCAAAAATGGTTTCTTCCAAGTGTTCAACCCCCACTCCTATAGAAGGCGGTGTTTCTCCACTTCATACACCTTATGCTACATTAATCAGTGATTCTGTTGTGAGAAAGACAAATGTAGTATGTACCGATGGGCTAGGCTTTACAGATACAATTCAAGAATCAATTTCTTTAATTGGTTCAAAAGATATACAGCTCAATCAGATGGAAAGCTATGGAAATGTGGAGCTATTGAATTCCTATAATTTCAAACCTGAAGAGCCTGACATAACTGATTCAAAACAAATACCAGAACTTTGTCCACCTATGTCCTCACATGATCACTCGAAACATATATTCAAAGAGAATACGACCCAAAACCATTATATTGCCATTCAAGAAGTGTGTGATGAGACAAGTAAGGTAGCCTATAATTTCATTGGTCGCGTATTGGAGGGGTTATCTGAGGCAGAAGACCTGAACCTGGACTGGACTGCTGTATCATATCTGAGAGGCAAGAAGTCAACTTTAGAATTACAAGGTATGAAATATTTTCATATTTAGTTCTGCATAACCAGATCTTGTGGAGGAAAAAAAAAACATTATTGCTTTTTTTGGGGGGGTACTCCTTCCAAGTAAAAGTGTAAAAATTGATTTAGTTATATTAATCCTTGTAGACAATGTTAGATACTTTGAAATTTGAGAAATTCGCTTATGGAATTATTATATTAAACTGAAAATATGGCAGACGAACAATAAGAATTCTGGTGCAATCTTAACTGGTTGCAATATCGATGCCCTTTTTTCTTTTTCATATTAATGTTGTAAAATGATTTATGGAGTAGGTCGGCTAGAAAATAATAACGCCAAAGCAATATTCACGAATGAGTAACAAATAGTCTGAATGTTCTTCTAGGACCTTTTGGGACTTTTCAGAAAAAATATTAAAAGTTTTCAAGTCCCTTATGATCACCACTATCACTATAATTATTTGAAGGATAAATAAGTATCAATTACCTGTGGCTTGTTTTCAAAGAATTATATTAAAGTTCGTGGAACAACATACTGACAAATTAAGATGCTTCTTGCATGCCATGAAGTTGTGGTGGCCTAAACTCCTCTAGCCTATGTAATGCTATTTTGTTTTTGATTAATGGAAAAAAGAAATTATAATTTGGTGGCTTTGAATCTCTCTAGTATGATGAAGTGAGTGATGTAGCTGTCTCAGCTCCAACAAATATGTGAGGATAAAGTTCTTAATTAAATTAAAAAAAAAAAGGATTTATATGAATTTGATTGGTACTGAGCTTTCACTGGCCCAAAAATTATCTCCATAAGGTCCATACAGCTGTCTCGCAGGAACTGAATTCATAACCTATGCTAAGAAAAGGCACTATTCCCTATGGTTGTTATGTGATATGATAGTATATTTCCTTGTTACATCTTCCTTTATCCTTTCCAGGGTGCTGTCTTTTTTTTTTTTGGGGGGGGGGGAGGAAGGGGGGATGGTGGTTCTGGTCGGTGGAATTTTGGAACTTATCAAAATTGCGAACATTTGATACTTGGCAACTCTCTACACATTTGTTCAGTTTCTATGTGTAAGGGTTGAACCACCAGCTCTGGGTACTCTATGCGGTGGTAAGGACTTGAAGTCTGGGTCTTTGAAGTTATATGGGCACTATAAGTTGTATTAAAGATGTGATGAGGGTCTCATATCCCTGGAAAGCAGTAAGGTAGTCTTTGGGTGCGGTAAACATTGCTTTCTTTGCCTGAAAAGCTACTTGGGGTAAGATTCTAACTTTAGAAAATCTCCAAATTAAAGGAACTTTCTTTGTAAACAGGTTCACTTTTTGCTGGAGGAACCTTAGTTAGTGTCTCACATGTTACCTAGTGTCTTAAGCTCTGGACTCGCCCATTCTGTGTGATTGCTTCTTCATATCCAGCACATGCTGGATAAATCCATTCACAGTGATTTATGGCCACAGAAATGTTTGAGTTGTATAGCAAAGAGGACATTGCTAGAAAGATCACTCTTGCTATTTTTCTGGTTAGTATGGAGGGACTACAATAATTATTTTAGGGCATCAAGAGACCTATGCCCACTTTCCACAGTAATTTTCTTCAGATCTTTTCTTTTGGCCCACATCTGAGTTTTTGGTTTCAGATGAAGATGTAGCCAGTTTGGTAGATCTCTTACTTGTGGCTTAAGTTGTTTGGCTCTGCATGATTGGTGCTCATTTAGCATTGGCTTGGTTATTTTTTATAAGGAAAAAATGCTATAAGGTTGTTACCATGTTTGACTTGTGCTTCAGCTTGGGACCTTGTAAAGGAGTTTTTGGTGATGAGGGTGGTGGAGACCTAATTGTCATTTCTCTACTAGTTTCTGTTGATGACATGATGTTATTTTGTAAATGCTTTTTAAGTTGTGAGTGTTTTGAAGTTGGAATTTAACAAGAGTGATTGGTATATTGGGTAATGTGAATGTTAAGACTTCTTTATGGAGCTATGTGGGTGCAACTTATCTTGCATGACCTATATTTGGTATTGTAAATGATGTTATTGTGTTGCACGACTTATCTTGGGGTGCAACTTATGAGGCAAGTTGCTTGAATGTGAGCAGGTAGTCCTTTGGAGAAGAGTTTCAGTATTTCAGTAGGAAAGTTGACATGTTGGGAAAGAAAGTTAAGCCTATTTTTTTACTTCTGAACTTGAAAGTTGGAGTTCAGGAAATTCATGCACATTGTACAGCTCAACATGTCTGTAGTTGAGTCTGTCGATAGAAGGCACTAGATGCTCAAGGGTGCTCTGAAATTTAGTTTTCTTACTATGCTATCATGGGTTTGATGGGCTCAAGAATCTGCACCCATTCGAAGAACATGTAGCAGTCTGGGGTCTCATTAAGAAGGCCTTTTGTTGGATTACTATACACACTTTTCATTGGAGGAATGACATTGTTTGTAAATGTGGTTTATGCAAGAAATGTGGTTAATTAGTTAATCATTTCGAATTGCCAACTTGCCAAAAAAAAGGTGGGATATTAATTTTTAAAATATATTCTGAAATCCCAATTGAGCAAAAAGTAGTGGATCTCATTTTAAAATATGCATCATGTGATCTCTGGTAATACTAGAACCATTAATCATCTCTGAAGTAGATTCTGATCTCTTCTGTTCATTTGTTTCTTTCAGAGTATAGACACTATTATAAGTGCACCCCTTTTTCCCCCCTGGGAGGGGGGTTGGGAAGGATTGGGCGAGGCTGCACAGTGAAAATGATCTGGAAATTTAAAAGATTTGTCCTTTTAAAAGACTATAAAAAACTAAACCTTCAGGTTGTGTTGTTGCAAGTGACCTAAAATATAGGGATCCTGACCAATTTATCCTATATTTTTAATAATTAAGGCTCGTTATCTTTGAGTTATGCTTGCTTATTACATCTCTGTACTTGTGCACTTTATGGCTTTGATTGGAGGATAGTTAAAAATAATTGATTCTGGACAATTCCCATGTGCTTAATTTGGATTGTGTGAATTGAACCTGATATCGCTTTTCAATGGATGAGAGTTGCTCACCGCATTCTTTAGATAATTAACCATTGAAAGGTGTATGATCGATCTCCATTTTTTCCTTTTATCATTTACAGTCACAGAAAATACTCAATCTTTGCCCTATGAAAAAGTGAGGGCTTCTGTTATTGCTAAAGCTGTCAGGGAGCTGATGCCTTCATTTCCAAAGAGGTAATTTTGCTTTTCTTACAATAGATTCTTTTAATGTTAAGAGTCCCCCCCCTTTTTTCTTTATGTGCAGGAGGCAGAATGGAGTAAATATTTAAATGTTAAGTTCTACTTCTTGTTTGGCATGTTGAAATGCATTCGCAAGCTCTAGTAATCAATGCATGTGATTATACAACCGGAACTTTTTCTGACTCAACAATTTAGTTGACTTAGCTTTCAATATTGGCCACTGTTGAGGTTTGCGCAAGAACTATGTTGGCTTATCTTTTCACTGTTTGGTCTATCTCTCTTGATACATGCTTCCACCGATGAAACATGGACACTTGAAATGGTAATTATTTTAGACAAAACACAAAAATTTATTCAAGATTCCATCAAAAGTGAATTATTATAATAGTTGCATTGAAACTATAAATTTCTTATTTGTAATTTTGGGTTATTTACAATAAAACATATTTTAGTATGGTGTCATAGATGAGCAATAGGAACTCATGTATATTTTATGTTTGAGGGTTTGTGTCATGTCCTATCAATGACTATGCTTTGTCATCCGGCAAAAATAGACCCCCTATAACAAAGCTTGTGGGTTTGAAAATGTATGCATGTCTTGCTTCATGAACGGCCTCCTTTTGTTTTGTACACTTTCAATGAAGGGTAATAAGTTGGTTGTTTTGGTTAAAGCATAAATTGTGGTAGAGCATTTCCTTAAAATAGTCTTAACATAAATCTATATTAGGCATTTGCATTATATATGTGTAGATATGTATATAGTTACATTCATAATTGAGTAAATTATTGTATGTTGCCATGAGTGCAACTACATCTTTTTGGCATTTTTATATTTTTAAATAATTAAAAATTGTCATTTAAATCGTGTTAGAGTTAAAATAATAATAATAATAATAATTGATGTTATTAATTCATTAATATATCTTTATTGTACATAAAAATATAATAATTATTATTATACTATTGTTGTTGTTGTTAATAACAATAACCTCAATCACTCTTCTAATAATATTCTAGTTAATCTATGACTAATCTATAAAAACAATATAAAACTTTAAGTTATGATAGGAAAGAATTTTCTTAAACATGCAATTTTATTTTATTTTTCTTTTCATATTATTGTGAATTTTATCAGCTTTTCTTAAAAATGCATGGTGTGTAAAAGTAGTGTTTTCTACATTGTGATGCTGATTATGATCTATCATCATTTTTGAATTGCAGTAGGATGAAGAGACTGAATGAGCTTATGGGCTTGCCGTAATTGTTCAATGGCATTTGATGATTTGTCTGTTTGTATGAGGAAGGCCTGCTGCCAGGATTTGCTTGGAAAAGATTATCAAGCACACAGACAGGAACTCTGCAAAAGTATGTCAATTGGTGTCATCAATCTTCGGCCCTTGTCAGTTCAAACAGCCAGCCATAGTTGCAGCTTGTTGCTTTCAGGTATAACTGCTGACATTTTTTCCCCCTTTTGTGTAGCTTCCATGCAACTTCGCGTAATGCTGCATTCAGAAGCTCAGTTTTGGCTGCCTTGATTTTAGAGGCAGTGGAGCTAAATGATGCTATAATTTCGATCCGGTTCCATATTCTGCATCTTGTTCCTATATAAAGATCGGAGGCTATCATTTTCTATATTGGAGGTCTTTGGAATGCGGAATTCTTTAAATGTTAAAGAAGCCATTGAATAAGACTTCTGTTGTCACCTGTTGGATGACGTTAAAATCTGGGGAGCTTGAAGGCACTACAGTTTCATTTGAGCTGCACAGATGCACCACCAGGTCAGGCAATCATTCGATCAATATTTTCTGGTCAAATGCAAGGAAACTTTTATATTCCACATTTTTCAGGCACTGTAAATATATCAGTTTGAAAAAGTTGTTCAAATGGCTTCAAGTATCAAATGAAAAATAAAAATTGCTCACAAGAATTGAAGTGCTGCATTGCTTTTGTTTTTAGTTGTCATTTTTTTTTAATATTGCAAGGCAATTTCCTGTTTTGCTCGACTTGGTTGTGGATTCAACCTCATTGTCAGGCAATTGCTCTTGAAGTGAAAAAGATGCACTAGTACATCCATACCAAGAAGTTGTATGTGAAGAGAGCCATTATAGGAAGGAAAATTTTGATTCAGAGGGTGAAAAGGCAAAAATTGTAACAGAAATGTCATTGATAATAAAGATTCGTCAATCCTCAATGAAAAAGAAATAACCAAAGTTTGTCTCAAGGGAAAGTTCATCCTCACCATGTGATGTTGTGGAGCATATGCACATTTGTCATCGACATTGGTTAGGGCAAAAAATGTGATTCCCCTCTTTCCCTCTCCCCCAACTTTTAGTTTGTTTTTCTTTTCTGTACTCTTAAAACTCTTATTCTATGATCACTTCTGCTATTCATGACACGTCTAAGTCAAGTTGCTGACTTTAAGTTGGTAAGTATATAATATGAAAATTTCCATTGACATGCACATATGCATCATCCGAATCATACATCATAGCATACCGCCGCAAAAGTTTTAAAGAAATATAGATTTTGTTTCATGCTTCCATGATGGTGATTCCTATTTGTTCGATCGATCGGTTACAAGTTTTCTTGGTCAATGTGGTATGATACTGATACCAGCCTATGAGAATTTCATGTAGTAGATTTTGTTGGAACAAATCAGCATGGTCAAGTGGAGAAGTTGGATGTGGTTATTCCAAGAGCACATTGTGTTGCTTT
The DNA here is from genome assembly GCA_033439265.1 of Dillenia suffruticosa. Lineage (NCBI taxonomy): Eukaryota > Viridiplantae > Streptophyta > Magnoliopsida > Dilleniales > Dilleniaceae > Dillenia > Dillenia suffruticosa. Next base: position 1,965,298 of record JAVTVX010000001.1, read on the forward strand.
TGCTTGGACAGATAAGATTTCACTGTTTGGTGCTCACAAAATTCTCAGCCTTCTAAGAATGAAAGGGCCTTACCAGACAAATGCCTCGGTGTCCATCACAAAATTTTTCAGAATCTGAATGTTGGTGTCCGGTTTAAATGCAAAGAGAACAATATCTTTAGCAAAGGGCAGAAATTATCTTGGAATCTGGTGAGTGCAATAGGAACATTGCACACATCAAAAGATTTTTTTCTGAAGCCATCAAATCTTTCAATTTTAGCCCCACAAGGTATCAAGGATGAAGCATTTCGCATATAAGATAAAAAGGCTTGTCAGGTAACCTAGCACCTAGTTTTCTCCGATGTGGTTATTGAATATAACCTAATTTTGTTTGTACACAAGACTCGAATCCGAGAGTTGAATGTAATTTATAAAAAAAAAAAAATTATATATATTATCAGAAGAGTTGGTATCATCTAAGGAAAGATATAGCCTTCAAGCTTTCTAGGAGCATCTCGCAGGTTTTTGAATGTAATCATCCATCCCAAATGATCTCAGAGTTGTGTTCTTTAATTTTATTAATTTAGACATTACATATAAAAAAATTGCAACAAATTTACAACCTTTAGTCGGAAAACTCAACAGTTTACCTCCACCCAACTTAGATCTGGCTCAGTTTTGGCCCCAACAGCCTCAATCGAATCCAAAAGAAATTGAAAAAACTCAAGAAAAACAGAGAGAGAGAGAAAGAGAGAGGGACAAGAAAATGAGGATGATGAAATATTAGTGTAAAAAAGATTGAAGGGCTGAGATTTTTTTTTTCTGGAATTATCCGCAACTGGTTTTGTTCATTTTGTAGAATATCTCATCAAATTTGAAAGATGTTAGGGCAAGAAGAAAAGGGTTGTCTCTCAAATGGCACTGCAATCCCATAAAGAGTTAATAGTGTGGAGATGTGGAGGAGTGGAACTATCCCCAACTGCCACCGCTGTCAATCACCAGACCGAGTATGGAGGAGTGGCCTAAGGCCGGTTCAGATGATCTTGGGGTTTGGCCTCATCCTCCCACCGCTGGGGGAAGAACTGGGGCAACACCGACAGAGGTGCAAGAGACAGATGTGCAGATGGCTTTTTAATTTGCATTTTACCTAAATTTGCTGATTAGATGGCTTTTTTCAGTTCCCCAAGGTTGAAGGAGACGGAGGTGCAAGGGACAGATATAAATTTTTCTCTCTTAATTTTACGATTTTAGATTCAAATTTTTATAAAAAAAACAAAAAATAGCTTATTGTCAGGGTGTTAATAGTGTCACCGTCTTAAACCGCGACATTGTTGTCCCGGCCCAAAACTGCAACATTAATTTTTTTTTTTAAAAAATAATGGTGGAAACTATGAGCTTTGTACCAAATTAACCTAAAAGAAAAAGAAAAATTTTAAAACAACACCCTTCAAAAAATATTTCCAAATTTAACACATTCATGTCGTGACTTCAAGTCACGACATGTATAGTGTCATGTCGTGACTTCAAATCACGACATGAGACCGTGATGAACAGTGTCATGTCGTGACTTGAAGTCGCGACATGACACTGTTCAATAAACAGTAATATCGTGAATTCAAGTCACGAAATGAGTGTGTTAGATTTGGAAATATTTTTTAAAAGGTGTTGTTTTAAATTTTTTTTTTTTTAAGGTTAATTTGGTACAAAGCTCGGAAACTATGATGCCCCGCCTGGAAAGCATGATATCACTATTTTTGAAACAAAAAATAAATATTATTTAATTAATTTTAATTAAAAAATATATTATTTAGATAAAATCCGAGATGACTATAATGGAAGAAAAGGTGTTTTATCATTTTATTTAATAACGACGATTTATAAAAAAAATTAATAATTTTTATCAATATTTTTTATCACATATTATTGTTATGAGTTCTATAAAACCCAAATGAGGAGGTGGGAACTGAGAGGGAATGATTAGAAAACCCCAAATCATGTTTTTAAATATAATCGTGAATCATTTTGTTTATTGCTGTTTTTTTTAAGAGAATATTTATATAATGCTAATATATTGAGTGTAACGTTTCTTGATCTTCATTGGCCAAAATTTGATATAAATGAGAATGATTTTGATTTTTGATTTTGATTCCGATTCATTTTGATTTTGATTCCGATTCCGATTACCACCGACAATCTAAACGAGGCCTTAAGGATTTGGAACCCACCCTTTTAAGGGGCCATCAAGAGAAAACCAATAGTGGAGCCATGACAATGTTAAAGACTCCAAAAGGTGAAAAGAATTAAGTTTATCGTCATAATTAGTGGTTTAGAAGTGATCGAACATTCTCAGATGTGATGGGAAAGATAACAAAGGGAAAGCTATAAATTTCTTCCATTAAAAATTTTCTTGCCTTAATTTTTAAAGTTTATGCACAGACAGACTAAACTGACACTGCAAAGAACAATGCTTGACTACTTGCCATAACTAATGCTAACCTCTGTTGCAGAGACTAGCACATACTGATCTCTACATGGACATCATCGATGAGCTTTGAGGTGGCTTCACATCTACCGCACTCCATCCTAATTTATTTTTCTGATTTTTGACTCTAGAAACAAACAATCTCAATAAAACACATCACCCTTCATAAAATGCTGAAGGATTGATGTACTCTGGCGCCAAAATTAGTCCACAATTGCTACCAAAAATGACAGCAAAATGTGGGTGGAGGACCAGAAGGGATGAGGCCTTGTGACACAAGCTCAGCCCAGCCGCTTTGCAACAGGGTCGCCTTAAGTACTCCAAACTATTGAACAAGATGCATAACGAAGAGATGATATTGAGCGTTAACCCATCCATAGGACTGTCAAGAACCTGCAGCCAAGTAGTTGCTACCACCTGAACTGCCAGAGGTGAAAGGCAAGTCCCGAACAAGAAATTTCACACACTGTGAGCTGCTAAATTCCAAGATGTCGAGGCACTCCTGCAAGTCCGCGTCACTCACCAACATCACCCATTCCTCTTCATCATCAAGATACTTGAGCTGAAATGTCCCTTGCTGCAATTTGAACCGTTTCCCAACTTCTTCATACAGCTGGAAACAACCTCTGGAAGGCTCAAACTTGAACCTAATTGTATCATCCTTAAAAGTGGCTTTCACCGTGATTTTTGATCTGCTCTCTACCTGGGAATTGTTAGCTTTGGTATTTGTCTGCTCTCCAGTGCTTTGGAAGCTTGATGAGCATCCATGCATCATCGAACCAGAGCCATTAGATGACTCGGTCATGCCAGAAGATGTTGGATTGATATGTTCAATAACTCCGTCTTCGCCTTCCATTGTGGCATCTATATCATCTGCGGCCGCTAAAGAACCTGAGCTTTGAGAAACAAAAAGGAGATTAGGGTTCTCTACCCTCAAATTGCCCTTTGTTGATACCTGTCTAGCTTGTCCTCCTGTGAAATAAGAGACAAGTGGGGAATTTTCAGAAAAGGTCCATGGCATTGCTCCAAGGCTAGATTGCTGCAGTGATCCAGCTTCCAGTCTGCCAGACTTGGAATCTTCGCAGCTATCAACCAAAGAAATGTTGGATTTGGTTAGTTCTCTACTCGCCATCCCTGTTTGAGCAGGGTTGCAGCCATCAACATACTCATCCTCTTCCAGCTTAACAGCTGATCTCCCATCCTCTTTAAATTGGGTTGAAGGTATGATCACTTCTGTTTGTGTATTCTGCTCTAAACTCCTGGCTGATAAATTTCTTCCAGCAAAAAATAAAGCTTTCCATGCATCAAAATCCTGAATAATGGAGCCTGCAGCCATCAGCTCCCCGGTGATTGGATCGAACTTTAATCCTCCTTCAACTCCTTGCACATTGTCAAGGACAGTTTGAATTTTCTTCAACGAATGGTTCACCTTGTTTATCTTGCGGGAGGGCCATCTGGAGATCCCGTGTTGTCTGCATATTCTCTTCAGTGTGGTAGGGCACACTGCACACAGCAATCAATAAGAGATTTAGATACAGTTTATTAATGATTTAAGTTTTCTGCAACATTTAATAGATAAACCTTTTGGTGATTTTAAGAAAGAGAATGACTCTGAGTCCAAAATGAATTTAATAAATAGGATTTCACATCAAGTCATCATGAATGTGGATTTATTCAGATGACAAACAATCCCAAGTAGGTTGTGGGTAAGCCATAAGATTTGGATCAGTTCAATGCCTGAAATAACTGAAACGATGAAACATGGAGTCTCACCCCCAATGCTTTTTGCAGCATCCTTAAGACTCCCAGAAAAATACTGCTGAAGCACACTCAAGCTAACATTCTTTTCCGAATTACTTCGCTTTTTCTCCGCCAGTCTTCTTGTTCCACTTGTCTACACATTATTGTCAAAAGTAACGATCAGAAATTAATCTGGAGCATATTTTGATTCACACACAATGAAAAACACTCATTTGATCTGATTTGATTTAAGCAAATACCTGCCCAGGAGGAGCTTCAGCTTCAACACCGGTGACATTCACAGGCATCTTGTCAATTTGATTCAAACCATTATCTGTAAATGATGTTTGAGGATTTCTCTTTGGAGCCATTGGCAAGAAGTTTGAAACTGTTCCCCTCTCTGATCCTACATTGGAGACTCCAACTTTTGCCAATTCGGCATCAGAAACAGTCCTCAAACTCTTGCAGATCCTCTGCATAGTACCTGAAAGGCTATTCAACAATAGTTGTTGAGCTTCTTTCCCTTTCATATTGACAGGGAGAAAGAACTCTAGTATGTAATCATCGTCACCGGTGTGAGTATTCCTTAGCCTGACAGCTACAGCAGCATTCAGACTGTATTTGCGTGCATGATGGACAAGAGGGTACTCACTAATATTGTATGTTCTCACATCAGGATTGAAGAACGGATGATTTGATTGAAGTGCCTTTCCGGCAACTCCTTGCCCTTCTTCAAGATGATGTTCCGCACATGCGTGCACAAATCCTTCCATCTCTCTATCATTGACATAGCAAGCTGAATCCTGAACGCATAGTACAGTTTTGTCATGGCTGCTTGCCTTACCACCCCTCACATCTACCTTTATGATTTCATCCCCAACACCCTCAGAAAGGGTGCAGGGAAGCCATGTCAGAGCCAAAGGTAACCTATGGGCATGGCACACAACTCGTAACACATCAACTATCTCAGCTAAGGCAGCTCTCTGATTCTTTGTGAGGTTCTGTATTGTAAAGGAAACCGTATTAGATTCCATGTGAAACTATATATATACATTTTTTTCTAATTTTGTATATTAAGGTTGAGGATGTAAATACCCGGGACTGAAGCCGAGGAGGGGTTGTTGTCCTCAAATTCACAGCCTGCAAGATTTGAGCAAAGAGAAACCTGAATAATATGAGAAAGGCCTCATTTAGTTAAAGACTAGGAGAGGTTTTCTAATAGAAGAAGCTTCAACCTGGAGGACTTGACAAACTTTTTCAATCTCTGAATCAAAATTAGGCTTCTCTTTCATGGTGACAAGTTCCAGGACACCACAGCAAGACTTCTCTTGAGGATCTAATATTGGCAAAGCAATTGAACCACGAACTTCATGGTCAACTGCATGATTAACCCGCAAGAACTCAACACTGTTGTAATAGAACACATTGGAGGTCCACTCAGGAACTTTTGAAACAAACACACGGCCAGGAAGACCCGGAAAAGCACCCGGTGTGATCTCTGCGGAGAAGGTAAATGCCCTAGACACTTCACGGTACCCTGCAAGCATTTGATCAAGCAAATACGGTTGCTCCGAAGTGCTCAACACATACTGATCTCCATGCTTAACTGGGACCCAAACTTGTGCCAGAATCCCTCCTCCAGATGACTCCTTGAACAATGACAATGCCCTTAGCATTTTCTCAGCAAGAGACCATCTGCTTGGCCCAGTTACCAAACAACTTGAATTCTCTTGCTGAAAAGAACTAGCACTTCTCCCATTGTCAGAGTCACCAGCAACAGAAGAATCCATTGGAAAACCGAATTGATTATCGGTATGCTGAGCCGACATTTTCTCTCCATAGTTAAAGGAGCTAGCGACAGTATCACCAACAGGAATAGTGCTTTGTAAAGAGAAATTCATTGCATCCAAAGGAGGAGCAAACCCAGTTGGCCTTGCTTGATTAGGAGATAGACCTAAAGAGGCAAACATTTGGTCTGTTGACGAGGGACTGCTGCACCACCCGGCATAGTTATCAAAATTCATGAGCTCAGCAAAGTTGTTGTATGTTTCCTCCATAACCATATTCCTAGACCCTCCATCCACTGATGCAAAATTTTCCATTTGACCCTTTGGTGAAACCCAATCCCCAATTCCCTTTTCTTTAGACGAAAATGGGTATTCCATTTCTTATAGATATCAAAAATCCCACAAAACACACCAACTATCAGAAAATCAAAACCCGAGTTTCCTCCACCATTTCTATATCAAAATTCTCACTGCTTGAGCTCAAATTCTTCAATGAAAAGTTAACCGCCCCAAAATTCACAAACCCAATTAAGGATTAATCACAGAATAAACCCTAGCTACTTCTCCAATCAAAATTAGGGCAAAGCCTGCAAAATCCACAAAGCTGAATCAAAATTCTACAAAACCCAGAATTCAATCAACCCAAAAGGGAAAAAAAACTGTACTCACCTTGAATCGAAATTCGAGAGATGGGAACAAAAGCTTGTTCCACTTTTCAGTCTCCAAAGGCCCGGAAGTCCCTGCAAGAAAAGCCTACATATTTCAATCAAAAACAAACAAAAGGGGGGGGGACAAAAAACAAAAACAGAACACAGACCCAGTTCCAGATTTTTCTGTTCTCACCAAATTTCAATGTAGTAAAATCTAATTTTAGCAAAACTGGCCAAAATCAAAGTTGAGGAACAGAGACCGGAATTCAACTGAAGAAGAAATACTCACAACCCTAATCCCAGAAAAAAAAATCCTTAAAAAGAAATCCAATACCGTCCCAGAAAATTTATCCAGAAGTCGATAAAGTAGGCGTAAAATAGAAAGTTTTGTTAAACTAAAGAACAGTAGTAGTATGTAATTTTTTTGTCTTCTTTTGGTCCTGGCGGGGCAAAGGAATGTCAAAATGCCTTTTTGATGGAGAGAGAGAGAGAGAGGGCATTAGATTCCAAGGCCTTCTAACGTGGCATCTCTTGACCTTGCGGCGGCAGCAATCTGAAAGCCGTTCCGGTTGCCTTTTGTCATCTCATTAGGTTTGACTTCTGAGAAGAAAATATTTGTATGACTTTATTTAATACAAATATAAAGAAGAATATGAGCATGCATGCATGCATGCATGCATATGCACGTATGACCATCATTTCATTCTTTGGTAGGATATGAGCATGCATGTTAAAATATTATAGGACACCTGTGTCTGGCATATCTGATTCTAATCGCAATATCATGAGGCCTACGTTGCTTTGGATCAAAAAGACGAGCTTCTTTCCATTCGTACATCTTTTGTCACAAGCTTTAATAGCTAAGGGTATGAACTGTCGACCAATCTCTCGCAGCCTTAGTGAGAGAAAAGTACACTGACACCAAAACACTATGCCCAAAATCATTTTTAAAATGATGCAAGTAAAAACAAGCACTTTGGATGAGTAGAGCCTAATATTTTTAAGTTGCACGAGTGCATACACACTTAATGGTATATGAATGAGGTGTTTTCAAGAGAAAATGAAGGGAAAAATGCATGCAATTACAAAGGAGAATGAAGCAAAATATATTCTCATTTTTAGATTTTTAGACAAATAAAAAGGAGTTTTTGATAAAATTTTATAGACTCAACTCACAAACATTAAACTCATGATAAAACTGGATACAAAATTTGACAACATATGAAACTAATGAGATTTCAATAGTATTTGACTAATCAATATCTAATAATTAATTTATTGGTCTTGATTAATCCAGTTCGACCTAACTGTCAGGTCTATTAAGGGGTAAGTTTTTTTAATATCTATTATTTTACTTTTAAGATTTGAATTCGAAAACTTGATCGATGGCAGAGAAATCTAAACCCTATATGGCATCATGTTTTGGGTGAACTGCCCTTTGCGTTAGGCTCATTCTACTTTTCTTTTGGTTAACTCGCTGAGCCCAATTCTATTCCCTGTTGTTAGGCCCATTTTGCTTCCAATTTCAAACATATTTGCACTGGCTGGACTTCTTTACTGCTTGGCCCAAAAAACCTTTCAGATGACATAATTTGCATGACAATTTTTTTTTTCTTTTTTATAAATTTGTGCGTGACAATAAGTTCCATCACTTGATGTCATCCCATCATTTTTCTTTTTATTAATTTTGTGCAAAAAAATAAAGAGAAAAAATCATGAGCCATCATTTGAGCAATTCATAGAATCAAGGAATATTGCAAACATTTATTAGCGTAGATACGATGAACACTTTCATTCTTTAATCAGATTAAGAGTTTGATTTTTTTTTGGATATAAAAAAAATAATATTAAGAGATATATCTCTATAAAATGGATTCTGCAATGATTGATTTAAATTAGTTAGGGTGAAGTTTCAGATACGGGCAAGGTATAATAAAAAAGAAAAAGAATCAAGGAAACGATTGCATCTGCAGATCTAAAATTTTGTTCATGAAACTCATGATTTGATGGGTCACTTTTATGCATAACTTTTGCCCAGCATGCTCACTCATTGAGTCACATGCTCACTCACCGAGTCACATGCTCAATTTGCCTTCCTCAACCACACCCCTTCGAGCAATCTTCTTTATAGCATTCAATTGCAATTTGGGCAAAATAATTATCGCAAATCACTCAAAAGTTGGGATCAATTGCTGAAATGATGATAATTTTGTAATACAAAAATTATTAACGTAATGGAAATTTTTAATTCAGACTTGCAAAATTATATTTTTTACAAAAAGAAAATTATTTTAGTTAAAAAATATTATTTTGAAAAACCCAATTTTCTTAATAATTAATATTTTCTTAATTATAATTTTGAAAAACTCAGGCTAAGAGACACCACCAAGGCCAAAACATTCCAATTTCATTGGCATTACCGATGAATCATAGAAACCCAAAAACATACTCCATGTTATAAAAAATTAAATTATTATTATTATTATCATTATCATTATTATTATTATTATTATTATTATTATTATTATTATTATTATTACTAAGAATTTTGGCATTGAGCATAGCCTTTGCATATCTATACATGGTTTTTTTTTTAAAATTAAATTTGAGATTTTATTTATTACACCTACTCTCGAAATTATTCACGTTAAAAAGTTAGAATATACTTCTAATACCATATTAAAGAAATTAAACCATGACTTTGATATAAAGATAAAAATAAAATAAAATAAAATAAACATGACTCACCTTGATAAAAGGAATTTAAACATGATTTTGATACTATGATAAAATTCGGAAACAGTATAGATATGAAAATAAATATTACAATATATGGGTTTTATATAGAAAATTTATTATTATAAATATGAAAATAAATATTATAAATATAGAAATAAAAAAATTAAATATTTTCTAAATATTCTCAAAATATATGATATATTCTAATATTCTCTTAAATTCATTATACTATAATACAAATCGCTTGACTTTAAAAGAGATGATAGCTATATATTGATGTAACTGAAAACGTATTTTTACCATCTTAAAGAACAGCTTTTTAGAACGGATCAACGATATTTTGGAGGCACATGCATACGTATATCGAAGAGTAACTTTTTTCTGAACAAACTAGTAGTACTCTAGAGGCATACGTAGCTATATTGAAGAGTAGTTTTTTTGAGAATAAATCATGGGTCTTTTAGAGGCGCGTGTAAGTACATATTGAAAAGTAGTTTTCTCTAAAATGAAGTATAACTCTTTTGGAGACACGTGCGGACGCATATTGAATAGTAACCTCTTTTAAAACGGATAAGGGGTTTTACGAAAGTGTGTGCAAGCACGTGAATAATTCTTTTTGCAAGGTGAATTTTGATACTATATAAAAGAAATATTTGAATTGGATTTTGGTATCATGTTTGAAAATTTTGAATATAATTTTAATACCATATTAGAAAAATTAGAATATGACTCTAATAACATGATAAAAATCGAAAACAATATAATAATATGAACTCTAATTCTCCCTTACTTTAATAAAATATTATAATATATTAGATTTATATAAAAAAAATATTACTATAAATATGGAAATAAATATTATAAATATATAAATAAAAAAGTAAATATTATTGAAATCAAATCAATAATTGATTTGATTTTATACATAATATTTTCTAAATATCTTCAAAATATACAATATCTTCGAACAATTTCATTTTTAATTTTTCCAATCAAGATGATGTATATTTGTTTTTTCTTGATAATAAATCATTAGAAGAACAATAAATTAGTCTTTTGGTTTCTTTTTCCCAATGAAACTAATGGAAATCTTGAATTTTTAGCTTACGGGACTCTGAAATTCAAAATAATTGATGAAATTTTACGTAATCTATAGATAATTAAGACTTTACCTATCGACACCGAGCAAATTGGAAAATAATAATACAATAATTTGTAAAATTAAGATTTAGCAAAATTACTTGTATCTTCTCCTTTTATTAATATTAAAATCTTAGATTAATTATCCAATTTTATTTAAATATGATTTATTTTTATTTCCATTTTTGAGCATTAAAAGGGTTTATATACATTATAAAAGAAAATAACCTGAAGGATAAGAAAAAGGAAAATGGTGAGGATTGCGATATGGCTGGCAAAATTGATAATGATGGGAGAGGGTCAAAACCAATGAATGAATTATTAATTTTAAAGTTTATTAATTTTTTTATATATATAATCAGAGAAAGATTTTAAAAAGAATTAATAATAATAATAAAATATGATATCAATTAGATAAAAATATTATATAAGATAAAATATAATAATATAAAAATATTTATATTATCGACTTTATTTAATAAAATAAAAATATGATTATTACTGTCGTATAAAGAAAACAATGATAGAGATAACATTCGATATGAAATAAGATATAATGATAAAAAAAAAGTTTATATAAAATAAAGATTTAACGATTATTATTGTTTTATTAATTTCATAATTATTAATTATTAATTAATGAAAATTGACTTTGAATTATATAATTATCAAGGAAAGAGGGAGAGAGAGAGAGAGAGAGAGAGCTTCTAGAAAAATGACTGACTAAACAAAATTGATTAAGTGGATGGCTTCCTATTTTCAAACCCATCCTTTTGACTAGCTAGCTTGCAAATATTCCAAACTCCTATTTTAATGAATCAATCAACTATTTATTTATTTATTTATTTTATCGAAAGATCGGCTCGCTTAAATTTTTATAAAAGAGTAATTATTTTCATATAATTATTGATTAATTGATTTAAACTTATTTATTTAAAAAAAATTATGCTAAAATATATAACCGTTAAATTATATCTGTGTAATCAATCAAATATTTCAATTGTAGTAAAAGTATTCCGTTCGATTTCTTTTCCTCATTTGTAAGTTTATGATTTTACTCATAGTCGATACGGTTAGATTGAAAAATAGTTATAAACTTATTTAAAAATTACTTCTTCTTTAGAGCATTCGTAGGAAATTAAGAAATAAAACCAATAACTCATGTTAGAATTATCCAAACTATTTAAAATCTTTTAAATATATAATTATAAATAAATATTTTAACAAACTATAAATTATTTTTCTAATAAATAAGTATCAAATCAAAAAAATTAAAAATTAAATAGGAAAATTCTTACATGAAATTCAGATTAACAAAAAAATTGTTTTTTCCAAAATTAAGTAATTTTGAAACGGTCGAAATATATTTTAGTTCAATCAATTTTTCTTTCAAAAATCGAGATTTGGATCATTAATCTCTTTAATCAATTTTGAATCGGTGAATCAATTTATTCTGATTATTTTAATATTATTTGCTCTGATACGTAAAAAGGATAGAATTTTATCGTCGAAAAATTAAAAAGGGACGGGATGAATGACACCTAAACTTTTGGTGATACAATAAATTGGAATTATTAATTTTGTTACCATACGTAATTATTATAATTATTATATTCTTCTTTTTCTTTTATTATATACTGTTTCCTATAATTAAACACCAAGATTATTAAAAATAAAAAAAAATGAAAAAAAAATAATAAACAAATTTCAGGCGAAAGGGGAAAAAGAAGAGAGAGGAATTGCGCTGGGCGTGGTGTCAATGGCGACGAAGCTTACACTCAGAGATCTTTTTCAAGTCTCTCTCTCTCTCTCTCTCTTTCTCTTTCTTCTGAAGAATCAATTAGTTTCGATCACTGGCATGTACTGGATTTTGATTTGTGAATTAGAAGCAGGAGAACTTGAAACTATGGAGTTTGGGATTTTTCGTTTGTGAATTTGTTGTATTCTATTAGGGTTGTCGTTTCTTGTTTACTGATTGGGTTTGTGATTGTTTTAATTATCGATGAATTGTTTCTGATTTTTTGACAGTGAGAGAAACTGTGTAGAGACGAGAGAGAGAGAGAGAGAGAGAGAGGTGATGGCTGTGGAACGAGAAGGAAAGCAATGGGCTTGTGGAAAAGGGAGTACAGTGAACTTGCAAAGAGTGAGTTCGATTGTTCGGGACATAGGCGACCCGTGTCTTCATCAGTCCCCTATGAAGGTTGGCTCATCACTTGACTAAATACTGTGAAAATGGAGGTTTTGATCATAATTTGGATTCTTAGGATTGAATTTTCGTACACTGGATTCATGTTCTACAAAATTAATTCGATGTATTCAACAAGCGATATATTAGGTTGATTTGCTTGGTTTCAAACCTATTTCAAATGTTATGCATTCCATGGAACTTCTTTGTGTTGATATTGAAAATGCTGCCTTTTAGCATTGCACTGCAATTTGGCATATTTCCGATGTGAGAACCAACATCCACAGACAATTCCATTAGTGGCTCATTGGAAATGGAATGCAAGTGGGCAAAGGGCTGATTTGATTTAATTGAGTGTGAACAAACCATCGCGTGAAAAATTCCTCGCAAGTGTTTTTCATGATATCTTTTGGTATTTCTCGATGCTTGATCACCGTGATAATTCTCCACAAGTTATCTGTTTCTAAAATGAATATCCACAACAACTTACTAAGCAGGGCAGTATCGAACTCACTTAAAGATCTAATATCCAAAAGCTTGACTTGAATAGGGACCATAACTACCTCCCACTTTACTGTGCTGACCCACCATCCCCCTTGCAACCCCAAGGGAACCTCCGTTTTATGTTCTCAATCCTTTTAGCCTCGGTTGTAGGGATCAGAAAAAGGGGAATAAAATGGACTGTCAACTTGGAAAGAGTACTTCTAATAAGCGCTAACCTTCCTTCTTTGGAGAGTTAACTCCACTTCCAACCTTGCAATTTTTTTTTTAAATTTTTTAAAATTTTTTTGGAACTTTCCTCCATATCCTTCAAAATAGCCTTCTCTTTGTGTGTAAGGGAGAAGAAAATTCCCCACTTTACAACCCCAAATGGAGGCCAGAAGGCTACAGTTTACATTATACCCCACTGCCATAAACTCACTGTTGGACAAGTTGACCCTTAAACCTGGAACTGCCCTGAAGCACAATAAAAAAACACTTGAGAAACCGAATCACTTTAATGTCCACATGACAAAATGTAATGGTGTTGATGGGAGACTTGAATGACCTCCCATCCCTATCTGTGACTTTGAAACCACTTAGCTGCCTGATGCTGGAAAGGCTCAGCTTCAAAACTTTATGTGGAGCTTCCACCTCATACAGCTCCTCTAGGGGTGGAGGTAGGCCCAGCCCAAGCTTCCTTGGCCTTGGACAACATTTGCCTGACACCTCTATATCCAACATAAACAAAATTGTAGATAGAGGGTCCTGTTGTTTTAGACCGTGGTTGGACTTGAAATTGCATGAACTGTTCACCTAAATAGAAAAAGACCGGGAGGAGATACACTTTTTGATCCTCCCTTTCCACTGAACATGAAAGCCCATTTTCTCCGTAATGTGCAAATAGTAGATCCCAGCTAACATGGTCATAAGCTTTTTCATGTTTGATTTGCATATCACTCCCTTGTCTTCACTCCTAATCTTTCCTATGCTTCTTCAGCAATCAAGACTGCATCCCTAATTTTCCAACCCTCCAGAAAAGCATGCTGATACATCCTCATCACCTTCCCAAGCTGAGTCCTCTTACTTCTACCAAGTGCTTAGATAGAAGCACGTAAATGCTCCTACCAAACTGGTGGGACGATTGCATTTCAGATTACTAGTTGCTTTTCTTGTGGAATCAAGACTAAGATGGTGATAGTTTTCAAATTCTCTTTTGAAAAAGCCATTGAAAACCACATGGTCCTGGCATTTTGTCTTAATCACATCCTTTTGAGCAAGGACCATCCTCCTTAAATTACATCTCTAATGAAAGGGTAGCTATCTACAAGTGGCCCCGCCCTCACCTCGATACCTTTTGTCTAATTGACTTTGGGTTGCAAAGTACTCATTTTCTGGAAAAATTTTGTATTCCTATCCCCTCTTTTAAGCCAACACTACTTTTGAGCTTATTCTTTCTTTAGACCACTCTCCTCTATGACTCTTTGGTTATGACCGTGCCCTATCATCCAGCTTAGAGATCTCTTCCAACGTCTTTTTTTTTCCTGGCAGATAAGTTCCCAAAATGATCTTTGTTCCAAATCTTTAAGCAGTCGCCTCCAGCCTTTAGGTGGCGCCCAATTGCACTTTCTTTGTTAAAAAAAAAAAAGAAAAAAAGAAAAATCAATTTCTGAAATTATTTATATGAATTAATATGCATACCTGCCCTTGAGAGGCATTTAAGCCTAACAAATGATCCAAAGACTTCAAGTTTGCTTAGTGTGGTTCATATGACCTTGTATATACGGCGTGCACCCAGAAAATCTGCTTTTAATTATCTCGATGCTTGAAAATAATCTGCCCTCGGTTCCACTTCATGTTGTGTGCTTCTAAACAATCCCATGTGACTTAGTAACCTATGTTTTTCCATGAAGTTACTTTTATTGTTAAAATATTTATGCCTGAGATGCACCAAAAGTTCTAAGAAATGGCCAGTGCTTGCAGATTTGTGGTAAAATGTGATATCTATTGCTAACACAACAGTTTTACATAGAATATGAAGCAATAGAAATAAACACCAGTTTAAGATAGAATTTAGGGCATTGAGAACCGTTGTCTGAATGGGCCATTAAAACTGAAGAACCTTTGAATTTGCAAATTTTCCATGGTCTTCCTTCATACTTTTGACATTTAACAATCTGATTTGCTGATTTGGACATAGGGCTTCTTGTGTAGTTAATTATTATTATGTTTTGTGATTTTCCTTAAATATTAAAAATGAATTCCTTATCTTCTCTGAAACAAAATGGGTACAGGTAAACAAAATGCTTAATCCAGAGAAGTGGCAGTCATCATTTGACAATGAGGGCAAGGTTTATGGTTTTCAAAAAGCTTTGAAGTTGATTATTTTGGGGGTATGTTGTTTCATTTTGACAATAATCTTAGGAATGTTTTTCTTGCAAATTTTGTGCGCAATTGCATGCGGCCAGATTGGCTAAGTGTATGTTAGCAATTGAGAATCTTGATGTATCTTTTTGATGAGCATTGTGAATTCGAGGTTGCAGGGGTGCCTCTCACAGAAGCCCACAATGCCATTCCATGAGATTTAAAGGCCAAGACTAGCTTAAATAATTGGTTGTCCATGATTAGCTATGCTACAATTTTGAGTAATTTTTTTGGGATGGAAACTCATGTGATTATGCCAGTAAGTATCCATTCAAATGACAAAGAAAAAAAAAAATTGAACCTCATGCAAATTCACTTTTTGTTAGTCATGCATGTAGAAACGATTTTGATATGAGCAAGATAAATGTGGACCCAACTAGCTGGTCTCGTGTTAGCTAAGAGTCATGTCTCTCTCCGTGTGTGTGTCAAAATAAATGTTGCTGTTCCTAGTGTTCGGCTATTTATCTGGATAACTTGTTGCTTATAAGTTGGGTGTCATGTTTAAAGTTGTTAAACCTTCCACCATGATATGCACCTACAGATTGGAACAAATTCATTAAATCTTTCTAAAAATGAATTTTTAATTGGAACAATCTGACATGGAAGTCCATACATTAAAATCTGTGAACCTGTTCTTTCTGGTGGTTCTATCAGCCTTTTTTGTAATTTGATTGAACTTTTCACTCTCAATTCTAGGGTGTTGATCCTTCTATAAGACCAGAAGTTTGGGAATTTCTTCTTGGTTGTTATGCATTGGGCAGCACTGCTGAGTCTCGAAGGCGGCTGAGGATGGCACGGAGGTACTTGATCCTTCATTTCTAACTTTATCTCATGAAATGCTCATTTCTTTGGTTCTTGCAATTAAGATAATTATAGGTGCCCCTAATAGTTATTAAATCCATTTTTCTTTGCTTCCTTTCTTGCAAATGCTGCATAATCTTCTCTCAACTCTTTTCCTTGCCCCTAATAGTATCTCAATCATGCTTACTTTTGTCATTTTGAATGGAAGTTGAAAGCATGAATTGAATCTTTTGCAAAAAGTAAAAGGGCGTACCCAGTGCCGAAGCTCCCACATCGTGGGGTCTGGGGAAGGGAATATCCACGCAGCCTTCCCCTTGCTTTTTTGCAAGGAGGCTGATTCAAACCCTGGACCTCGAGGACACAATGGAGAGACTCCACCATTGCGCCAGGCCCGCCCTTCCTTTTGCAAAAAGTAATTGAGTGAAATATGACCATGTTTTCTGATTTTGAGAATTTGTGGACTATTAATGGCATTTTACATCCTACTGTTTTGTTCTGTATAAGGTGCAAAAGTGGGAGGCTCTCTGTGGATACTCACACCTCTTGTTATTTAAAAATCTCCTAAGCCATTTGTCACTATTATCTCCTTTAGCTTTTATATTTCCCAAAACATAAAATCTTCATGCTTGGTCAAGGAAGGGGGACCTAGTAAGTGCCAATCAATTACTTACAGGTAGGAGAATCAACGGAAACCAATGGAAAAAATATATGTTATTTTATTAGTGGTGTCAAACATAGATTGAAGACTTATAGGCCAAGAATTTTGGAAAGAAGGAGCTATTGTACCTTTTTCTTTAAGCCCTTTTGGGTTCCCCCTTCAGATGATCCATAAAATTGTAACATGGTTCATTTTGAGAACTCCCATATACGCTGAGGAAGGAAGGAATATCCACCATGTCCATGATTCTTTGTCCATGGAAAACTTATGTCTTCTATTTAATTCTCCTTAATCTGGGGTACATGTATGTAATTGACCATTCTGTTTCTACATGCAATGACCAAATAGCTCCCTTTCCTCAAAAGTCCTCCGCGTGCCACTTTTCATATCTACACTAGGAGAATAAACTGGTACCAGAATCAACAGAAACCAGTGAAATATGAATGTTATTTTATGAGCAGCATCATACATAAATAAAAGGCTTATAGGCCATGAACCTTAGAAAGGGGGAGCAATTTTTTACCTTTTCCTTTAAAAATCCCCTTTGATTCCCCTTTCAGATGATTGAAAAATTCGTGGCATGGTTAATTTTGAGAACTCCTATATTTTCTGAGGTAGGAAGAACATCTGCCATGCACATAACTCTTTGTCCATTGAAAACTTAATTCTTGCACCGAATGCACTTACTCCTGTAGTTTTAATTTTCCTCTGTCTGGGGGGACAAGTATCTAATTAACCATTTTGAGAACTCCCATATACCCTGAGGAAGGAAGGAATATCCACCATGTCCATGATTCTTTGTCCATGGAAAACTTATGTCTTCTACTAAATACACTTGCTCATGTTGTCTTAATTCTCCTTAATCTGGGGTACATGTATGTAATTGACCATTCTGTTTCCACATGCAATGACCAAATAGCTCCCTTTCCTCAAAAGTCCTCTGCATGCCACTCCTCACCCCCAAGATGCAACTTCAAATAGGTATTCCAGGCGTTGGAGTATTCTTCTGGTGAAAGCTGCTTACTTTTGTTTTTTGTTTTGTTTTGTTTTTTTTTTTTTTTTTTTTTCCCTATCATTCCTCTCGTGGAAGTACCTAATACTATTTCAGTCTGAAAACTTAATGTTTACTGTCTTAGACTCTATTTTTCTCACCAGATCAATAGGATTAAATCTGACCCCCTATTATGTTAAGAACCTCCATTTTATATGATCTTTTTTCAAAGATGAAAGTTACCAGACAAATTCATATCCGTTTTTCTAATTTGTTTTCTGTACTTGAGTTTGGGATAATGAAGAATTATATTTTAATTATTTTATATTCAAAATGCATCCCCCTTTCTTTTCCCCTTGCCCTCCGCCCAACCTTATAATTCATTTTTCCAAAAGCTTAAGTTCATGGGAAATGGCGTATAGCTTTTGTCGTATTATGAGTTCCTAATGGGGCTACGAATTCAGTTACCAAGCTTGTGTTGAAGATGACGATGAAGTATTCCAAGAAATATGTGAATGGATGCCTCCCGAATATATAGCCCTAATCCGCCAACAACTTGGATAGCAAATTCAATAAAAAATCCAAGGAAAGGAAAGGAAGAAAAGGCCCAAAATGAAGCAAACCATGGCCCAAGAAGGCTTCCCTAAATAAGCAGAAAGATAGGCAGATTTCTGGACAGAAAATGTCCAGAAATCTGCCCAGAAACTTGGCCCAAAATTAGGCCCATTCACTGCCCACCTTCGGCCCACTCAAAGGAGACTTCAAGTCCATTAAATGAAGCTCCAATCAAGACCCTAAGTGACTATATAGCAGGTCCTAAAGAAGCCCAAACAATGCATGGGTATAATTTATAACAGCTAGTTTTTGGGTTTGTGTCTACCGGCTAGCTTTTCCTTTTAGGCTATAAATAAGTCTCCTCCCTTCACTTGTAAGATATCTTGGAGCTTGTCTTCTACTAGTCTTAGAATAGAGCATTAAGTCTCTAAAATTGTCTTCATGAATTCTTGAATATTGTCTCAATTCTTGTCATTTGTATTTGATATATGATCAAAAAAATATATTGAGTTCATTCTCACAAATCCAAACCCTCTTCTTCTTTGTTGTTCTTCAACATTCATATACACAAAACACAAAACCTTCAATCCATTGCTCAAACACAAAACCCTAGCTCAACCACCAAAGCTTCCGCACCCCAAATTCCAACAGCTTGTGTACTTCACTTTTTGCTTTATCTTTTTTCCCTTTCTTTTTCCTTTTTATGATGTCTATGAGCCAGTTGTCCTAAATAAATTTTCTTGGGTTATGAGTATTTGTTTGGTGGAGGCATGAATAGTCAGAGGGGTGCAATCATCTAGACGAAGGGAAATTGAAACTTTGAACTGCAATTAGTAAAGGTGTGAAGTTGTCTATGGTCAAAAGATAGTTTTGTGGGTACGACGAAGAGATGGAGTTACAGTTTTGTGGGTACGATGAAGAGATGGAGTTACTAAGCATGCAGTCATGATGTATCTGAGTTGGAGCGGAAGATTGTTATGGTATCTTCAAATACAAATACATAAATTTCATAGTAATTTAGTGGAAGAAAATGAACGAAAAGTAAAGGAAAGGAATGTATTTTCAAAAGAGACAAAAATAGGAGATGGCTTACACGAAAGTGTGTGTGTTATGCGGAGAGGTGGCTGAATAATTGAGAAGGTTTTTTGGAGAAAAATGCAAATGAAGAAATGGAAAGAACATCTGATTCATTTGCAAATTTGTTAGCACTATAAATATAGGTGATTGTGTTAGGGATAGATTGTGGCCCATTGAGGGGTTTACCATGAGAAAAGGTGTTGCTACGGGGATCACCAAGAGTGGCGGACACCCAGTTGAAGAGCCTGACCATATGACGTATTTGATCACATGAGGGGTGTGACTAGATGAAGAGTCATCACCCTGTGAAGATGGAGCTGCAGCCATGTTAGGTGCTGTCACCATGTATGGCTGAGGGTGGAGAAGGTTAGGCATGTTGTGTTGGCTATTGTGGAGTAGTTCATTAGACTAACCATGTAGCATTGGTTAGTGGATTTAGTTTGGTACGAGTGAGGTTGTAATTGAGTTATGGGTTTGGCTATGGTGAGAGATTGTGGTGAATTGACTTGATTATTATGATTGAACGATTACTATGATTGTAGTGATGATTGTGGATGTTGGCATGTTGTCCAAACGACGTTAAATTGTGTATTTATGTACTGGTTATTTCCATTCACGTGCATGGTGATTTATGATGAAATATATTCCCCTGACAACTTGTTTATGCTGTCTTCAGCTGCACAGAATAGGTTTTAGATGTTTGAATCTGTACCCTCTAAATTTTGCATGTAATGCTTGGATTAGGGAGCGTTACAAGGACCTGATCAGGCAATGCCAAATGATGCACTCGAGCATAGGGACTGGCTCCCTTGCATATGTGGTGGGGTCCAAAGTAATGGATATGAGGACGATGTCTAAAACTGATGGGAGAGGGGAAGCTGGATATGAAACTAGACAAGTTTTTGAAGATTCTACGAATAAATCAAACAAATACTGCAACTGGAACAGCAATTGTACAGACATGTCAAGCCAAAGGCAAAGTTCAAGTGATTCAGGGGACCTTGTCAGCGTGAGAGCTAGTGCAGATAGTGCAGCATATGACTCTTCCTTCATTAATTCTAGTTCTGATCCGTATAATTGCAGCTCCCTAAGAACAACAGAAGAAGCTAAGGGATCAAATTGTGATACCCAAAAGTATTTTGATTTTCCTCAATTACCTTTCACGGACTTGTTTGAGAAAAGTGAAGAAAAGGAGACAGAGGATTGTAAACTTTCAAGACATCGAAAATCAAAATTAAGTGAAGAGAGTATGCATAGTTTCCAGATTAATAACAATGTTGATCTAATTATCGAATCAAATGGATCACCATCTAATAATGGCTCTCATCCTGCCAACTGTGAAATTGAGATGATTTGTCCTGTTTCACATGAACCTCATTTGAAGTCTTGTAATTTGGATTATAAAGCAGAAATAGTCCATAGAATGAGAATATCAGATGTACTGGATATCCCGGCAATAGCTCCTACCACATCTCAAGGACGGCATGCCAGTGAAGAAAGAGTGTCTGAATGGCTTTGGACACTGCACAGAATAGGTAAAGTGATTCTGTATATTTTGATTCCACCATGGACAAGCTACAACAGTTAATGCAATGGCTCTGGTAAGTCCTCTTGATGCAATAACAAGCTGACAATATGTCTTTTTTCTTTTTCAGTTGTTGATGTTGTAAGAACTGATAGTCATCTTGAATTTTATGAGGACCCAAAGAATTTAGCAAGGATGTCAGATATTCTTGCCGTCTATGCATGGGTTGATCCTGCGACAGGATACTGCCAAGGTTGTGGTTGCCTTCCTTTGCTAGATGGTTTCAAAATTTTTTGCAATGCTTTATATTATTAGATTTTCTGGAGTTCCAATTTCACACATTTTGTAACTTATCTGAACTAATTATGTCTTTAGGCATGAGTGATTTGGTGAGTCCATTTGTTGTTCTTTTTGAGGATAATGCTGATGCATTCTGGTGTTTTGAGATGCTTCTGAGGAGAATGGTATGCCCAGAGTCTGTACTTATCTTGAGCTGCGTATATTACCCTTCTTGCACTAATATGTGCTTTCATCTCCAGCGTGAAAACTTTCAGATGGAAGGGCCAACTGGTGTGATGAAACAATTGCAAGCACTTTGGCATATTTTGGAGCTTACTGATAGGGAAATGTTTGCCCATCTATCACAGATAGGTGCTGAAAGTCTTCACTTTGCATTCCGGATGTTGTTGGTACTCTTTCGGCGGGAGTTGTCTTTTAATGAGTCTCTTCGTATGTGGGAGGTATGCCTGTCCTCTTTTACTTCTTATGGCATTCGAGGACTCTTATGGCGATTTTAACCATCCCCCACTTTTGAGTAGCATACATTTGAATTGTATTAGATTGCATATTAGACTCTTCATTTGGTTCTAGATTTTCTTTTTAAGTTCACATCATAATACTGGCAAACCTGATCTGTGAAATACTTGCCATGTTCTTTCGGGACTTAGGACTGCATCATGTACAGGAATGTTTACAGCATGATGTATAGTTAATAATGTCAAAATTTTTGTCAAAGCTTTTTAGTTAGTTGAACTCGCTTGAGTTTCATGCTTGTTTCCCCTAGATGGTTCCATGCCTTCATAAGTAATGCTCTCAAGAAAGGGTCATCAGTTTTCTACTTGTTGGTCCTTGTACTGAGTTGAACTGTCTGCAATGATTTTGAGGCAGTATGCAGAACACGTTGGGGAATGTGATTTAGAATCTTTATAGGCCTTGCTGAAATTAGCACATGGAAAATAGAAAAATGGGATTTTAGGAATTGGATATGTGCCTTTGGAAATTGTAGAAAATAACGCGCTAAATGTATGAGTTCACCAAAATTTTCTAAATGGCCCATCATCATATTGTAAGATGAGAGAAATATAGAAAGTTGTCATGCTTGGTTTTGTGGAGAAGTTTTGGTGGGACTATGGTCCCCCTGTTGCTCTTGCAGCAACAAATTGAAAAATTGAAGGATTTGAAAAATTGATCAAGGCGCCAAATTCCTGACAAAGTGGTATCGAAGCCCATAATGTTTCCGATTCTTTGTCTGCTTACACATAATCTATCTGTTTTCATCACTCTAAATTTTCATGCATAAAAATTCTTTGTTCGCCATGATTTCCTACCAAAAAATTTCCAAGGTTATAAAATGTTAGCATGCGCTTTTCATGAAGAAAAAGAAAACCAGAATGACATCATTCCTATGGTATGGTAATATAGGCAAAGTTTGTCACCAGATCCTTGATGATGAGAAAAAGGACGAGAGACAGAAAGAGACCTGAAAAGAATGAAAGGAGGAAAACTATAAGACTTATATGGGTAGACAGATTAATAAAGGAGAAAAAATATGGGACGAAGTCAGTGTAAATGATGAATCAGACATTGATAGAAAGTGGATGAATGTTTTGAGTAGATGTATACACGTGGCTCAATACCTAATTATTGTAGAAGTAATAGGAGACCAAAAGGTAGTGGTAGAGAGGAGGAGAATCACATTAGAGCAATGGAAAAAAGGGAAAAACGGTAGAGAACAGAGGGGAAAGAGAGAGAACGGAGTCTAGGAGTGGAGAAACAAAACCCCATCAAAGTAAATACTAATTCAAGCAGGAATTCTAAACAAAGAAGAAATGTTTGTATATATGCACTTATGCAATATTACCAAAAAGTACATATTTCATGACAATTCCAATAAATAATTATCAAGGCTAACATAGCCTGGGCTGAGGCACAATCTGTCAAATCTATCTAGCGTGCAAGAATAATCACATTAGCTTTGAACTATGCCTGCCTGCCCCCCCCCTTTGAACCTAGATACCTGCCCATATTGTGCTGCTTCGCTAAGAACATGGGTACAGGGAGGACTCTACAAACAGTGACTGACAAATACATCTTGCAGACTATTAGAATTTATAAAGGATTGATACTTCTAGTGTCAATTGAATTGTGGGGGATGGAGTGTTAATCTGAAGACAACCAATCTCCAAGAACTTATCGTGTGCATCCTGACAGGAGAGATGGATTATTTAACATAAGCAATATAGACCTTGTCTACTTTAAATTTGGTTGATCTTATACTCATTTGGCTTCTCAAGATTTAGGCCAATTTTTAAATTGAACGTAAGCAGAAGTATGAGCATAAGAAGCATTTGGAACATTCATGTTTTCAAAGTAATTTGAATTTGATATGAACAATACCAAGTATCTCCATATCTATTTATAATTTAAATTTGATATGATCATGGTCATTGTGGGTTCTTTTCTTCTATTTGCACTCAATCAGTTCAATCAATTGTTGCAGATGATGTGGGCTGCTGATTTTGATGCATCTGCTGTTTTTGATTTAGAGGAGAATTGTCTAGGACCATTGGTGGTCCAGCTTCCGAGGGACTCGGGTCCAGATATTGCTTATGAAAACGCGGAGAATAGTAATGGTGGTTCAAGGGATGCTTTCCATACAAAACGTCGAAATGGAGCACGTGCTCTTTCAGGCATTCTAATAAAATCTTTATCAGCTCATCCTTTTTGTGGTTTGAGAAAGAGTTTGTGGTCAAGGAATGATCACCTACCCATTGGCAATGTAATTTCAGTGGCAAGAAATGGAGATGATGAATTACCTGTCTTTTGTGTAGGAGCAATTCTTATCCTGAACCGTCACAAAATCATCAGGGATGCCCATTCATTTGATGATTTGATAAAGGCAGGTTATCTGTACCTTGTTTTCCGCCCACAGTTCTCCCATGACTTTAAATCTGTTTGTGTAACATGGGGATCATGTTGGGGTATCAATTGATTTCTACTACTTGGCGTTGTATTGTGGTGATTTTTGCTAGTAGGACTGCCATAATTCCTTTTTTCTCACTTTTTTCTTCCTATTAGTTACCTCTATGTTAGGTTGTAAGAAACAAATTTTCCTTTCAACACACTTCTGACTTGACACTGATGCTTTTGACTGAATTAATACAGCATGTATCCGATGTATCATATATTTCACACATGTATTATTCAGAAAATGTAGGTACAGATTCCATAATCAGAGGGAAGCTTCATTGCTAAAACTCCTAACTATGAGCTGTGTTGTATGGTTCAAATAGTATATTGCAGAAGATAAATTTGCATCTTGTCAAAATCTTGCTACAAAGATTAGATACACATATGTTGGACTACATAAGGTAGAGTTGTAGAACTCTAAGGGCATGCAGTTCCATAGGTTAACACCTTTGTCTATACCCAGATTACATTCTGTGCCTTCATGCTTTGTCCATTTGCTAGGTGGCTAATTTATCACGCATCATTCTATGACCATCATGTGGGATTTGTTTTTAATCTTTTTTGGCCTTGATGAGTCAAAAAATAATTATTGTTATTGTATTTATTTCTATTGCAGATTTTCAATGATAGGATGCTTAAGATTCGTGTGAAAAGATGCGTGCGTACTGCTATAAAACTTCGAAAGAAATACTTCTATAAGGTCAGTTCACTCTTCTTACCACTTCTACCCACCTTTTTACCTTTTCCTTTTCCTTTTTTGCTGGTCTACTTTTACCCTCACTTGTTGATGCTTATATCTATCCTTTTGGATTCATCAACGTAGTCCTGTAGTTGCAATTTACCATCTAATTAATCTTGCTACAGTTTTGTTTTATTGTTTCTGAAAACTTGATTAACATATGTATGCAAGTGCCCTGTGGTGAAACTCGTAAATTGTGGAAATTTCTTCAATGAACTTTCTTGTCTCTGTACAGCTATTTAGCTCATTGTGATTCCCTGAAATGAACTCACCAATCTTCCATTCTTTGACATATGGAACTAAATCTGCATCTCTCTGTTTGGAACTCATACATCCATATGAACTGCAATAGGTCTGGGAAACACCGGCATCCTTTGTAGTATAGTGGAACTTGGTATCCCCTCTCACCAATTGATCTGTTTGTCTTTCCCTTTCGCTTGTGTAAAGACCGAAAAGGGGGAAAAGGTCTCATAGACAGTTCAAATGTCAGGAATGCTAAATTCCAGTATCTCTCCTATTATTTTGGGTACACAGAATTTCTAGAAAAATTGAAGCAGTGTGGAATATGAATTATCGAGCTTACCTGCAAATTTTAAATGCAATATGATGCATTATGCATTCAAATAAGAAATAAATCTGAAATATCAATATTCAACTGACTTCCAACTCCAGCATTCTCTTTTGTTCCTCTGTATTTTAACATTGGATAACCCCCACCAATTGTTAAAAAGCTTTCCAAAACTCATCACCATAACCCCTCATCTTTCCAAAAACCAACACCAGTAGGGTGTGAGTCCAACTCGAGCAACAAATAACTAAAGGGTTTAATTTACCTTGTCCCTGTAATAACAGTGTTTGAGGCTTAGAATAAAATTCTGAACCCTCACTCCTTTACATTCCTTTCCCTACCCAAGTCTTTGTAATCTGTACAAAATCTTTCATACTGTAACAGATTGTACTTTCTTATTGGTTTTATGTAGAATTGTTTGACGTAGGATTTGATTGTCTTTATTGCGTAATTAGTTAGTCTAGCCATCCCTTGGTGGCCATAAAAAGATACAGTTACCTCTTGTTTTAGGAATTTAGAAATGCTTTCTCTAGCGAATCTTTTACCCATTAAAAAAATAAAAAGGGAAAAGAAAAAAAATCAAAATAGAAACTAAAAAGACCAAGGAAGAAGTAATAGTTTGTTTTGAGCTGATTTCTACCTTAGAAACATGGATAGTGTAGTTCATTTTATTTCATCTCTCGCTTATTACAATGCTTGCTGATTTGATTTTTATATTGGTTGCATCTAAATCAGCTAATCAAGAGCAACAGTCCAGCTGCTCCAAACCATGACTAGGCTTGCTTCATGCTTCATATCAGTTTACAACAAAGGCTCAGCAACGGCATGTCACTAACAACGATGCTAATTATCCAGGTTTACAAATTTGAGTGTGATACCAAAAGTTTAAGATGTTTTAAGTTGAGTAATTCGAGGCAGAAGTGTTCATACCATTCATGCTTTCAAGAGATTCATCCAATCCTTTGTACAGCCTATACCTCTTCAGCCTCCGGTATACTGCAAGGTAATCATGATATTGTTTTGCCTTAGTTCTCGTATTACATAAAATACAATTTGAGAAACGTGTATGCAATTCTTTTTAGCATAATTTGTTTCAGTTAATTTTATATGATGAGTTTAGTTAATTCAGGTAGATGTGAAGAATGTTTACTGGTTAGCCTTTGGTTTGTTGTTGTAATAGTAACTACATATAGTATCCTCACACTGAAATAGGTTTTGTTTGATGAGGACTTAAAAGTTGACGGATGATTGTGCCCTCCTTCTGAACTTCTAGTGCTTCTGAATCTAGAAGGGATCAGTTCATGGGCTGCTTTCTGTTTTGCTGTTTAGTTAAGTTTGTGTAAAGGAAAACTATATTCAATTGCCGAGTTTCAAGGTTGGGATAACTAACATTGCAACACAAGTACAGTGTTTAAGTAATATAATATGGAGCAATAAAAGAAGTAAAAGAAACTTTGACCTACAAAATGACATCAAATCCACCTGCAGAAAAAGAGAACAAAAAACAAAACGTCAATGCATGAATCATTTATTTTAACCTAAATTGCGGTGGTCTTGCCTTAACAATTTATTCTCTGGCAGTCACATGTCTGAAGTTGTCTTGGTCTTTGGATGCTTCTTTTACTTCTCAGTTCTTCAACTTATCACAAAAACTATTCCATTATTTTGGTTGGCATTCTTGACTTGTTACTTTTGATTTTGATGCCGAATGAAAATTTACTTTCCTGTGGTTGTTCCTTGCTCTGATGTTGCTCTCCATTTTCCAAATTGTGCCATGACATGTATTTTAAGCTTATTCTCTGTTTTTGTGGTTTAATTTAGGGAAGGGAGTGGAAACAAAGAGAAGTTCATTAATTGCTTGACCCTCCATTTGATTAAAGGAGTCCTGATTCACAGTTCTCACAGGTTAGCATAGGAAAGTGTAGCAAAAGTTACCCTTTCAGTGTATAGATAGTTTGGAGCCTATTTATGTATCGGCATTTTCTTAAACTACTTTTATATGTGAATTTGTGAGATTAACAGGGAAAAAGGAAGGTAAATGAAGCACAATTTTTGGTCATGCTATGTTCAGTACCTGTGTTTTGCACTGAAATTTGATTATATTTCATCTTAATTTTACTTGCAAATCTATAGATTATTGCAGTTGTGTTACTGTTTTGTGGTTAGTGTGTTTGCTCTTCAATTTTGATGTATAATTTTTTGGTTACTAGGAGATAAAGAAATAAATCAAGAAAGAAAGAACAAAATTATCTCAAAATATGAAGAATCCATACTTGCATCTTGCAAAAAGAAATAAGAAAAGGAAAACTTGGATATCTGTTCTTGACTCATGCTCAGAGACTGCTTGATTGATGCTTGCGGGCGTAAATGAAGAAAGTTAATAAAGTTCCTACTTTAAGTCATTGTTACAGTTCTACAATTCTCCACCGCGGGTGCATTCATGGTCCAAGGAACAGTATCTTGAAGTAAAGTCATGTTTTATAGATTATCAAAATATTCAACATTAACATTCCATAGTTCTTTTAGTTTAATTGCATAATCTATTGCAGCAGGCATATTACAACTCATCTGTATACTCACAAGATTGCTATTAACTATATTACAAAAAAAGGTGTGAATAATACACTAGATTCATACCAATAAATGCTTAACAAACATGAAGACAAACTTTAACTAAGAAACTGGGGCACAATGGAGCATGGCTAGCAGTGAAATTACATAGTTATCAAAGCAGACATAGTTGTACACATTTCAAGAAATGAGTGTCTCTCTGATCGTTTAGACAGGATATGGCATGAGCTTTTTAGCTTATAATAATGGAAATTTTTTAAAGTTTGACATGTATTATTGCATATCATGTCATGACGTGTGTGCCATATCCTTGCTTCTTACATATAATGTCTTGTCAATTGTCTAGATAGAAACATGGAAGTTAGGGTATGCAGTATGTCAAAGTTTACTAAGATCATTTCGAGAACTTGTAAGATACAGATCTTTATTCCTTATTTGTGTATCGGCTAAGTTTGCATTTTGGCCCCCTATTGCAGAAGACCTTATTCCATCCCTCTAACATTAGGTATCAAAACATAAACCCTAATTTCTACTGGGATTCTACTTATTTGGAACTCGACAATTGAGGCGGATTTCTCCTTCGGCTCCTGTCAAAACCCCAAGACCTCCCATTCGGCTTACTGTAAAGGCAAACATCTGCTTGAACTTTTGAAAGCTTTCTGCTAATTCCCGGACAACCTGTATGGTATCCCCGCCAAAAAGTAGCTGCTGATCGACACCGAGGACAGCTTGACGTAGTAGAACATTCTGGTAATAGGAGTTGTTGAATCTGTAATCTGGATTTTTTGGGTTTAGGAAGACATTGTTAGATTCGCTGTTTGATGGACATTGTTTCCTCAGCTGTTTTAACAACGATTTTTTCATGCTGGGGTCTGGTTTTCCTGTGTTGTTATAGTTATATAACCTGTCCAAGATGTTGTAGCAGTGTGTTCTGCCCATTGTGTGCGCCCCTGATGAGTCCAAAAGAAGACTTAACTTCAAATGTTCTGACCAAGGTAATATCCAATTCCTCAAAGTTCGTACTGTCGTTATTAGTTTTAATGATTATACATTCTAAGAACATACAAAGAAAAATCAAGACATGGAGGAAATCTTGATTGTGAATTGTGATTGCTCATCAAAGAAGTGTTCTGAGGGGAATTTGATGTTACCTAGAAGGGTTCCAAGATCCAAGGCAGTCAAACCTTTGGAAGTAAAGTATGCCAATGCCGACTCCCATGAAATGGATGGCGATGGGAGGTCCACCAACTTTGCCTTTGAATCTCGTCCGTCCCTTCTGCCCGTAAGTACAGGGTAAGAGGGTCCTCCTGCCTGTGTATGCACAATCTTAGGGTTACATTTCTTTGCTTTACTACATTTGCATTCATGACCCTGCTCACTCATTCAGGAGATCAATATATTTGAATGTTCATATGTAAGAAAGAGAAAATTGGAGAGAAGAGACCAGATGAACAGCATCCCTGGTGGCAAGTTGGAGGATATCAGCACAAGACACTGCATGGGGACACCGATCTTCTAAAACGGTCTTGATCTTATCGATGTAAACAAACCCGTCTAAACCTGCATTTTGTGGTGCCGTCTTCTCCGATTTTGCTCCGTCTAACAATATTGATCCATCACATCCCTAAAAAAGATTACTATTAGTAACACATTGATTGATAAATAAATTTATTTTTATTAAACATAAGGGTGAGATGGGGCTAAGAATTAATCCTACATTGGGCATGCAATCAGAGTAGATCAACCTAAGAAATTTGGCTGTGATCCTCTTATCCTTTTCATAGAACAATGAAACTTGATGTCTCACAAACGCCTCAACATTGGCGCAAGTGTTGTGTTTCTTGTAAAAATGGCGCACCAGATCCTCCGGCGGCAGTGTCACGGGCACCGGCGATGGTGGCGTGGTGGTCCCCGTTGCATAAGCACACACCATGAACAAGCTCAACACAATGGCCAACGCCAAAACCATACTACAATACCCTTCTTTAGTCCTCATTATCTTCATACTACGTGTGTACACATGTATTCTCTCTCTTCACTTTAGCCTATACAATTGTAAGCAAAAGGCTTCAAAACCTTGTTAACATGAGCCAATGAAGATTGGGGTGATTCAGATTTGTATATATAGGCCGAACCGATTGAGGTATTCCGTGCAGAGTGACCAACAATAGCATTTGACCTTATTTTTTAAAAAATAAAAAAATATATTATTTTTATTTTTATTGTATTTTTGGATGTTGCTTAAATTTTGAATTTGAATTTATTTATTTATGTTTTTATTTATTTTTTGGGTTTGCCATGTAGGAAGGGCCGCCTCAGGGTGTGTGGCCTTAGGCTGTTCACATGCCCTTAGAGGTCTTCAACGTTCTCCCATGCCATGTTACTCAAACTTTACTGCAAAGGAATGTGCTGTGATTGCACCAAATTAGGGAAAAATTTTGTGCAAATTAACAAGTCAGTAATACATTTAATTATTAGCATTTTATATAAAAATAAAAAATATATATTAAGGTTCAAACCCCAATTCTATTTTTTTTCTCATTAAGGAAAAAATTAAAAATAATTAAAATTTGGTCTACGGACTAAACAATGTGACAATTTATTCCTCTCATTCTTCCCAAGAATAGTGAAATTATTTATGTCTCTGCTCAAAGGGGATACTTTGTTTCAACTTTTGCAACATTTTATGGATCCAATAATGGATCAACCCTTTGATCCTTTTAATGACAAAAAAAAAAAAAAATAGTAAGTAGTCTGTTGTCCACACCAGATCATCTGACAACAATATGACCATTTTTAGTTTTTGATATAAATTACCTGTGTCGGATAAGTATATTGGATTCAACCTTACTTGAACAGTATTAATACTTAACCACTTTACCATCAAAGTGTAGATAACAATTCATGAGTTCGATCCCATATGAAAATGAAAAAATTAGTGTTGGGAGATCTGCCCCTCAATTAGACCCTGTAAACGGTTGACCCAAATTAATATAGATAAAACCTTAAATACTGGGTTGGTAGCCTAACCATGATACAAAAAAAAAGTATCGATAACAATGATTTTTTTTGTGGTGCCTTTGGTCCACCACTTGATATTAAAAGTTTTATTTCGATTAATTTAGATTGATCAGACTAAGATCCCTCTAAAAGATAAAAATTATTTTTAGTGAGGACAAAGATAAAAAGCTATTTTTTTTTCATACTTAGTCATAAAAACTTAACTAATTCATTTCGATCAATTATGGGGTTTAATTAAAGGTTGACTTTTTTTATATCTGTTTTTCATTTTTAAGACTTGAACTTGAGATATTGGTTAAGAGAGTCCTATATCTTACCATTAGACCCACAGAGCATTGCGACGAAGACGATATGTTAGAGACAGAAGAGGCAGATGTAATAATTTTTTAAAAATAAACAATATTGTAAATACTTTTAGTGATATGTATGAAACTTGTTTAATAATAAATTTGTATACATTCTCAAGGTTTGAATGGGAATGGTTGTCCTTGCTTTCCCCTAAATTAAACTTTCAATACTTTTTGTACTTTATAACCTTTAAAGTTCAAGTATATGGCTGTTGCATGGTCATTTCTTTCCCTTTCCAATGTGGAAAGAGCCTTTTTTCTTTTTACGCCATTTGAATGGGGTTGAGCGTGACTTCCATTGGGGTCTTTGAACGAAGAAAAAAAATAAAATCAAAAGCTTGAGAAGATGAGAAAAAATAAAAATACTAAAGTTATAGCTGGATTTGTTAGATTACAAATTTTAAAATTCTGTTGGAAAATCTACCCACAAAATAAATCCTACTTCATAAAAGAATGTATCAAAAATACTAACGTCTTGTTGGTCTAGTGATAAGAGTACTGGATTTTCTTAATGAAATTCTTAAATTCGAATATTAAAATTAGAAAAAATAAAAGATGCGGGGAGAGCACGACTCGAATTACTGGATATCGGTCATCAAAAGTGTCTTAAGTCCCTGTCACAATGAGAGTAATCTGGGTTACATTTTTTTTTTCAGTTTTCATTATTGATATTCAGATTTTATTTGACTAATTTGATTCAAACACTGTGGTCCTATTTTAGAAATTGACTCTCCCAAATCATTTTTCATCATTTTCAGAATTCAAATTCGAAACTTTGATTAAGGGGATAGAGAGCCCGATTATTCAATTCAAAAAAATTTAGTATCTAGATTATATTGAGGAACAATCAAAGAAAACCTAGACAAATTTTCTAAAATAGGAAACAATTAATAATGTTTTAAAATAATTCAAACCAGAATAAGAAAATAAATAAAAACTTATTACAATTTGTACTTGAATTTTAGCAACTCTATAGACATAAAAGAGAGGAAATAACAAAGAAAATTGAAAAATTAAATAAATTAAAGATTCGTCCCATCTGCGTTAGGGTGCGGCAACACTGAGCTTTGGTCCTTGGCGCTTCTGCTTTATGTCGGTCTGCCTCTCATTTTGTTTTTTCCCTTCTGTCATACGTTTTTTATTGGTTTTATGTTTTATCTTTCGATATCTAAAATTATATTTTAATTAATATAATTTAAATATTTATAAAAATATAATTTAATAAAACGAACACCCGTTCCACTTCAACAACTATTCATTGATCTTTAACACTATAATTATATACTCAAAACTTTTCCCGGAGATCAATGATATTATTCTTTTTTAATTTAATCACCTATATTTGTGTTATTCGATTAATTCAGTATAAATATTATGGGTTCAAATTTAGAGTTAACTCTTTTTATGTCTATTTTTTAATTTTAAGATTCAAATTTAAAATTTTAATTAAAAAATTCTAATATCTCAAGCGGATACACAAGATATTGATATAACACTCCAAATTTTGAGAGGTTTGGTTTGTTCTTGGCATTAAACAAATATCTCCAAAAATGATAATACATATGCAGATGGAGATGGAGAACCTTATTAGCCACCAAACGAATGATATGATTTTTTTTTCAAAATAATACTTTTTTTTATTGTATAAGAATTTTAATATGAAATCGATTAAGAAATGAGGGTTTCTACCACTAGATTGTCTGTTTGGGACCCAAAACAATACCCTTTGGAACTCTAAACCCCTTTTGTCAATCTCAACTTCTCAATGCATACAAAATCAATATGGGATGCTTTGAGATGTCTGCGGTTGCTCCAACATAAATTTATGATTTTTCATTTGCCACTCCGAAAGAAAATTTATGATCGGAAATCAGTTTGGTCGCATACTTCTCATGTTAACCTCTCCGTATTAATATGCCCCTCTTGACAAGTTGTTGCTATACCACATCAAATCTCTCTCTCTCTCTCTCTCTCTCTCTCTCTCTCTCTCTCTCTCACATGCCCACCCACAGTTTTTTTTTTTCCTTTAATGTTTATGTCTTTTATAAAAGTTTTAGATCAACAAATCATGAAACTTTTGTGCTAACGTAGGCAACAACAAAAGAAAGATGTTGCAAGTGAGAGAGAGAGAGAGAGAGAGAGAGCAAATGCTGTGCTCAAAGCTGAGAAAAGGGGAAAAAAAAAAGGCAAAAATAACTTTTAAACTGGTGAAAGCATATCCTTTTTGGTCCAACATAATTAAACAACTGTAAAAGGCCATGTGGGGTTCTATTCTATGAGGTAATTCATATCCTTAAGTATAAGCAATTGACTTCAACATACTACTTGCCCTTTCCAATTACTATTTTAATGGGTTTTGAGCATTTCATTCTTAGCTAGCAAGCCTTTGATTGTTTCTTTCATTTTCTTTCATTCAACATATAGTTTTTTACCGACTAAAATAAAATTTATTTCATCATAAAATTCTTTATATTTATTATCGAATCAAAACTGTTCTATTTAAAAAATTAAAAATCTACGCAAACAGAAATGCATCCGAATTCGTCCTTAATCAAACAATTTTCTAAATCTCATTACCTTAGAGCTAAAAGAACATAATAATAATTTTATTTTATTCGAATAAAATTTTTGATTTTATCGGTATCTGAATAAAATATAATATTTGTATTCGAGACATGGTTGAAACTAAACCCATTTAAAGGCATCCAATTCAATCAATTATTGGTACCAAACATATAAGAGTCTCAATCAAATGTTGTTTCTTTGTTAGTTTCCCCACATGAAATGGTCCCTCAGGAATCTTAGTACAAATTATTAGCTTCCAAATGACAACTTTAGACATCCATTCTACTACACAAAGGTTGAGTACAAAATAGGATTTTGCCAAATTCATGCAAAATTAATAATTTTTTCATTGTCTATTATTGTTGAGAAAAATGCACTTTTGGTGGCATCTAATTATGAATTTCACTCACATTTTCAATGAGACAAATTTACCCCCATCAATTTTCCTTCTAAATTTAATTTGAAGGGTAAAATTTGACCATGCATGTAAATTTTAAGTAAGTTTAAATTCTAGATAATATTTTATAATCAATCATATTCCCCATTTTTTTTCTCTCACACTACCCATCTCTCTCTACCTTTTTTCATTTTGGTTTTTTTTTTTAATTTTAATAATTAAATAATTAAATTATACTTCAAATAGAAAGAGAAAAAGGAAATCAACGTCACGTGAATTTTGTGATATAATACTTTTTTTTTTGGGTACTGAAATTTTGTGATATAATACTAAACTTGCTTCACTAAGATCTCGAGTTTGTGAGAATAGAAAAGTAGATATTGGGAGACTACGTCTCTAAATTGAATTCTATAATATTCGAATCAAATTAGACTGGTAACTCATATAGCGGCGTTCAAGTTAAAAAATAATAGAAATTAAAAGAAAAGAAATATGCTTTTGAAATGGGCTGGGCTTGGTCCGTGAAATGCTTTCTAGATCGCGGATAGGCCTAGCTAGACGCACCCATAACTTGCAGACTCCAACTTGACTGCTTGATCAAGACAAGACCTATGACACTAG
This sequence comes from Dillenia suffruticosa, assembly GCA_033439265.1. Taxonomy (NCBI): domain Eukaryota; kingdom Viridiplantae; phylum Streptophyta; class Magnoliopsida; order Dilleniales; family Dilleniaceae; genus Dillenia; species Dillenia suffruticosa. Next base: position 2,000,589 of record JAVTVX010000001.1, read on the forward strand.
AATACCCAAAAAAAAAAAACCGATACTTTGTTAGTCCAGTAAAAAGGGTTACTCCATACCAAGAATTAGGATTCGAGTTTTTGTAATGACAAAAATGATATCAGAAAAGTTCCCTCCCGATTGGGACCTGATAGCAACTCGATTGAGATTAGTCAGAGTAAAATTTTGGATACTCGGTGATGGACCAAGTACATGGGACAAAAAAAAGAATTTTTTAATTCCCATTTTCTTTTCTTTTTTAAAAATAAAAATTTGCTACCGGAAAGACCCATTAACCCAATATTGGGTATGCAAAAACCCACTTTGCCACAAAAAAAAAAAGGTAAGCAAAAGCCCACTTAGCACTCTTTTTAACACTCAACCCTAATAGGTCAAGATCCCCCCCTTCCTTTATTCTTTTTCTTTATCAGCAACTAGCAACAATCGAGGTGTAGTCTTGATTTTTGCAAGCAAGGAGTCAAAATAAAAACCCCCCTTTGTATGATTATTGACGTCAAAATTATAAATGAATTTTTTTGGGTTCAAATATTTTTATTTTTATACTGTCAATTAATTACATTTATCAAAAAGAAAAGTTAATCATGATGACTCAAAAAGTGCTATTTTATTTAATTTCTCGCAAGATATTTAAACATTAAAATTATTTTTTTTAGAAAAATCCCAAAGGATGAAATGAATATGTTAATATCTATCGATTTATGAAAATAAAAAACTACCCGATAATTACTCGTAACTCTATTTTTCATTTTTCTTTCTTCATTTATTCGTCAAAATTCTATTTTCTCTTCGATTGTTTTTTTGTCAGATGATTTTCATTTTTTAATTTTTTGGCTTATCCATCTCCTGTACTATACCATTTGAAGAATTAATAAAAATTACCATATTTAACGATCATATTTATATTGATTTAGTATAATACGATATAAGAGATTTTTAAATGAATCCAATACATTGAATGGATTCAAGATTTTAAAATCGGAGCACGTCATATGGAGAATAAAAAAAATCTTAATATATTTTCCATATGAATGAGAAATTCATTTTCAAATTGTTTGTCCTAATTTACACCTTTATTTACTTTTTTTTTTGTATTTGATAATCGTTATTTGAAATTCTGATTAATTCGATTTGAATAGTTGTGAGTTTAATTTAAGATTGGCTCTCACAATTCTTTTTTTTTTTTTTTTTTTTAAAATTAAAAATTAGGATTTTGATTAAAGTTATAACCGAATAGAATCTGATAAATTTAATAATAGAAAATAAAATAACGATGTAATTGGAACATTATAATTATATATAGTTATTATTTTAAAAAATAATTTTCTTAATGAAAAGAATCATACAATTTGAAATCCTTTTCTTTTTTTTTTTTTTAAATTTATTTGTTTGCCTACTTGATATGCTAGTGTGCTAGAAAGCCATGCTTTCTCTCTCTCTCTCTCTCTCTCTCTCTCGCTCTCCGGCAAAAACAAAAAGAACAAGAAAATCCCAACAGAGCACAACGCGAACTCCAAAATCTTCGTTCTTTATTTAATCTTTGCACCCAACTTACCTAAACATCAAAACCGTTTTCCATCTTCTTTGCCGTAAAGATCTCCCTCTCTCTCTCTCTCTCTCTCTCTCTCTCTCGAGCTCACTTTCAGTCTCACCAACTCTGCAACCCCCAAAAAACTCTTGAATCTGATACTCTCTGAAGTGTATTTTCAATTGATTTTTGGCAAATCCAAATCAGTTCTCCGATGGCTGCGAGTGCGAATCCTTCCGGGAACCACGGCGCAAACAATCCAAACAACGGGAGTGCGGCGGTGGTAGCGCCGGACACATCAGGAACGGCATCGGCGATGAAGCATAATCCGGGAATTTCCACCGATTGGTCTCTCGAAGAGCAATCCATTCTTGAAGAAGGTCTCTCGAAGTGAGTGGTTTATTTTAATGGAATCTTCCTGTCTTTTTTTTTTTAATTGAGGGTTTTCCTTTTGGTTTTTTGTATATCTGGTTGATTGATTGCTTTCTCTAGTGATTGATTTTGTAATCCCTCTCTCTCTCTATCTCTCTATACACCCTTTACTTGTGTGAAGATTCTTTTGATTTATTATTTGATGGTTGTGTTAGTGTTTCTTGCTTCTTCTTTGTGGTTTACCTCAGCTTTTGAGATATTTAGTGGGGGTTGGGGGGTTTCAACTTTCTTTAAACCAAAGCTCTAGAAAAGTTCATGAGTAGAAAATATGTATGAGCTTCACTTGTTTGAACCAATTGGTGGATACTTGGTGACTGATAAATAGTTTGCAACTTTTATGGGACCAATAATCTTTGTTCTCTCTTACTGGGAATCAAGGAGAAAAAGATTTTTATTTTTGTTTTTCTTTTCCAAGAATATTTTTGGATCCGATTTCATGTTGCTGACTTCACTTATGTAGTTGGTAGAGTTCTGTATTTGTCGTCTACATTTACTTCGATGTGTTGTGCCAAGAGTTGGAAACTAGCCATGGTAGAACTCTGCGGTCTGCATATATTTGAATGCACATTTTGATCTATGCTAAACTTGTCACACACCTTAGCAAGGAATTAAACAAAAATTTGTGGCAGCCATTTTTGTATTGGTTGCTATAGCAACAACTATGGTTCTATAAAAGATACAACTGTTATGCCTGCGACACAACATTTAAAATCTGGTTATGGCTACAAGAATGTCAGGGTTTTAGGCGACTACTTTTGTTCAATAAAAGGTACAACCATTATGGCCACAACACGACAGTTATGGATACAACACTTTCACAATGCCGCCACACCTTCACAAAGTGGAAAAGCTTGCGATTTTCATTGCATTACATCCATCTCGTCTGACACAGTTTTGGCTATGACTGCATAGGAAATTCCAACTGCTGTCTAAATAGATGAAGTGGAGTGGTTGGATTAATGGCTTCTAATCAATTGCAAACAAAAATGTTGATAAAAGGAGTTGTATTTGTGTGGGAGTTTGATGGGAAAAGTTACACAGACAGAGGTTAAATTTAGTATTAAAAAGCTTGGGAGTGCTTGTCTAAATAATAGTTATAGATGAAGTTGATCAAAAGACCAAGTACGAGTTCTTTGAAAATCAAGGAGAAAACTTATCTCTCATCATTATTAGGCCCAAGATCTCCTATGCAAGCATCAAATTCGAGACATAAAATGTTCACTGTAGAAGTCTTGGTTGACCTTTTTCCGTGACTGATGTTTTTAAGAAGTGAATCTATGGTTCACCAGATGCGTTTCATCTTTAGGATTGTCTAACTCGCTTCAAATAGCAGTGCGGAACTGCTTGGCAAGAAGAATTTTGTCGTGTTTGTGGGCATTTGGAGATTGATGTTGGACACTTCCTCAAGTATTGTCCAAAACAAAGTTGGTTCATTCGGGACTACTTACGTTACGTGGTTGATTGGTTAGTTTTCATTCAAATTGGGAGAAATTCCATATCCAGCTGTATCTGAGAAGGTCCAAGACTAGATCAAAGTAGTGCAAAAACTATATTAGAAAGAACATACTTGGGCAACAAACAAGATTCTAGATTAAAAAAAGCTAAAAATCAAGTTTGCGGTTAAGAATGCAGGGCCTTGAAGTCCGCGACAGAGAGTTTTGGTACAATGGATGATCACTGTGCAGGAAACAGGAGCCCTAAGAATGGTGGCAATTGTCCTTGTCCTTTTAATTAGCAATATGGAGAAAAGAGTAGCTATTTTTTGGATTGTTGCACTCAAAACCATCAGCGTTAATGTTTTGTTAAGAGCTATGAGACTGAACAAGGAATTACTCGATAGAAAATCAAAATTATTTGTTTGCTGCAAGCTGGGAGACCAAAGAAGGCATGTTTCTTAACATCTGTGTAATGTCTTAGCATGATGAGACAACACAGGTTTTTTTTTTTTTTTTGGTTAGAAATGGAAATGTATTAGGTAGGAAACTGAAATAAATCAACTATGTGCCGAGACAACACGTGTAATGCCTTGGCAATGTGCTAGGACAACACGTGTTTTATTTTTATCTTTTTGGTTAGAACAAGTGGATGTTTTAGATTGCAAAGTGAATATGCATCATGCAGGATGACAAATTCTCAAAGGAAACAAAGATCAAAAACCAAAATTAATGAAGGACTCTTTCCAAATCCCTTTTCAAATCCTATAAAACTATAATTTGGAAACACTTGTACAACATATTTTTTTGGGTAGAAAAAGAAGAATATTTACATGCATGAAGGAATGTACAAAGACTCCTAATGATGAAAAATTCTCAGATTTAAAAAAGAACAAATGAAATCAATACATAAAGACTAATATACAATTGCTTTCCAATCTTCCTTCAAATCTTCTAAACGGTAATTTTTATAAATGGCCGAAGCATGAGCCCATATGGAAGTATAAAAACTAATTTTCCCATAATAGAGAAGCTTAATATGTTTTAAATGTGGATTTTGGCATTACACTCCCTTTAAATAAACCATGGGATGGCTAAAGCATGCATTTCCACGACAACTCACCATCTTTCTTCCCTCCAAAAGAATTTAGTGGTCAATAGATCAGGAACTTCCCGGGGGCAAATCCGAACATTGTCATGTACAACATGAATTGAAAGAAGAGCAATGTCTGTTTGCAGAGACGACACGTTTTATTTTCTTACATTGAAGGTTTTCTGGTGGGTGTGGAACATTTTTTTTTTCACTTGTTGGGTGAGACTTGAGTGTTTAAGATCTCTCGAAAACTTTCTTCTTATGCATTTCAAAGTTTCTGGTTTGAGCAGGAAGAAATGATTCAACACCTGTTGGGCAACATACCTTGATAGTGATGTTTTCATGCATTTGGTTTGACAGAAATGTGAGAATTTTAAGGAATGAACAATCAATTCCTCTTACTTTGTCGTGAGATTAGATTGTTTCCTTGGCATCCTGGAGCTCTTTTGTTTTGATAGTTTTTAGTGCTTGCTTTCAATGTATTTTTGATTTTCCTGGGAGGATAAATATCCTAGTAATTCCTTTCACTCTTCCCATCTGATAATACTCTTTCCTTGTATTAAAAAAAAACTATATAATGGTCTAATCAAGGCCAAAGCATCTACTGAAAACTTGCAAATATATTAACCAGTGAAAAATATGTTTAGATAATTTAACAAGATCTCCTTTATACCGGAACATCATAAGACCTAGAAAGCCAAATGGGGCGTCGCTAGTTAATAATCAAACTTGTCTAATATAACTCTTCTGCAATGCCACTTATGGCTAAAGGGTGTGTCACTAGTTAATTTGGCATTAAAGGAATTCAAAAACATGAATAATGATTTAGAAAGTACTTATTGTATTCAAAATTGGACTTCAAAATGTGTCTTCAAGTGCTTGGGCACGCAAACAATCAAATTAAATGATATAGAAAGCATGAGATCATAGCATTCTTATTTTTGGACCAACTTGATTGCAAAGAAAATAACTAATAATGCGATGGTTTTGTTTTGGTTTTTTTTCCCCCCTTTAAACTGTCTCAGTAGCTGGACACACTTGTCATTACTATTATTTTTCTTAAAAATGCATTTGAAGATTTCCACAAAAGAGAATATGGCTGAGTCTTTGTGATTACATTGTTTGTCATCCTTTACTATTACATACAGCTGACTGGATCTTCATAATATCTTGCAGATTTGCAGCAGAAACAACCATAATTCGGTATGCAAAAATTGCCTTGCAGCTACAAAATAAGACAGTGAGAGATGTGGCACTGCGTTGTAGATGGATGTCTGTAAGTTCTATTGTAGCTATTCCCTTTTTGGTACTTGTTGATGTAGGTCGCATGTTTAGCAACAACTTTCAAAACCTAGCTAACTGTTGAAATCTTTTGCTTTAGGCAATTATAGTACAATGACAATTTTGATAGGTGCATAACAAATTCAGATTTTGCGGAGATGAAAGTAACTCATTCAAAATTTTGAAATTCCATCTTTAGATCTATTGCAGCTATTTGATTGAATGCTTCCGAAAATTATATAAAGTGCATAAAGTGCAAGGTGGAGATCGAACCTTTTACTAATTTACAACATCCCTTGTATGTTGAAGATTTGTTTTCCTCAATTGGCTTTCCTTTTTGCTAGATTATTTATCTCAAACTCGTCTGATTGATTTCTTTTTCCAGAAAAAGGAAAACAGCAAGAGAAGGAAAGAAGATCATAATCTATCAAGGAAAAGTAAAGATAAAAAGGTTCATTCACCTGCAATATCTTCGAAATGCTTGCATTACTTTGGCATCTTATTCTAAATTAGCAAAGTTAAAGATGATGATCTTGTTATATATAATTCACCTTTTCTTGTTTCAGACACATAATTGGACAAACATTTCATTATTTTCCTGTTTAATCAATTTGTGTTGTGCTTGAGCTGAATAATACCTTATTCTACCTTTTGTTGAGATATAGAATAATATGCACCATTTTGTATGCGCTTAAGTCTTGGAGCAGTTGGTAGCTGTAATCAGAGGATTTAATTATTCTATGTGGTCACCATGTTTCCATTGGGCATTTCCCTATATTAATTTCTTACATATTTTATGGGGAAATATCAAAAAGCTAGTGGTGGCATGTAGAATTGTTTCAAATATTTCGGATAGTTTATTAATTTCGAGTGGGAGCTCGCTCCCATTTTAGGGATCCAGTGTTAGAGAGAGGCAAGAATATCCAGAACTTAATGTGTTTCTTATTCTCTATTATGAGATAGAATTTCTTTTAATGCTTTTTTGTGGACCTTAATCTCAGAGGCCTTTGAAGGCCTAAGTTGTGGATGTTGAAGAGAATTGAAGATCTTAGCATGGAAAAGTTTAGATTTTTCCTTTTCCCTCATTAGAACAGTTACTCATTTCCCTTCAACAGAAGTTATATTTCCTTTTTTATTAAAAAAAAGAAAAGAAAAGAAAAAAAGTTTGGTTTGCTTCACATGCTCACCCAAAAGATCAAGCTCTTCTAATTGTATATTTCTTATTTTATTTCCCAGCATTATTTTGTCATATTGTCTGTTATCTACTTTCCTGTCTAAGCATTTGTACTGACTGGCTGAAAGTAATGCATTGGCTTTCCTAATTTTCAAAAATTGTTGGTTTTTCACTTTAGTTGAACGGAGATTGAGTACCTATTCTTGCTTCTATTTGTAAATTAGAGTAGGCAACCTGCAATTAGTCTATGACCTAACATTAGAAAAATGTGGAGCATATGATACATTCATGTTGACATATTATAGAGACGCATTTTTTGGTTACCTTTTGCATTGCACATGCTGTATTCAAACTAAAGAATCTTTTTTTTTGGAAATTCTACTACTGCAAAAAAGAAAAAAAATTAAATTGCGACTTTTATTTGCATACCATTTTCTAATGGAAAATGGCAACCAACAAGAATCTTATAATTCCATCTGCATATGAGTGTTTGGAAATTTTACAATTTTGGCAAAAAAGATTGTATATTTGTGGCGTTCAAATGTTTGGATTTTACAAGCATTGGTTCGTGATGATTTTTGAATAAATGTTGGTTTTAGTAAGTGCTGTTGACTTGGTCAAAAATGGAAGATTTCATCTAATGCCCGGTATATGAATAGGAGAGAAGACATATGAGGGGGAAGGCAAAGTTGGAAATGGTAGAATGCCAGGATAACTAGTATCAGGGATGATAAGTTTAAGTGCATGACAGTCAGTGGCTTAAAAATGAGTTGTTCTCTGTTAAAATTTTGTGGTATGACATCTGTGGCAAACAAGTTTTTTGAAACCTTTGCAGGACATGTCTAATTCCTCTCATGCATGTTACTTTCAATGTCAGTGTTCAGCTCTTTTTGCCATTCAAAAGGTTGTGGGTGTTCTTGTGATCCTAAGCTCTTCGCTACATTTTATGTTTTTCATTTTAATTATGGGGAGAGTGTATTATCGTTTTTTCAGTGTCTGGTAGTAAGACAATGTAAAAAGATGTGCTAAATAATTTTGTTCATGGGACTATTGTATTGTCCTTACACATTAATATGGAGCAGTGTTCACGGAATATAGTGTCGCATGAAAACATAGTTTTGGCCTTACTAGTTTTGTGCTAGATTTGTTATAGATGTAGTACATAGGTCACATTCTGATATCTCTAGTATATTAATTGTGAATTAATTCAAGAAAAATATCAAGCCATTTTATTACTCAGTTTTCTTCTGCATGTCTGTTTTTGGAACTGTCTCTCAAGAAAAACTTGGTTTAATTTTTGTAGGAAAGAGTCTCTGATCTTTCAGCAAAGTCATCTCATTTGGCCGCAAGGCCTAATGTTCCTCCTTATGCAGTGCCCATGATTCCTATGGACAATGATGATGGCATTTCCTATGAAGGTGGATTTTTGTTACACATCACAAAGTGTTCATTGCATATCTTTATCTGTCCATTGATGCTCTAATGTTTACAGTATGCATCATTTTTTTTCATTATTATTCTACTTATAATTGGCAACGGAATACTGGGAGATTGATGCTGCATTAATTAAACTCAATACCTTTGGAAGACATTACTTATATGCTTGTCTGTATGTTATTGCTGGATCATGCAGTAAGGGAGCCGTAAGGGATTACAAAGGAGGGGAGAGTGGAACCTCCAAACTCTTGATTGGGGGTAAAAAGGGTTCCTCAAGTCTACGAGTGCCTATTAACAATCTTTTAGGCCAAAATTTCAGTTTAGGTGTCTACTTTGCATTCCGAAATCATGAAAACTGTCTATGACTTTAATAGAACACAAAAGAGGACCCCAATAGGCATCTTCATGACCTCTTAACTATTCGGCAGTCTTTAAAGCATACATCTGATGCTTAGAGAAGATTGTAAAACCAGGTAGGTCAGATCTAGAAATATTGCCTCTGTTGTACGCAACAGCAGTAATTAAGATTATCTTGGGGTATTAGTAGATATATTTGTTTAAGCAGTTAGGTGGGGCCCATTTAATTAGTTAGGAGTGACTTGAAAATGTTTTAAGCGCAAGTGGAAGTGGGAGTCTGTCAAGAATCTTGGTTAAGGCCTCAAGGAATGAGGAAAAAGGTATCAACTCTAATCTTTGGAGTAGATGAATGGGCAAGAATTTCCTTAGGCATCCTGTTGCAATTTGAAGAAGGCCATCTGAACTCTATCTAATCCTTATGTAAAATTATTTTCTTTTGCTATCAAAGAAAAGGTACTACTAAAAGTTCTGTTTAGCAATTGGCTAAGGCTTTCTCTGACTGCGTTTTATGTACAGAAGTGGAAAGATTTCCAAATTTTTCAGCCATATGGTGAGGAAGCAAGGTACCGTTATCTCTTAATTGGGCTGCTGGATGGATGGATTAGGGATATTAAGCTTCTACAGCTTTTTCAGGATGATTAGTTAAAACAGTTAAAACATTTTTGCAATGTCTTGGATCAATCTTCGTTTAAGTGCAGATGGTAATAATTGTTGTGGATGGATGGTATGAGATTAGTCTAGAAGTGCCAAATGTCTATTGTATTATTGAGTCATGCCTGTTCCCATTCAGAAATTGCTCCTTCTTCTGCTTCTTCATATATATATATATTTTAACCTTCTTTGCGGCCGGGGAAAATACCATTATTTATGACAGTCTCCTTAAGAGGTTACACCTGTCTAGCTGTTTGAAGTGGAGATCAATGCACCAATGCTTTGGTCTTTGTTTTCATCAATTTCTAATGTTTGTTGGGTTAGTTTAATGAGTTCTTTGATTCATAATCAGAAGGCATGGGAGGGAAGAGTGACAGTAAGCATGGTTTTTATTAAACATTTTCTTTTGTTTTAGTTGGCTTCATACACTGTCACATGCCTGCAATTAGGGAATCCATGCGTTTTAAGCACTCTGATATGGAGCAATGTTCATGCGTGTGGCTCATTATCCAATTAAATTTTGAGGTCTGCATTGAAAATATCTACTTTTTTGACCGGTGTTAGTTCTGACTTAAATGAGGGAGATTTTCAAACGTTAACCAATGGCCAAGTTTTGTGTGTCCAGTTCTCCCTTCTGATGTGAGTTACACTTTATCTCCTCTACTGCTGGTGAGGCTGGGTTATATATATATATATATATATGTATGTATGTATCGTAAATTTTTGAATTTTGCTATTTTTTTCCTTTTAGGAAAGATAATAATTGGAGCGAAAATGGAATTTCCGCAATCACTGAAAATCCTTCTAATATCATTTGAAAATCTAAATTGTTGTTGGTCACAACAAATTTATTTTTGTTAGAATCATTAACGGAAATATTCAAATGATTCCATTGATGCATTTGAGTAATTAAACGTTTCACAATTAGCAAACTGGATTTATTGTCATAACCTACATTTTCCAAACAAATCGAGTATATATATATATATATATGTATGTATGTATGTATGTATGTAATACATAAAAATTGAAATTGTTTTTACTGCTACTGCATCATTCTATATTGGAGCATGAAATCTCTATTGTACCCATTGATTATAAATTTTTGTTTGATTGAGAAGTTGTGCATACTGCTGTTTTGCAGATATTGGTGGTACCACCGGACAACTTCTTGAGCAAAATGCACAGGCCTTTAATCAGATTTCTGCTAATCTGGCCTCTTATCAGGTCCAGTTCTCTTAATTATGTGTTCTTTGGGTAACTATTTTCCAGTCGCAACATGTCAAAGCCTCTTGTTTTGGTTTTGTATGGGTCTAGCTAATGGATTGCTAAGTAATTGGTTAACCATTGACTGTGAGTAGGGTGAGATTGCATATGTTGTATACTCTATAGGTGGTCACTTTTTAGAACATCAACTTTACCACTTTGTTGCTGAAGAATATTTGTCTAAGAGATGTTAAACCTTTGCTTATGCTTGTAATGTTGAAGCTTGTCCCAAATATCAATAAGAATTATGAAGGATCTTTGTATAATTATTTCTGCACTTTATCACTAATAGCCAAATAATATGATCTTCAATGAATTAGATATTGCAGCATTTTCACAAATACTTGTAGCACAAGAAACCTTTTCCTTTGTTAGAAATGGTGTTCATAATTCTCTTTTCTATGTTTCAGATACAAGATAACATCAATCTATTTTGTCAAGCTCGAGACAACATCCTCACTATCATAAACAGGTATGCCCTAGATTTGGAGTTAATGATCTTCCTTTGTTGTGTGTTTAATTTTCCATGGAGACACACACGATTTGTGTCCCTGACTGATTATGGACACATTCCTAACTGCTTGCTTATGCATGCATTTTCAGTTCAATAATGTAATTAATTACTTGATCATCTTTTTAAGTTTGTCTTATTTGATTTTTACCTTGGTGCATCACAAGCAAAAAGTCCTGTTGGAGAACGTGTTTGGGAATATTTTTGAGTTTCTCATGTCAATGTTTGTTTTAGTTGTATTTGTTAAATTTATGTTCATAATCTTTGCGATTGAATTTATCATTCACTATTTGTTGCGGGTCAAAGACCCCTAGTTCCCTTCTTCAAACTCTGGATTTGTAGTTTTCATTGAGAATTCTCTGGTAAACAATAGAAGAAGATCCTTTTGCATCCTATCTAAGTTATTCTTCTTGGTTCAGGCTGAAGAAACAAAATGATTTGTATATACATTGATATCATTAATTTTTAAGTTTGTTTTACACCATAACTTTCTATTTTGTGGATTTGTTTTCATGTTTTAAGCTGACCAGCTCCTTTGGAGCATGACCCGATTACTATTATGGTTTGTTTTAAGTGATGTATCCTCCTCAACTGGATGCAAGAAAGGGAAAAGTTGCCTTTCAATTCAGAAACCTATTTCTAAGTTCTATGGGTTATTTATTTATTTTTTTTGGGGGGTCATTTGACAAATTCTTTTTCTCCAAATAGCTTATGCGCATCATCTGATTGTCTGTGCATCAATGAATCTAGGTGTACATAATTATTTTTCTATTTACATGTGTAGAAAATGTCTTAGTGTTACTCTAAAAAAATAATTTATTTGTGATTGTCTATGTAGCTTGAATGACATACCAGAGATAATGAAGCAGATGCCCCCACTGCCGGTGAAGGTTAATGAAGAGCTAGCTAATTCCATCCTCCCGAGGTCAAATCTCTCAGTGCAACAGTGATAGCGAATATGATCAAATGCTGAAGTTGTCCTCCTTGACATCAATGAATGGGGAAAAATAACTGCAAAAAAAAAAGATGGTCAGTAGTCAGTCAGCTGCAAGTTTAGAAGTTTGGCAATCGCCCATTCTTTTGAATGTTAGTTAGGTATAGACATTGTTTTCCTCCTTGTTCTTAGCTTCTCATGTTCATATGGGTGGTTCTCTCCGTGCTCTAGTTGCCTTCTCTCTCGTGTAGAAGAAATAGGTGAATAAATTGTGGTAATAAAAACCTGATTTTTACCAATCTTTGCTGCCTATTTTGATGTTGTATAAATATTATTTTTGGAACAGAATAATTATGACTATGATTGGATTTGGGACACCGGCCTGCACTCCTGGCTGTATAAGGTACAGACTTTAGTTTTCAGCACCCAAACCAAGGCACATCTTGAGGGGCGTTGGTTGTGAGAATTTTGAAGCACCCATGAAAATTGAGTTGTTGGAAATCTCTTGGAAACTGCATTTATCTAGAAAGGTTTGTGTGGGGACATCATTTTGAAAGTTGGTGCAATTTTGTTGGTAGTCTGGGAGTCTTGAACCATCTAATAGAGATCTTCCGTTATGATATAGACAATTTAATTAAAAAAAAAAAAGTCAAAACTTATGAATGAAGCATATGTATTGTATTTTGTTTTACTAATTAACAGTTAATTTAATGGAATGGGTTATTAATTTATTTAATTGAGTCTTAAATTCAAAACTTAAAAATAAAAAAAATTATGTCAAAATAGTCTTTCTTAAATAGGGTCTTTGTAAATGTTTGAATTAGATTAATGGAAATATGGTTTCGAACACTAGTGATAGATTTATATATATATATATATATATATATATTGTCCTTTCATTGGACCTTCTTGACATTCCCATTTGATGACAAAATTTGGTTATGTCGACTAGCATTTCCTCCGAGGCTAATTGAATTTTGGATGAGAGTCTTGTTCAAAATTCATTCATGGACCTTTCAAAGATTGCATGACCCATTTGAGATAAGAAGCATGGAAGAGGTAAGCCATGACAAAACCGAAGTCTAACTTGATGGTGATTACCCTTGGAATTCATTATTTATCATTTCACAAAAAATAAGTGTTGACAAAATGTCATGAAAGGTTTGCATTAAGATGGGCCATGGGGCATAGGCTTGTGTTTCACGAAATAAATATTTAACAAAAAATAGAAATGAAAACATCAAGAAAGGTTTTATATGAAAAAGACTAATTTTTTTTTTTTAATTTGCTCTGACAACGCACGATAAGAATCAGTCAAAATATAACTACAGATATCGATCGATTATATAAAAAAAAAAAGAAGAAAGGTTTTATATGTTTAAAATTAATGGACCAAATCTTATAATCACTACATTTTAGATCAAATATCAAATCTTAGAAGATACTAAGATATCAGAAAATCATTAGTAAACCGTATGTATGGAGATCATATTTTATTAGACATCAAAATGGACATATTCAAGTCATGCGACTTGGTAACAGTTTGTACCAAAATACCCTGAAAAAGGTAAAACCCAAATATGTCAATTTCATCTCATTTTCTGTCCTTCAATTTCATGTACTAATTCAAATCTTAAACTATCAATTCCAACCCAAAAAAGGAAAGGGAAAATCAAAAACATTGAACTTTTGAAAACCCTTTTGGGCATAGATTTTGGAGATGAGATCTTGTTTATTTATTTTGGACATTTCATGAATTTTTGGTACTAAATTCAACAATTCTCTTTTTAAATTGATCAAAATCCAAATTGTTGCACCACAATCCAATTTATTATTCCCATGACATAAATAGTGTGTTTTGATACAATTTTTCGTGTATATTTAATGTAAAGATTCGAACAATATTACGTGAAATCTTCAAAATTGATCATAAATTTTTTTGTAGATACTTTAATATAAAGATTCTAACAATATTTGTAGATTATAAGAGATTCTCAAATTAACCATAAAATTTTTGTTTATACTTAATGTAAGGATTTCCTCGAAAGTTTCTAAAGGGACAGTTTAGTAGTACAAATCTTCATTCTCTAATCTGATGATTCCAAGTTCAAATTCTTATATTAAAAAAAAAAAGGATTTCCTCATAATATCAATATTTAATTTATCATACTTTGGTTTATAATGTGTTTTGTTTTTTTTTTCAATAGAAAATAATAGTTGTGATGATATTTTTGTAAGATTAAGGCCGTAGGTTTTTTGTCGGATTCCATGAGTTCTATTCTCGTTCTCGTGAAGTATATTATTATTTGAAATGTGATATAGAAACTAATTTTTTCTGCCCTTTTGTCATAGAAAAAAGATCATGTGAAATTCTTGAAATTAACCATAATTTAACTTTAAATTATAACTTTTGTTTTTGGTATTTTCTCGAAATGAATAGATAAAGACATTTTTGTTTCATGTTTTTGACTAATATATATTTATCCGAATGATTTCATGAATGACTGCAAAAGTCGTTTTTGACCTCTCCAAAATTTATTCCCATCTTTGCATTCTAGAGAGAGAGAGAGAAGTGTTGGATTTGGTTGGTGAATGAGAAAAGGGGTATGTAAATTATCAGAAACCCGTTAAAAAATGAATGAAGTAAGAGCATTTGTAATAGCCAAATAGTGGATTATGTTATGTTTTGCTTAGACCAGTCTCAGGTCTCTCTCTCTCTCTCTCTCTCTCTCTCTCTCTCTCTCTCTCTCTCTCTCTCCCTCTCTCTCTCAACATATATGGAGGGAAGAGAAGTGTTTGACACGGTGTAGTTTGTCTAGAAGCAATTCAAGGAAAAAGATAACAGAGACCGAGAGCACTCTTATTGTTATAAGTTGATGACTTTCTTTCTTTTACTTCACATCTCATCTTTTCAACAATGGGGGTTTGAACAAAAATACATACTTCTGGCCACAGACACACACACACAAAAAATTGGGATTTTCTAGAAATTGTTTTCCTTTGATTCCTCAAATCTCTGTCTCTCTCTCTCTGACTATATAGAGGCGTCTCAAAGTTTAAAACCTGAATATTTTGTCATTTAATTTTGTAAAGATTTTCCATGTTGGGTGAGATTTTCTTATTTAATTTTCTAAATTTAGAATGAATTTTCTCGAATGGGTATATTTGTCAACTATCTATACATACATAATATATCAAGGTAGAGAAATCTGGAGGTCGGAGAAGCATTTCAAATTCTCTGTTTTTGGTCACTGGCTTCAGAAATTTAGGCACTGATTAGTTTGGGAAACAGAGTGTGCAATTTAAAGAACTGGGTACTCATCAGAATTATTTGCAGAAGACTCTTGAATTTTGAGTTCATCTTTCAAACTACAAAGCAGAGTATTCTCTCTCTCTCTCTCTCTCTCTCTCTCTCTCTCTAATTTGACCATGTCCTGTTGTTTATGATCACATATTCTTGGTTTAACGTTCTCAGCAATTGGGGGGGGGGAGTGATATATATAGAAAATTCTTCAAGATTGATCGATTTTGCTCTGCTAAAATCTGATATGATGCGGTGTATTTGGTTAAAACAAAACTTCTACAATAAACAAGATGAAGATGAACAAGACAATACAAAAATTTCTCCCTCCATTTTCCACATGTTTATAAAAAATATTTTACATTTTTTTTGTGGTCCTACAAGTATTTTCATGTACATTTCATTTAATTAAAGTATATTGCAAGCTTCTTTGAAACCCCATTATCTCCTTTTTCATTTTCACTATTGTATCAACACATCCATGCACAATTACCCTAAAAGAACATGAAACATATGAAAGTTCATCATCACCTCTCTCTCTCTCTCTCTCTCTCTCTCTCCCCCCCCCCCCCCACAAATTCTTTGATGGGTTAGGTAAGTTCTATCTCTTTTTGGTTCATTAGTCCCTACTCTCTCACAAAAGTTGCCCGGTTTGGTTCTAAGACAACATGGCAATGTTGATTAATGGGGTTAGAGAAACACGAGTGATGAATTATGGACTATTGCACTTGTTTGTAAACTTATTTCTTCCTTTTTGCTCAACTTGACAGGTTAGAAATGGGCTTCAAGTATTCCACAAGATGGTGTGTGCCCCTACTAGTTTTGTTGATGCCAACCTTGGCTCTAAATTTTAGGGGAGCTGCAGGATTAACCACCTCTTCTCCTGCTTTCCTTACGTGTAAGAGAGTTGGAAAATTATTATTATACAAATTTACGATCTTTTAGGTTTTGATATTCACTTAATACGATACTTTTTATGATTTGATATGATATGGTATCGTCTCAAACTTGCATGGCAAGTATACCATTGGCTAATTTCAAGTTGTTAGGATTTTGTAAACTAATGCCTTTTTTGATGCTTACGATAACAATTACCAAAATTAGAGGAAGTTGGAAACAACTTTTACAATACTGCAAGAGTTTATGTTCGCAGACATGCAACCATGCAGATTCTAACAATTGTTTATGGGATTCTTACAGCTTTCTCAAGGAGAACTTTGCTTCAAAATGAAAATGTTTCCCAGCCCATGGTAAATTCAAGTGATGATACTGTAAGGGTTGATCCCTTAAATGGTTTCAAGAAATATAGAGGAGGATATGACATCACAAATAAGCATTACTGGAGTGTAAGGATCTCTCTCTCTCTCTCTCTCTCTCTACCCTTAATGAAAACAGGATAGTTGTCAAATTGATCAAACCCAGTTATCTATTGGCTATTCCCCCCCCCCCCCTTTTGTCATCTCAAAAAAGGCTAAAATCCTAACATTTGTCTTTGATATGAACTGGAGTGCAGTCAACTCTATTTACAGGTGTATATGGATATGCAATTGGAGTCATATGGATTTTGTGTGGAATCTTGTTTGGAGTGTATCTACTCGCAAATACTTTGTGTTGTAAATCTAAAAGGAAGAGAAAGCTCCTCAAAAGCTCACCTTGTTACAACAATTGTTATCTCTGGCCTATTATCTTGGCCTTCATCTTCACAATTCTAGCAATGTAAGTCCTGCCCACATCAGCCTAACAATCCTTTTTTTCTTTTTTTTGTCCTTATCGAGAGGCCCATGAACAAAGATTTGTAAGACAAAAATCTCAGTCCCACATACGAAGGCACACAAAATAAGAAAAACCACCCACCATCAAGAAAACTACTGAAGCAAAACCCTTTCGGAGGACCTAGAGGCAACCTGACGAAATTTCTAACAAAAGAAAAGCACCCTTATATTTTTCTTTCATTTTATGCTATAATATTTAGAAAATACATTTTATAATTTTTAGAAAATATATTTCAGAGTGGCTTCAGGCGTAGTGTTTGGTGGAAATGCAAGGTTCTATTCAAGAGCAAACACTGTGGTGGATATAATCATTGATACAGCAAATGATGCATCAAAAACCATATACAATACAACAGATGCAATGGACGACATCACAAACACCTTGGAAGCATCGGCAAGCGGAGGTGGTTATGCTTCAGAATTCCTTAACTCCACCGCAGATACGCTCAACTCTGAAGCTGCAGACATAGAAGACCAAGCTAGAATTAACAGGCATAGGATCGACTTGGGCCTCAAGATCTTGTAAATCTCTCTCTCTCTCTCTCTCTCTCCCCCTCCCTACATCATTGACTTAATTGTTTGTTGCTTTTAAACTTGCAGCTATGCCGTAACAACTGTGATAGTATCCTTGAACCTCATAGCTTTGATTGCTTTAACAGGTATGTGTATATTCTCACATCATCTTTATTCGATCCTAGTACTTCAAAAAACTAGACATTAACACCAATGTAAAATTTTATGCCGCAGCATGTGGATTTCTGAAGCTACCGCAAGCACTTCCATGGTAAACAACCAGCCTACTTACATAATCTTTTCATAGAGTTGACATCTTATATCTATGGTCTTTTCTTTTACAGGCTTATTGCACTATGCTGGAGTCTAGCATTCTTTTGCTGTTTCTTTTTTGGGGCATACATTTTTATCGAAAAGTAAGGAATTTCTTTTTATTCTTTCTTCTCTATAATCTCTTCATTTAGATACAAGTAAAACTGAAATGTGCAGTTCTGCAGCTTTTCAGGGGATACATGCACAGCTCTGAAAGGTTTTCAAGAGGATCCATACAATAACAGCTTGAGTTCAATCCTTCCATGCGATGAATTACTAGCAGCAGAACCTATCCTTTTCAACCTGAGTGTAGGGATCTACAACCTTGTAAATCAGGTATATTAAGTTAAATCTACCATTGGTTTGCCTTCCATTTTTCTACAAATCGTCGGCATTGAATGGCATGTATTGCAGGTGAATTCAGAGATACTGCCCCAGTTGTATCCGAACCTAGTGATCTGCAATCCCTTTTCAGGACCACCAGACTACGACTACCAACCGGAAAATTGTCCTCCCAATACAACTCAAATCGGAGACATCCCTCAGGTATTCCAAATTTGAAACCCTACAAAACCGCTTTGTTAGAGAGTGATTGAGGCTTTCCATAATAGTCTACCTCGGCAGCAACAATTAGAATTTTCCTAAAACTCTGACTATTGTCCTTACTATTTTCTCAGAATTAGTCTAACATTGAAATCACTCGAATTTTGAAGGTAATGAATGCATTAATTTGTTCTGATCCTGATGAATCCTGCGAAGGAGAATCTTCTGGTGTGTATGAAATGGTGGAATCTTACACAACATCAATTCAGAACTTGCTGAATGCATATCCTGGAATGGAAAACCTGGTAGAGTGTCAACCTGTAAAGGATGCCTTCTCCGAAATCCTTCAAAAACACTGCAAACCCTTGAAGAGGGATGTTCGGATGGTTTGGGCAGCAATGATCTTTCTCTCCATGCTCACTGTCTGTCTGGTTCTGACATGGACGACCATCACTCTTCATGAGCACAAATGCCACGTACCAGATGGGTCAGTGAAACCGCATTCCCCTACAGCTTATGCCCTTGAAACGGGCAGCTAAGGCAATCAATGCCTACCCAATTCCATAGTCCTGTAAATTTTTGTAGATGATATAGACTAGTTAGGAAGATAATTGCACAAGCAACCAGAGTCTGATCTTGCACATAGGAGATCAGAGATTGAATTTGCTAAGAAAGCAAATTCTGGTACACGATGGAATTGGCGAGGCTGTTGGGATCTTTTACAGAGGGATGAAATTTGTGGGTGAGTAGCAGAAACAACACAACTTTTTTCCTTCACTTGCTCAAACAGGGAGAAAATGATCTGGGGAGCAATCCCTTACTATAATGTAACTTGATTCTTTCAGCAATGAGAGCAATTATATTTTTCTATTTAAAGAAAAAAAAATTGCTGTATGAAAGAGGGAGGAGTCATTGGGTGAAACACATTGCCTATGTTGACCAACAATATACAAGCCTCTCTAGATAATATCCAAGCTTAAAATCCTTTGTAACTGCATTAAAAAGGTTTATAGTCCTAAAGAAATTTTTAGAAAGTCTTGAGAGTATCCATGGTTTTCCATGTACAAGGTATCTGCTCACTCCAAAGTTATGCGTGGCAAATTGAACAGCAAGTAAAGACTTCGATTGTTTCCAACTTTTCACAAGTCAATCATGGAAATTCTATGGGGACAGGCATTAGATCCTCATTCTCATTGACCCAGAACTTCCAACAAGAAAACCAACAAAAAACAAAGAATTACATATCTCCAAAATTTAGAAGACCAAGTGTCTGGTAAAAGAAGGATAAAATTGCACATGTTAACTTTTCCGAATTCTAACATGAAATGGCAACAGTAACACTACAAAGTCCATGGAAGAGATATTCTTCATTTTAAGATGTCACATACTTCTGAACTATGAATGGTGAAGGTGTTTCACCAAAAAAAAAAAAAAAAAAAAAAAAAAATGAATGGTGAAGGTGCAAAACTTGGCTGCAATTGGAACTGATGGTATCACGTTTATGACTCATTTTCCTGCATATAAAGAATATTTTGTAAATGGAGAGAGAGAGAGAGAGATCTGCAAATTACAAGTATATATGCGTAAAAATCACAAAACTACCAGAAGATTTGACATATGTCACATCATACATTAAATGAACTACATTAACATCTATGTCATGAAAGAAGTCTGTGTACAAATTCAGTAACTGTTACCCTGTGTCCAGGGAGGGGTCAGCAGCCTCAAGGGCATCATAGCATGTGGATGTAGCTTAGAATTTTTCATGCCTCCGAAGTTTCCATTTTAGGAGCACATTGTAAATGTATTTCCTCAAAAGAAAGGCAGGCCAAGAATTTCCCACACTGTTTTAAAGTGACCATAAATTGAAATATAGTGCTTACATTCTTGGCTCCGTCATAATTTGATGCAGCAGCCCCTTCAGTGCCTTTCTAGCCTGTGAAGCCAGAGAAGGCCTGTAGAAGAATGAGGATGCCTGTTATGTGACTGGTGTCAGCGGAACTCGGATTTTGTAGGTATTTAGTTTCCTTATTCATATCTTTTCCCTCTCCTATCTCAAGGAAGCAATACTTTTTGAACAGATTTTTTCCACTTGAGCGTCTCTCATTACACCTCCAAATCACAGTCACAATATCTATTTACCATATTTGGACAGGGGAGAGAAAAAATTCCCATCCTAGAACCAGGTTCAACATAGTTATCCCTCTCAAACCAATTTACTCCACCCGCAAATTCTAAAAATCCATTGATATTTATAGCCTTGTTATTTGAAGCCATTCTTGATGAAAATAACCAAATATAGATCAGTCTTTTCCATTAAGAAGCTAATGGGGTCATCTACAGGTCATATTTACCAATGTTCAGAAGTACACTTACCATGGAGCAACTATGACCAACTGAGCTGAAGATTTATGAAAGAAGCTAAAAGGCATGAAGGTTGGTCTGGTAGCAATTTCGTACATTAATTTCAAATGGAACTAAAACCAGCCTCCTTCCACTTCCTTAAGTTAAGCTCAGTCTTTATCAAGTTAGGGGCAGAGAACTTTGATTGAACATAATTATGATACTTTTTGAGTGACTTCATAGGCTTTGGCTACCACTTCAAATAGGAAACTAAAAGAAAGCTTCCATTGAAACAAAAATGAGAGAAAAGAAGCTAAAACAAATGATAGGAGAAGGAATCAGTCATGAAGCCCATCCAATACTAAACTCATTTTTTGTACTTCATAAAATCAAATAGAAATAGGGTGGCCATTTAATAGAAGCACTCATGCACAATGTAGCAAACCAGAGAATCAGGTTTATCTCTATACTGTTACCATGAGGTGTTTTTCCAAGTTATCCTCAAAAACAAACATAAAATCCAATCACAGAAGCCACCATTTATAGAGAAAACCAAAAATGCCCCAAAAGAGAACCAATAGCCATATCATGCCAATACAAAATTTTAACAAAAAGTAGTCACATAGACAAGATGATGAAGAGTGAATTGTCAAGGAAACAGTATGTCATATTCCATGATATCTCCATAATATGGATCCGTTTGCAATCTTAATTAATTAGTCTAGTTAATAGGGACTACAAAAACAATATATATATATATATATATATATATTTTTTTTTCAAAATTTTGAAATAGCTTCATCAAGGAACCAATTCCCTCCTTTTTTATCAAAAAAATGATGCAGCTATTTCCCTTTGCCATTCACATCCAGCAAAAACTTAACTAGGTTTGAAAAATACAAAAATTAATTATCTTCACCAGCTCTTGTACTTATTTTCACTATTTTCTAGCACAGCCAAAATTACTTCATATCAAAATTCTAAGTCCGCACTCAAAATCACGCATAGAGAAGAAGAGAGTAATTAAGGGGTTTAACAAGTTGTCAATTTTTTCTTGGAAATAAGTATGTAAACCTCACATCCTCTCTAAACTCAAATAGAAAATAGTCGTAGCCCAAATATGGCCAATACCCTTAAACAATTACCACCTTTTTCTTTTCTTTACCGGAAACAATATCTTTGTTTTTAATTGAAAAAGGAAAAAGAACATGTATAAGGTGTAAGATGAGGAATGTATAATTGCTCTCCAATCCCTTCTTATCTCTTTTAAGCTATAATCTCTATAAATCCCGAAGGCATGATCCCTTAGAGAAGTATAAAGTACAATTTTTCCCATAGAAGAGAAGAATCAATGATCTGATTCTGAAAATTGTAGCATTGCTCTCTCCTAATAGACCTAG
This sequence comes from Dillenia suffruticosa, assembly GCA_033439265.1. NCBI lineage: Eukaryota > Viridiplantae > Streptophyta > Magnoliopsida > Dilleniales > Dilleniaceae > Dillenia > Dillenia suffruticosa. The sequence goes on from JAVTVX010000001.1 coordinate 2,022,867, forward strand.
AAATGGCCAAAAAGGCAACTCCAGAGCAAGCGATACCAGAAACACTATTTTCAATTTTCCATCTCATTCTCATCAAACGAAACCCTAACTAGCGAATCGTTAAATAAATTAATTCCAGTTTTTTCTTCTTATTTTTTATCACCATTTTCTACCAAAACAAAAATTTTCTCAAAACCCTAACTCAAACTTTCTTAAGTCATACATATTATAAATGAACCAAATCAAAATTGCAAAAAAAAAAAAAAAAAAAACCTAAATTACCCGAAGTGAGATGGGGTTTTCGTGACCCATCGATTCGAGATTTGAAACTCTGGCATTTAGGGCATCATACCGTTGCTTCAACTACAATCAAAACAAACAAACAAAAAAAAAATCAAACAGAATTTCAAAATAAAAAACCCTAAAAAAATCAACAAAACAATCGAAACAAAAGGAGTTACTTGGCAAGAAAGCGAGAGACGATCGTTCATCAAATCTCTCCAGACGAATTGAGAAATTGCAGCTCCGGTTACTGAGAAACCAACCGCAAACCAAAACAATCGAATCCTCAGCATGATTGCTCCTTCTCCTTCTTCTTCTTCTTCTCCTTCGGTCTGGCCTTCTCGATGCCGCTCAAACTTCGGAACTGGGAAATGGCAAAACAGTAATTATATCTCTACGTTTTTGTTTTGTTTTTTTTTTTTTCTCTCACTCTCTCTCTCTCTCTCTCTCTCTCTCTCTCTCTAATGGTAATTACTTGAAGAGAAACATCATCGGATGTACTTATATTTTAACTAAATAAATGATAGAATTTTATTAATAAAAATAAATTATTTGTCTATTTATCTTGGAATTTTTAGTAACATGCTCTTCTATGATATTTAATTTCATAAATATTTATCAATTTTATCACACTTATTAGTAATAATAAAAATCTTTTAATTTTGAAAAAAAAAGAAATAATATTTCTAAAATTGATGATAAATTAATAAACTCTTGAGATAATATGATGAAATAAGTTGAGTTGACGTAAGATATCAAATTAATTCCATCAACTTTTTTTCGGGCAAAAATATTTTGATCGATTTTGGGGAAATGAACGAGTAGCGAGAATTATCAAAAATATACATTTTTTCTAGGAATAAAACTCGAGAATAAATTAAAATTTTCGAATGTTCAAGATTTGTTCTGACCATGATCGAACAGATATATTGCTTTTCATATTGCATGACTTTTGGATTGGTATGACATGTTACAAGACATTAGCTGTATGATCATATGAAAATATATATCTGCCACTGAATGTGGCTTGTAGGAATCACTCTTTTGTTTTGTGGAGTACCAATGGTATTGTTCATAGTTCAAAGTTTATGTTCCATCCTTGTTTTGAATGTTTCCCCGGGGTGAAGCAGTGTCATCACCTTGGTGGCATCTAGTTTACATGTAAGGATACTCTCTTAAATTTTGATTGGGATGCCAGCCTCTCAAACTCCTTTGGTACTCGGAAAAGGTGGGACAGAACTAGATTTTATCTTCCTTTAAGACCTCACTGTCTATATTCTACTCTACCCTATGGTTAATGATATGTGAATGGTATCTGAAACATATTACGACTAATTTTGTTCGAGCGTTTATCAGGTTTATTTTAGGTAACAATTATTTTAATATAGTTTTTTCTATTCTTAAACTTTGATCACAAAATTTTGCTTAGAAACCTATCACTCTTGCTCACTAGGCCGACTCTCCATTGTCAAAGAAAATAGGTGGTGTCTGAACACTAATAGCCATGGCACCTAAAGATGTTGCAGCCATGGCACCAATCAGCACTATGAACATACACCAGACCACTTCAACTTATTGCCTTCACTATCAGCCCACAGAATAGAATGGCTGTAGCATTGATGAAAACATTGTTGGTGATAGTTACACTTTACAACTCCGCAACATGGTGCATTGTGTTTTCTGTATTGTCTTTTCAATGTGCATCGTTTCCTGACACGGATTTCCTTGCCCAACCTTCGGAGAAAACTATATCATTGTCAAAGTTTTTTATCCTTTCTCATGCAAAACATATGAACCAGAGCTAGCAAAATCAATGACTATGAGAAACCATCTTGTAGTTGTAACCATGTGGCAGGAGTGAGCCGCAGGGCTCGACTGTTCTGTAGTACAGGAGCTAGAGACGTTTCTGCAGTCATTCTCTCTTCCTCTTTTCTATCTTCAATCGATTTCAATTAATTTCTAATCTCTTTCACCTAATCACATGAGAAAGGAAAAATCGAAAAGTGATGGGGAGGGTAGAGAGGGACATACAGTCGCAGGTTGAGAGGAGGGAAGACAAGATAGAGATACGGACAAAAAAGAAAAAACCGAGAGAAGATTAAATAAAGAAAGAGAAATGGGTAAAATCGTCTTTCAACGTCCAATGAAGGGGGGATGATGAAACCGAAGCCAAATACCATCAAAAGGAGAGAGGAATTTTCTTCCATCCCTTACCGAATTTAATTCTCATTTGGCATCAATGAATGAAATTTTGCTGACCGAAATGTATCTACCTCATGAATCATGCCAAGGAACCAGACCGTGGTAGCTAGGCTAATTCTAATAAGTTGGGGCAATCCTTGCACCATGTTTTAACATTTTTATGTGATGGTCATTAAAATAAATAAATAAATAAATAATAAAAATACTTGTCCAAAAGCACATATATTTTTTTTTATATTAATATTTGAATCCGAGATTACCGAATAGATTATCGTATTAGAAAAGAAGAATTGTGATGCTAATACGATAATATGAAAAACATGAAAATGTCATCTCGGACTCTAATATAGTTGGGTGCAGAAGAGCCATCTAATTTTTGTTGTATCTTGTGGAAAGTGAGGTTTCATTTTTCACTTCTCAATTAGATGAAAAGTGAAGGAATTAATGCCCATGTGGGATATCTTTCCATATTTGGAAAATGAGAATTTTTTCACTTTTCATATTCACAAATGGTAACTGATGAGATTTGAATTTCCTACCATGTGTGGTGACGGAAGAATATGGAAATTAGGGCAAACCTAGACATTACTACCATATTGTAAAAACAATTGTGTAAAGGCACAATTGAGAAAATAGAGAGAATAATATCCCCTTGAGAGAGAGTACTAAAGAAAATTCTATATAGAGAATTTGTTCCGTATTTTGTCACCGGATTTCGACTGCGGTGTTGTAGTGCTGCGGTGATAACTCGAGTTTCGTGGTTATCATCCCGACGGCGAGGTCGTGGATCGAGATTCGTGATTCCCTGGATTTTTGCGATCTACTCTTTGAGATATGTCTGAAAACCCTAATCTTTTATTATTCCGAAAATTACACACGTTTTCATATGTGTATGTGCATATAAATCCAACATTGGTATCAGAGCGTATAGGGTTGAATTTATTAGATAATTTTCAGAATATTTTCGGGTATCAGAGCGTGAACCAGGCTCCTGCTGGCGTGTGGAGGCGCGTGACAGGGCCTGCAGACACGCCGCCGAAGCGCGCGGCCCGTGAGGACCCCGGCGGCGCGTCAGGTCATCCAAAATTTAATTTTTTCAATTTTTTTGGGTCCTATGTGTATATTTGTGACTATTTGTGGAATTTTGTGCGCCAAATTAAAGTTCGGATGGTGAGATGAGATCCTGAATTGTGGTATATGGTATCCGTTGACTTATACGCTTACTTTGGGATCAATACTCGATTCATTATGGATTGTTAATTCATAAGGTGTATGAAATTGTGAGAATAAGTATTATTAGCCACTGACGTCTTTTTCTTTCTGTGTGACAGAGACTATGGCTGCGATAAAAAGTATTTTACTTGATCTCGTTAAGGGAGACAAGTTGAACAGTGACAATTATGAGATTTGGCACTGTAAAGTTCAATTTGTCTTCGAGGAGCAGGACGTAGCTGAGGTTCTACTGCACGAGATGACAGACCCCGGGATGGGTGATACGCCTCAGGCGAAACTGGATGAGGAGACGTATCGTGTATGAAAGAAGAAAGATGGCCAAGCTAGGGTCATCCTCCTTAGCAGCATGCACGATGATCTGATTCCGGTGTACGAGCAGTATCCTATTGCGATGTCGGTTTAGAGTGCTCTGAAAGAGTATCTTGGCTCCCAGTCAGCTCTTAAGCTGAGGATACTGACCTATAGGTTCATTACCTATAAGAAAAGACCCGATCATACTATAAAGCAATATTTGATACATATGTCGAGTATGATCGCTTCTCTAAAGAACATGAGGGAGCCGATATCTGATGAGTTTCAGGTACTGGGAGTGATCCAGTCCTTGCCTGACTCCTGGAATGTGGTAAAGACCTATATCATGCACACTGAGAGTATTCATACTTTCATGGACGTGTGTAGGCATTATGAGCTCGAAGAGGAGCGCCAGAAGGTGGTTAGGTCAGTTTTCGGTCATTAGTCGAGTAAGGGCTCAAAGGGAGTCAAGCGTAAATGGCGCAAGCTTGACAAGAAATCTAACCAGGCTAAGAGGAAGCCATCAATGAAGACCGAGGACAGAAGGCAAAAACGCAAGAAGAAGGAGCTCGACAAGAGCAGAGTCCGATACTACGTTTGTGGCAAATCTGAGCATTTCGCTCGCAAGTGTGGCGAGTGAAAGGTATGTCCTTCTTCTTTACATGGTGTGAGTTATGTTTCATCCATTGTGATATTTACTAATTCTTCTCATTTGTGAATTGTAGACTCAGAAACCACCAACCATGTAGTTTGAGATAGGAGCGCATATGTGGAGTTCTGTCGATTGAGTCCCCAAGCGATGAGACTGTACATAGGGAATGAAGCATTTGTGGTTGTGAAGGGGATTGGTACATGCAAGTTGGTGCTGCTAAGTAACCATGTCCTATATTTGCATAATGTGCTGTATGCTCCCGAAATTCAGTGGAATCTCATATCTGTCCTTTATTTAGATGGTTTACGATACTCTGTCATTTTCAGAAATTTGAGTATTTCTGTCATCTACGATAACTCTATTTTATGTACTGGTTTAGTCCATGATAAAATTTATGCGTTGGATTTGGTTTCTTTTAATAAAATTTCTAATTTGTCTTCTATTGCGTATACATCTGATAACGTAGTTGATGATATTTCTATTTGGTATAGTAGACTTGGCTACATAGGGCAAGAAAGAATGAACTGGTTAGCTACGAGTGGCTTGTTGGGCCTGCTAACCCGAATCGAGTTACCCTTATGTGAGTTTTGCCTAGTCAGCAAAGTGACGAGAATACCATTTAGAAAGACAATGAGGGCTGGGACCCCATTACAATTGATTTACTTCGATATTTGTGGGCCTATGAATGTGAGAGCCCAAAACGGAGCCACATATTTCATTACGTTCATAGATGATTACACGTGTTTCGGTTATGTCTACCTAATCTCGCATAAATCTGATGCATTAGATTGCTTTAGAAGGTTTATCAGCGGGTTGAAAACCAGTTAGACTTGAGAGTTAAAACTCTCAAGTCCGATCGAGGACGCTAGTATTTGTCTGAGGAGTTTAAAAAACTCTGTTTTGAAAAGGGTATTACGAGACAGTTGACTATTTCTACTACTCCCTAGCAAAACGGGGTAGCCGAGAGAAAGAATAGGACTCTGTTGGAGATGGTGAGATTGATGATGGCACAGGCCAATTTGGAAATCTCCCATTAGAGAGATGCATTGTTGACTGCTACCTATATTCTTAACCGTGTTCCAACCAAATCCGTAGTCAGTACACCATACGAGCTTTGGACAAAGAGATAGCCTGACTTTAGCTATTTGAGATCATGGGGTTGTGCCGCATACATTCACGATTCCTCGCACCCATACGGCAAGTTAGGCCCGCAAGGAAAAAAATGTATTTTCGTGAGGTATTCCGAACATTCTAAGGGATATGTGTTCCTAAGTGAACGTACAGATGGTACGGTCTCCGAGATCGAATCTCGTAATGCTACGTTCCTGGAAAATGATTTCCCTAAAAGAGGCGAAATCGATCAAGACTTCACTTTTTATTAGATGGGTGAGCCTAACGGCCCAATTGAGCCCAGCGGTGGGACCCAAGAGCTTGAAACGGATCTTGGTCCAAGTGGGAGTGACCCATCTCAAGGTGAGAAGGCTCCCCCTCCTCGTAGAAGTAGTCAGGGATATGTACCCTGACATCATTTTTCGATAGAGGATGAGATCCTCATCGTGACTTCTGAGGATGATGAAGAATCTCAGACCTTTAAGAAGGCTATCCAGAGTCGTATGAAAGACCAATGGCTAGAGGCCATGAAAGAGGAGATGGAATCATGAGGGTCAACGGGGTCTGGGACCTAGTTGACCTACCTGAGAATAGAAAGGCCATAGGGAACAAGTGGGTTCTCAAAATCAAAAGAAAGGCTGACAGATCGGTGAAGAGATGCAAAGCCTATCTAGTAGTCAAGGGTTATACACATACAAAGGACATTGACTACGAGGAGACTTTTTCTCCGTAGTCAAATTTATATCGATCCGTTTACTCTTGGCGATTGTCGCAAGCATGGATCTAGAGTTGTATCAGATGGATATAAAGACCGCTTTCCTTAACGGAAACCTAGATGAGGAGATCTATATGGAGTAGCCATCTGGATTCGTTCTAGTAGGTCATGAGGATAAGGTCCGTCGACTTCAGAAATCGATATATGGCCTAAAACAATCATCCAAGCGGTGGTATCTAAGATTTCACGAGGAGTTGATATCTTATAGTTTTACAATGATCGAGGAGGATCATTGTGTTTATCTGATACGATTTAATGACTCTTTTGTGATCCTGTCCATATATATAAATGATATAATGTTGGCTGGGAATAACATTCAGTATCTGATGACGATAAATACATGGTTGTAATCGAGATTCGACATGAAAGACATGAGTGAAGTTGAGTTCATCCTTGGAGTTAAGATCCAGAGAGATCGATTGAGAAGAATGTTGGCTCTTTCACAAGAGACCTATATTAAGAAAATCTTCGAGCACTTTGGGATGAGTGATTGTAATCCCATTGATACTCCAATCATCAAGTGTGATGGTTTGAGTTTTGAGATGTACTCGAAAACTCAGAAAGAAATAAGGGAGATGCGTAAAATCCCTTATTCCAGCACAGTGAGAAGTCTGATATACGCAATGTTATGTACATGACCAGACATATGTTACGCAGTCGGTCTGGTGAGTAGATATCAATCAAATCCTGAAAGGGGTCACTGGAGAGCAGTGCAAAAGATTTTTAGATATTTCAAGGGAATTGCGAGCCACTCCTTGTGCTATGGGAGAGGTGATTTGCGCCTTATAGGATATTCAGACGCCGACTAGGGCGGTGATTTAGATAAATGTAAATCGACATCAGGTTTTGCCTTCTTGCTCAATGGTGGTGTCATTTCTTTGAGCAGGAAGAAGTAGACATGTGTAGCTTTATCTACGATGGAGGCTGAGTTCGTGGCTTGCTTAGTCGTAGTTCAGGAGAGTGTTTTGTTCTGGAAACTATTAGATGACTTAGGGGTTATGGCTGATAGTGGGAGGTCAGTGATGATCTACTGTGATAATCAGGTTGCTATCGCCTACACTCGAGACCCTAAGTATCATAGTAGGACCAAACACATCGACACCAGATAAAATTTTGTTAGAGACATCATCGAGAAAGGTGAAGTGACCGTCAAGTACATCTCGATACATAACATGGTGGCTGACCCCTTCACCAAACCTATCACTAGAGATTCATTTATAGCACATAGAGAGTCATTAAGTTTGGGAATATTTTCATTTTTCTCATTGTACTAAATTAACGATGTAATACTTATTATATTTATATATGATTTTGTACATTATTCAGTCACACTTAAAATTATTTTGCTTTAAATAATGCACTTATTTATATCATGTATATTTTTGATGTGATAAAATATATGTCAGACAGACATGGTCGACTCTTTCACAGGAGCGATCACCTCCAGCTCTGAGTGAGTGGAGATGAGACGGTTTCTAGTCGTAAAAGGCATTGAAAGTGGCCCAATTAGAACAAAAGTCGCCCTGATACGTGTTCAAGATGAGGTCATTTGAGATATGACCGACATGGAAATACCCATATCCATATTGCTTGTGAGTAATCAGACTTGAGATCTCAGATATCACTTGCAATAGTCATATTGTCTCTGAAATACTCTCACTGAGATCTCTGAGTAGAGTTTTATGTGTACACTGAGTTCCGTATCTGCACAATATTAGAGAAATCTGACATATACCATTCTGAGAAATGAGAGATTAACACTGTGACACGCGTTTCATACCACGTGTGATAGACGACTAGGGATAGTGGAAGCAATTACATGAGACGATGATCTAGTCATGATCTCCGTTCCCACTGTGTGAGACCCGAGATTCATTGGGTGGGATCTCTGGTACCCATATTTTACTTTCGACTGTTTCTAGAAATCTTGATTCAGTGTTTGCTACTTTAGTTTGTTTACCTATGGTCCGGAAGATAAATTGAGATGTAAGGGACAAGTTTAGGAAAGTAGCTGAATTGAGGTCTATGGATTCAAGTTTGGAAAAGGAAGACCAATCTACATTATATCGTTGTGTTGTATTCACCGACCGGTCTGTTACGTATATCTACGTTGGGATACGAACATAATAGTGAATACACATATGAGTACATAATCGGGATCACTTTCGATGAGGAAAATTGCTCGAAAGATGTAATTGTGTTGAGTCAGGGATACAGCGAGATATTTTTTTTATTAACGGCGACTCCTCGAGCATCCTAACAGGTGTATCGAGAACTCTTTATTTGCAGGTGTACTCGCCAGTCGTACGACACCCAATCTAGTATGAAAATCCAATAGGGTGATATAGGAGATCGCATAAATTATGATCTCGTGACGGATGAAAATGCTCTCGTGTGCAAGTGGGAGATGAAAAAATTAATGGCCACGTGGAGCATCTTTCCATGTTTGGAAAATGAGAATTTTCTAACTTTCCATATTCATAAATAGTAACTGATGAGATTTGAATTTCCTACCATGTGTGGTAACGGAAGGATATAGAAACTAGGGCAAACCCTAGGTATTACTACCATATTGTAAAAACAATTGTGTAGAGGCACAATTGAGAAAATAAAGAGAATAATATCCTCTTGAGAGAGAGTACTAAAGAAAATTCTGTGTAGAGAATTTGTTCCGTATTTTGTCACCAGATTTCGATTGCGGTGTTGTGGTGCTGCGGTGATAGCTCGAGTTTTGTGATCATCATTCCGACGGCGAGGTCGTTGGATCGAGATTCGTGATTCTCTGGATTTTTGCGATCTACTCTTTAAGATATACCCGAAAATCTTAATTTTTTATAATTCTGAAAATTACGTACACTTCCGCATGTGTATGTGCATATAAATCCAACAAAAAGAAATAAAAAAAAAAAGAGGAAAATGCCTTCTAATAATTTTATAAAAATTTACTATCACGATAATTTTCTTTGGGCAAAGTTTAAGAATTCCCTATTAGATGACTCAAAAACTAAATTCTGAATAGCATTATTATGAAAAATTTTTAATAAAATAATATCTAAATGTCATTGAGAGATTGAGTTTTTCAAAATATCTAATAGAAAGGGAAAATAAAGTACAAGCACGCATCGTCTAGCAATAGGGCATTTGTCTGTTCCTAAAGTAATAACCTATTGGTCACAATCTTCGTCTTTTAACTTTATCATTCAACATTCAAATCATTGTGTAAAAAGAAAAATAATGTACCTGTGCATTCGTCTAACTTCTTTTAGAGAGTAATTCCAATTCTAGTTATTTCAATATATCTATTGATTGTATAGAGAATCGGTTATATTACGTTACTTTGAACTAATTGTTCTCCTATTGAATATTATTAAAAAAAAAAAAAAAGAAAGACGAGGAGTTTCCAATGGAAGACACTACTTCAAAAGTGGAAAGAGCCTCCGGTGGGAATGGAAACCGAAAAAAGGAGAATTGACTGCCACAAGGAAAAAGAGAAAAAAATAAAAAGAAAGAAAAATTAAGGATAAAATATCATATCATAGTTTAAATAGTATATAGTTTTTTTATTTTTTTTAACATGACCATCGATATTCAGAAATTCAATTATTTCGATTCAAACAGGTATAAGATCTAATTAAGGAGTTGATTCTCCCAACACCTATTTTTCTATTTTCAATATTCGAATTCAAGATTTCAGTTAAGAAATTTTAATATCTTATCATTAAACTTACAACCCATTTATATAGTTTTTTAAATATTAAAACATATCTCTTCATTTTGAAAATTTTGATGCTTTTATCCTTTTAGATAAAACCATGGCATTTAAAAAAAAATATATCGGACTCAAGCATTTAAAACTGTACTTTTTTTTTTAAATACAGTCTAAAATTTGAGAATTTCTAATTTATTTTTAAAAATATATATATATATTAAGCACACATAATAAAGTTATATAGCATTGCATAAGAACAGAAATTTCATAAAACTTATAAAAAAAAACAAAGAAAAAGGAAAAATAGTGGCTATGACTCTCACATTCTCAATTAACTAAGTATAGAGAGTCATTGAGTTTGGGAATATTTTCATTTTTCTCATTGTACTAAATTGACGATGTGATACTTATTATATTTATATATGATTTTGTGTATTATTCAGTCACATTTAGAATTATTTTACCATAAATAATGCACTTATTTATATCATGTATATTTTTTATGTAATAAAATATATGTCAGGTAGGTATGGTCGATTCTCTCACACGAGCGACCACCTCCAGCTCTGAGTGAGCGGAGATGAGACGGTTTCTAGTTGTAAGAGGCATTGAGAGTGGCCCAGTTGGAACAAAAGTTGCCCTGATACGTGTTTAGAATGAGGTCATTTGGGATATGACCGAAATGGAAATACCCACATCCATATTGTTTGTGAGTAGCCAGACTTGAGATCTCGGATATCACCAGCAATAGTGATATTGTCTTTGAGATACTCTTTCTGAGATCTCTGGGTAGAGTCTTATGTGTAGACCGAGTCTCGTATCTACATAGTATTAGAGAAATCTGATATATGTCCTTCTGAGAAATGAGAGATTAACACTATGACACGCATTTCATACCGCGTGTGATAGACGACTAGGGATAGTGGAAGAAATTACATGAGACGATCATCTAGTCATGATCTCCATTCCCATTGTGTGAGACCCGAGATCCATTGGGTGGGATCTCTGGTACCCTTATTTTACTTTCGATTGTTTGTAGAAATCTTGATTCAGTGTTTGCTATTTTAGTTTGTTTATTTATGGTCCGAAAGATAAATTGAGATTTAAGGGATAGGTCTAGCAAAGCAGTTGAATTGAGGTCGATGGATTCAAGTTTGGGAAATGAAGACCAATCTACATTATATCGTTGTGTTGTATTCACTGATCGGTCTGTTACGTATATCTACGTTGGGACACGAACATAATAGTGAATACACATATGAATACATAATGGGGATCACTTTCAATGAGGAAAGTAGTTCGAAAGATATAATTGTGCTAAGTCAAGGATATAGCGAGATATTTTTTTTTATTAACGGTGACTCCTCAAACATTCTAACAGGTGTATCGAGAACTCTTTATTTGCGGGTGTATTCGCCAATCGCACGACACCCAATCTAGTATGAAAATCCAGTAGGGTGATATAAGAGATCGGATGAGTTGTGATCTTGTGACGGATGAAAATGCCCTCGTGTGCAAGTGGGAGATGAAGGAATTAATGGCCACGTGAGGCATCTTTCCATGTTTGGAAAATGAGAATTTTTCCACTTTCCATATTCATAAATGGTTACTGATAAGATTTGAATTTCCTACCATGTGTGATGACGGAAGGATATGGAAATTAGGGCAAACCCTAGGCATTACTACCATATTGTAAAAACAATTGTATAGAGGCACAATTGAGAAAACAGAGAGAATAATATCCCCTTGAGAGAGAGCACTAAAGAAAATTCTGTGTAGAGAATTTATCCCGTATTTTGTCACCGGATTTCGATTGCGGTGTTGTGGTACTGCGGTGATAGCTCGAGTTCCGTGGTTATCATCCCGACAGCGAGGTCGTTGGATCAAGATTCGTGATTTCTTGGATTTTTGTGATCTACTCTTTAAGATATATCCAAAAACTCTAATTTTTTATAATTCTGAAAATTACGCACACTTCCACATGTGTATGTGCATATAAATCTAATAAAAAGAAATAAAAAAAAAAAGAAAAGGAAAATGCCTTCTAATAATTTTATAAAAATTTACCATATGGTGGTTTATAAAAATTTACTACCAAGATAATTTTTTTTTTGGGCAAAGTTTAAGAATTCCCTATTAGATGACTCAAAATCTAAATTCTGAATAGCATTATTATGAAAAAATTTTAATAAAATAATATCTAAATGTCATTAAGATGATTGAGTTTTCCGAAATATCTAATAGAAAGGGAAAATAAAGTACAAGCATGCATAGTCTAGCAATAGGGTATTTGTCTGTTCTTAAGAATAATCTAATGATCATAATTTTTCTCTCTTAATTTTAATATTCAGGGTTCAAATTATTGTGTAAAATAAAAATAATGCATCCGTGCATTCGTCTAACTTCTTTTAGAGAGTAATTCCAATTCTAGTGATTTCAATATATCTATTGATTGTATAGATAATGGGTTATATTACGTAACTTTGAACTAATTGTTATCCTATTGAATATTATTAAAAAAAAAAAAAGACGAGGAGTTTCCGATGGAAGACACTACTTCAAAAGTGGAAAGAGCCTCCAGTGGGAATAGGAACTGAAAAAAGGAGAATAGATTATATTCTCTCTGCCACAGGGAAAAAGAGAGAAAAATAAAAAAGAAAGAAAAAGATTAAGGATAAAATATCATATCATAGTTTAAATAGTATATAGGTTTTTTATTTTTTTAACATAACTGCCGATATTCAAAAAGTCAATTATTTCGATTCAAACAGGTGTAAAATCCAATTAAGGAGTTGATTCTCCCAACACTTATTTTTTTATTTTCAATATTCGAATTCAAGATTTCAATTAAAAATTTTTAATTTCTTATCTTTAAACTCACAACCCATTTATATAGTTTTTTAAATATTAAAACATATCTCTTCGTTTTGAAAATTTGGATGTTTTTATCCTTTTAGATAATACCATGGCATTTAAAAAAAAATATATCGGACTCAAGCATTTAAAACTGCACTTTTTTTTAAATACAGTCTAAAATTTGAGAATTTCTAATTTATTTTTTAAAAAATATATATATACTAAGCACACATAATAAAGTTATATAGCATTGCATAAGAACATAAATTTCATAAAACTTATAAAAAAAAGAAAAAAGAAAAAGGAACAACAGTGGCTATGACTCTCACATTCTCAATTAACTAAGTAAATACTTGTAGAACATGTTTACACTAACATTATACGGATAAACGATTACGCTATAATATATATATATATATATATATATATATATATATGTATAGAGAGAGAGAGAGAGAGAGAGAGAGAGAGGGAAGACAAAGGTTTACTGATAATTGAAAAATGATTATGGTATATAATAAAATGATATATATATTTGTGAGTGTATATATAGGGTTTCTTTAAAGGAAATGTGATGTGAGAGGAAACATTTGCATCTTCACCAAAAAAAAAAAAAGGAAACATTTGCAGACAATTTTGGGACTGCAAGTCAAGCATGGACCATAGAATTGGAATCCTCCCCCACCCAATATAGTAATATAAAAGAGGACAATCTTTTAGCAAAGTTGATGGATTGGGAAAAAAAAAGAAAAGCTATGATAGGCAAAGCCATTTTCTCTAATCATTGGTATGGGAAAACAAGCTCTATCTAGCTAGAAGAGCTTCAGCCTTCTTTGTCTTCTTGCCCTTCTCATAGTAGGGGAATAAACTTGATTCAGATTCTCCTCTCTCATTTGGGTTTATTCAACTTCTAATTAGTATTTAATTATTGCCCATAGTCTTTTGCTGGAATATAGTTTGTTGGATTATGGGGTGTAATTGTAATTCACCATTTTTTATTTTCTTGGGTCTTTCTATCCCATAGAAAAGCCTCTAGTTAAAAAGAAAGCAAAGGATTCGAGCAGTCATCTTATGATCTAAGCGGGATAAAAAGAAAAAGAAATAAAAAAAAAGGAGAGAATAGATAGATCAGCGGTCGAGATTCTGCCCGTTCACTTAAAGGAATTAGAAGATGATGAGGTAATTCTCTCTTTCTTTTTCTTTCTATTTTGAGGGGAGGTAATCAATTAATTTATAGGATCGATCCCAATTCCCTTGGAGACAAATTTGGTTTGTAGCAGTAATAGTGGAAGGTGATGTCAAGTAAGCACTTCAATGAAAACCTAGTGGGAAGCCTTTTAACGATTTTGAAGGCATTTCACCTTAATGCATAGAATTAGAGGAAAGGAGAGAGAGAGAGAGAGAGAGAGAGAGAGAGAGAGAGAGAGAGAGAGAGAGAGAGAGAGAGAGAGAGAGAGAGAGAGAGAGAGAGAGATGATGATGATGATGATGTGTGACATTGTAATGGGAAGATTTATAAAATTGATACACAATACTCCATCAGCCCACTTGATAAATAATTATTGTAAAATATACTATCATGTTAATGATGATGAGGATTGAATTTGACCCAAAAATGGTAAGATGTAATTAAGAAAGAAAGATAACAAAAGAAGCAGTGTCATGTTGATAGTGATTAGTGTTAATCATCAAAAGAAACACTTGAAGGTTGTTTTCAAAACTATTAATTTAACACAAATCTTGTCTATGTTTGATTAGTAAAGCTAACAGTTGATGCTGTCGATGCGATGTGATGTTTAATCATACTTAATTTCACACTAATTGCGATTAAGAGAAATGTAAGCAAGCACAATGCAAAACTAACCAAATAAGTTAGGACTAGAGGTAAGGTTTACTTCTAACTTTTTGGGTGTTTTTTCGAATATATTACCTCTCTCTCTCTCTCTCTCTCTCTCTCTCTCTCTCTCTCTCTCTCTCTCTCTCTCTCTCTCTCTCCGATCCCCAAAATTCCTAAAATTCAAGGCCAACCATGCCAAAATTCCCAAGGAATTTTAGCCCTACCCTTAGTGAATGAAGCCAAATATCTTATGATATCTTTTGGCTAGTAATAATTCCTCCACTCTACCTTCGTTAGCAATAAAGTTTTATCATTGTTATTTTTTAACGACATTATTGAGAACTACTTGTCGCATGTCACAAGATTACTCGTGATCAAGGAGAGTGAAATATCATTTATCATTGATACACACAGCTCTATACTCCTATGAGTTCGCCATTCAATACTTACTATCTTTCATAAGATGAGACAATAAAATGATCTGACGATCTAATAATTTTTTTTTGTATTTGAATTAATCGTTATCCGGAATCATATTTTGAATAATCCGACCCAAATTGTTATTAAATCAATCCTCTTTGAGGGAGAACTTTCTCAACTTAATTCCTTTCATTTTCAAGATTCGAACTCAAGTTTTGATTAAAAAATTTAGTATTCTTCTACTGTATCAGCCGTCCGTCCGTTGCTTCTGACAATCTAATAATTACATAAGAGAGAATGACTTAGAAAGTAAGGGATGGCAAGAGGATCTCCAAAGTCCGACAGCCCCGCACTTTGAATTTTTCCTAGTGTACATAATATACCTCTTCAATACCCTAAAGTTAAACAAATCTATAAATTTATCGTCATCTAATTGTATTGGTTAGCTTTGAAAAGTAGATTAGTTGTTTGTTATCTTCCTTTTGCAGGACTCACTTTCTATTAAAATATAGAGGGATTCCAAGACCCCTTGTACCATAGCGGAATAATGGTCTTGTTTCATGCCAAACACATCTCAACTACCAATTAATATATAAATTAATGTTGATATTGACCATATAAGTTATATATATATATATATATATAGCTTTTGTTTATATTCCCAATCCTATAATTTTGAATTTCTAATCAATAACTCTCCTCTCGACGGCTTTAACATCACTATAGAAGTTAATCGAATTGCTATTTTTCATAGTCAAAATAACCAAATTTTCTAATAAGATAAAATAGTAAGTTTTTGTACTGACCCGATTATTACATAAAATTAGGTGAAAGCAAGTTATTCTCTTTTTATAGTAAGTTTATATCTATATATATAATTCGAATTCAAAATCTTGTCTAAAAGTACTAGTGTCCCCATACTAGACTAGCTAGGTGTTGGTAATAATTCTTTTTTATAAGAGCAGAGATTTGCTATTCTTCAAAATTGCTAAATAATCTCTATAAACATAATTTTATTTTTGATTTTATACCAATTAGAACTAACATTCATACCATTTTAGGGTCATGCAGTGACCTTAAAAAAATTCTAGCATTTTTCTATGAGAGAATTATAGCTAAAATAGCTCAATTTATTAATATTGATTTGAATCACAAATTGTCTTGTGACTCATATATCTATCCTTTTTTTTTTTCATTTTTATTATAAGATATCAATTATCTATCCTTGGCTAGAAATAATTTAATTTCTTATATTCCCTTAACACTCCTAATATTGCTATATAAGGTAGGGCAGCTAATGTAATATTTAATTATCCTGCAACCAAAATTTTTATTTTTTATTTTTTATTTTTTTTAGTGCATAAGTAATAAATTATTGCCCACTTTCTATAATGTTCCAAATGTCGCCATCCACAAAGGTTGCATATTGTTTTTATGCACTCAGACATGGCCTGGCATTTTAGATTAATACTAATAACATTTAATTATTGCAAAATTAATATGGGAAACAAATAAAAAATTACACCATAATAGAAGTTGGCAAAAGAAAAGGATTGGCCTGGTACATGGGTGGATGAAGTTTCAAAAGCAAATCAAAAGGCCTTTTGTACTTGTCCATCTCGGTCTATCTCAAAACTCTCTCTTCAACTCTAAATGGGATTGAGCTTGTTGCAGAGTTTGTTGAGAGTCAAAACATGGATATAACCCTTTTTACTCCCAAAGAAACACAGTACTTGTTCAGCAATAATGATCATATAGACATGCAAAGCACAAGCCACACGTCGACCACCAGCCGGTCATCAGACTCCGGCGAGCCATCCGGGGCCGCTGCCAATGGCAAATGGGCATCAAGGCTTTTGAGAGAGTGTGCAAGAGCCATCTATGAAAAGGACTCGAGTAAGATCCATCACCTACTTTGGATGCTAAATGAGCTATCCTCACCTTATGGTGATTGTGATCAAAAGTTAGCATCATATTTCTTGCAAGCCCTCTTCTGCAAGGCTACGGAATCCGGCCAAAGATGCTACAAAACCCTAACATCAGTTGCAGAGAAGAGCCACTCGTTTGATTCGGCAAGGAAGTTGATACTAAAGTTCCAGGAGGTTAGTCCATGGACAACTTTTGGTCATGTAGCTTCAAATGGTGCTTTATTGGAAGCGTTGGATGGTGAGAGCAAACTTCACATAATTGACATAAGCAACACCCTTTGCACTCAATGGCCTACTTTGCTAGAAGCTTTGGCTACAAGAAATGATGAAACTCCAAGGTTGAAGCTCACGGTGATTGTATCGGTTAGCATGGAGAGATCAGTCATGAAGGAGATAGGTCAAAGAATGGAGAAGTTTGCTAGGTTAATGGGAGTGCCATTTGAATTTAGGGTTATAAGTGGGTTAAGCCGCCTCAGCGAGCTCACCAAGGAAGAGTTAGGTGTTCAAGAGGATGAGGCTGTGGCAGTGAATTGCATCGGAGCATTGCATAGGGTTGAGATGGATGAGAGAGGAGGAGTCATTCGGATGCTGCAATCGTTGAGGCCGAAGGTTGTGACGGTAGTGGAGGAAGAAGCAGACTTTTCAAGCTCAAGAAATGACTTTGTCAAGTGCTTTGAAGAATGCCTTAGATTTTACACGTTGTACTTTGAAATGCTAGAGGATAGCTTTGTGCCAACAAGCAATGAGAAGCTGATGTTGGAGAGGGAGTGTGCCAGAAGCATAGTTCGGGTTTTAGCTTGTGATGATCATAATGATCAAATTGGGGTTACTGGTGGAGGAGGAGATTGTCAGAGGAGAGAGAGAGGATGCCAATGGAGTGAGCGATTCAAAGAAGGGTTTTCGCCAATGGGATTCAGTGACGACGTCGTCGATGATGTTAAAGCATTGCTTAAGAGGTATCGAGCAGGATGGAACCTTGTGCTACCTCAAGGAGATGAAAACAACATAGGAATATACTTGACTTGGAAAGAGGAACCTGTTGTATGGGTCTCTGCATGGAAACCGTAGAAACCCCGGAAAAGGGTTTGCTCAAAAACCTTAGAAAACTCAAGCTTTAGCTATAGTATGGGATTGATGCTTTATGCAAGTTTGTAAGCCAAGAACTTATTTATCTTTAATGCACACTTGTAGTTCTATTTAGTGATATTGTAACAATTTTTTTCTTCTTATGCTTTTCATTTCTTTTTTTGGCTTTGGAGTTTGTGTTGCTTTTGATCTTTTCTTTCAAGGTTTTGTTGTTTGAAGGCATTTGCACCTTGTCTATTATAAATTTTCACATTCCCATTTGGATTGTTGCTCCTCTTACTTTTCTTTCTTATCTCTATGTGTAAAGACAATCAATTCATATAATTTACAAGTTGTAAGTTTACAAATGGAATTGCACCCTCCTCTTCAATTTTGGAATCCATGTGTTCTATATAAATTATGCAGTTGCCAACAAAAAAGTTCATTCCTCTCTCTCTCTCTCTCTCTCTCTCTCCACAATTTGTTGGGACCAAAAGAAGGGCACCCTTTAATTATGAGATATTAGGCTTACCAAACTATCAAATGGGGTTTTGGATTTTGAAGATAAAAAAGGGTATTTGGGCAAAACAACTTTATAAGATTAAAACAAGAAATCTAATTGTAGTGAAGAACTGGATGAATAAAATGTAGGATGACCTTATCATCAAATTAAAAAGTGCGAAAACATATAAATAGAAGATCATAAAGAACCTTACGATGTGATAAAAAGGGAAAAGGATTTTACCATGTGTCATGTTGGGTTCTTTGTGTGTGACACCAAAGAAAAAAATTGTCCTCACTTTATGGCAGATTTTTCATTGTTTGCAAAAAGGGGTTCCTCCAATAAAAAGTTAAATAAAGTAAAAACAAAAAAGAATTTATTTTAATATAAACCTTCCAAATTGTCACAATTATTCTTCCACTAAACTATAAACTAAGGTCCCAACACAATATATTATATATTAGGGCTTCACATTTCTTTTCATTTTCATAATTTTTCATCATTTTTTTAGAAAAATTAGAGCCCCACATTTCTAAATTGGCCAATACTGATTTTCGCCCCTTTTGTTCTTTCAACCCTAATCTTTTATTCAAATCACATTTTTAGTATTAACATGAATAGATATTGCTATCAACGCTTAGGAAGGGTATTAGCACCCCACACTCGGAGTTCGAGTTTTAGTAATGGCAAAAACGATATTGGAAGATCTCCCTCCCGATTGGGACCCAACAGCAATTTGACCGAAATTAATCAGAGGAAAACTTCGAATACTCGACGGTGGACCAAATCCAGAGGACAAAAAAAAAATGAATCGATGTTGCTCTATAGTCCATTTCAATTTTTGTGAAGGACTAACAATTGTACCACTAGAGCCCCACTCCAAAAATGGATGCAAGTGCAATATTTGATAATTTTATCTATTGTTTTGCTAATATGTAAAGATGAGGGGTAAGTCTTCATATACCAAAGGAAATTAGTATCCTTGGACCGTGGAATTAGATTCCACCAATGAATAATAATTGAGAAAAGGATGAATGATTGGGAGGAAATTTGTCTGAAGAAATTAATCAGAGAGAGAGAAAAATAATTAACAAAGGTCAAAGAAAAAGGGCCAAGAGATGGTGCGCATGGTGGCAAGCAACACCCTACCAACTCAATCCCATGGTTGCCTTTTTGTCTAGTGATATGAAGAGCATAAGTTTATGCACTTCAATTACCATGCACCACATACTCTTAAGACTTTTTTGGCCCACATATGCCTTAGTGGGAAACATCTTTTTCTCTCTCTAGGGTACTCTTAAGTCAGCTTATAGGCCCTTCTCCTTTTTCCTTTTTGATGAGCATACTAGTATGGCATGCAATTGCAGTGGTTAAATCATTTCATGAACTATATCAATTTATCTAAGAAAAGAGGCTGCTTGTGGCCATGGATTTGAAGTTGGGAACTAAGGAGTCCCATATTAGTACCATCAAACATTTGGGCACGATTTGACAACAACTTCAATGGATTTGTATGATTTTCTACAATTTCTTGATGCCTTTAGTTTTGAGAGCACCAAAATGGGTCTAATTTTGATGCTCCATAGCTTTTCTTAGTGGGGGGGGGGGGGAGAGAGAGAGAGAGAGAGAGGGGGGGGGGAAATGAACCTGACTAGTTAGTGGGGTCAAATTTTGGTGATCGATTTTTTAATTGTCTATTTTTTTACATTCTCAAGATTTAAACTAAGGATTTTGATTACAAGAGTTTAGTATCCTAGTGTGGTTAATGTAATGTTTCCAAACGGGACAAGTGAAATAGAAACGATGAATATTACCAACGGACAGTTGGTCTAATGAAATATGGCGTTAGATCCATTAACAAGTTTTAGAGTTCGACTCGCGACTTAATTATGAAAAAAAACTACGTTGGGAAGGTAGCCCCCTTAAATGGGCCACTGTAAGTTTCGAATAAAATTAATCGAAATATAATTCTAGATTGGTATAAATAAAAATAAAATAAAAAAGATGAATATTTTATGACAGTACGCATGAGCTGCACTCTCCCGCTAGGCCCACCACCATACAAAGGGCCATACTGTCAACTGGGATTTAATGTTTTCCCATAGAAAATTGTTGGGCTGTAACATTTTCAATTCGGGGATATCGCTAACAGACAACAAACTTGAGGCCCAAATTCCTTACCCAACCAAGCAATCGGGCTTTTCCGGCCTACAAAAGCCCAAGACTGAAATGTACACAAAATGTTTTAATGGGGACAGAACGGTCCTAAACATTTTTAGGGTTTTTTGGGTGCATAAAAACGAAAGGTTAGGGTGCGGAAGCCTCCTCCAGAGCTTTTCGCCTCTCTCTCTCTCTCTCTCTCTCTCTCTCTCTCTCTCTCTCTGTGTCCTTCATCAGGGCGGAAAATGGTACTCCTCTCTTTTACTCCCTCTCCCTCCTTGTTTCTCAGCCTGTGATTGTTGTGTTTCATTATCTTAATCTCTCGATGGTTCCTTTTTAGTATGAAATCCCTTTTTTGTGCGTCCACTGTTGAATCTGATTCTCTTCTCTAATGGATTATTTTGATGCTATTTGTAGATACGAGATTCGATGTGTTGCTTAGGGTTTTAGATAAGGGTTAGGGTTAGGATAGGAGGTGTACGTGTATGAGATTTCATTATTTTAGTGATTATGGTTGGCGGATAATGTTGATCTTTTATCTGTTATTTAGTTATTAGAGGTCATTTGGATGTCATTAAGCATGCTTTAGGTTGGAAAAATAAAATCTTAGGGGGTTCTGTACTCCGATGACATTTCACTGATGAATGGGATTTGATTTGCCTAAAAAAATTCATATGAGTAATGAAAATGTTTTTAAATGTGTTAATGTCTAATGTTCGATGAAATCAACTTTCTTTTTCCTGTAAGAATAAGTATTATGTGGTCAATGTTTCTCTTGATTTTAGCGAATGGGGTGTGTCATTATCTGGTGCTTGTTTCAATTTCAATATTTTTGACAGATATAATAGATTGTGCACTTAGAAGATGCCAAAGAGATTGTAAATGCCTTTTGAGAAGATAGGTTAAAATTTTCTATTTTTATCTCCAATTCCCTTGTCTAATATGGTTAACTTAATGATGCTTTTTGTTTACTGGTGCTCAGCCTAAGCAAATTCACGAGATCAAGGATTTCCTTCTCACTGCTAGAAGGAAAGATGCTCGTTCCGTGAAAATCAAGAGGAACAAGGATGTGGTGAAGTTCAAGGTTCGTTGCTCCAAGTACCTCTACACGTTATGTGTCTTTGACTCTGAGAAGGCTGACAAGTTGAAGCAATCCCTTCCCCCAGGTGGGCATTCTCAAATACGTCATTTTTTGTAGCTGCTTCAAATGAACTAGTTCCCAACCCTCTCAACCCCCTCATTTTCATATATGGTGTTGCTTCAAATGAATTAACCCCACCCTTACCCCCTCATTTTATGTGCATATATGTTTTCCTCACATTCATATGTATGGTCCTATATTACTTTTATTAAAGTATTATAGCTTACATGTGGACCATTATGTGCATATAGGTTAGAAATTGAATTCTAGAAATTAATCTTGCATTCAACAAGTACAGATAAATTATTATCTTACCCCTCAGCTTTGGCGGAATAAGTAGAATTCCCTTTCTAATGGTCTGTACAATGAGATAATCCATCTTACTTTGCATAGCTTCTGGTCCTTTATTCATCTAAATTTTAAATGCACTTGTTAATTCTTAGTGTTATTGTCAATATTAGATACCTCAGGGATATCCGTCATGCATTGTATTTGCATGCATGATTTCCAGAGTGAGTTGGCATGTCAAGTCTTGGGCTTAGACTCAAGAGAATCCATTTTACTTTGATTTTGGAGCTGCTACCTTTTTTGTATCGTAGTCTTACTGATCTGTAATCTGTATATTAATTATTGGTTTCCTACTTTTGTAGGTTTGAGCGTGCAAGAACTGTGAATGTAGAGACAATGAGGAGAATGTCTTATGGAGAGAGAAGGAATTTAAATTAGTTTGCTTTTTTATGAGGCTTGTTTTGAACTAGCTTAGATACTTTTGAATATGAACCCATCTCCACTGGGAGTTTATGTTTGTATTGCTCTTCGATTTGAGTTTTGGAACTTGCTCTCAAGTTTACATTTTCTTTCCCTATTGGTTTAAGTCCTTGCTGGTTGCCAACTTTCTCTAACGCCCGCCCCATTTTCGCCATGCTGGCTTAATCTAGTCTGTCGACTGTGAGCTTGCTAGTTATCTGTTGGCTGTGTGCTTGTTTGTGCTTGCACGGCTGAACCATCTTAGATTTTTACCTCGCATTTGACAGAATTGCCTTTGATGTATTTCATATGGTTTGAGCTCATTGAGTGAATCCATGGTTGATTTGGGAAGTTCGAACTTGTGCTTTTTCTATGGCATCATATCCACTAAAATGCTTTTGTCCTTGCGGATTTGTATGTAAGTTAAATTTGAGTTCATTTCATTTGAGTTCTTATGTTTAATGTGAAATCATAATTATGAAATTAGGAATTAAGCTTTAAAAAAAATGGGAATGCCATACACGACTTAACATACACGACTATTTCATGATTATAATTTCGCATTAAACGGGGAATCCAATAGAATGAGTAGCAACAATATCCGGAGGGCTACCCATTCGGGTTGTCCCCAGATTCAGAGCACTACAAATTCAGACAATATCCTCACGTAGGGCTCAATTAATTATCATTGGAATTTGGTGATTTTGATTTTGATATGCATAGCCTCCTGATTTTGTACTTAATAATCTTGTTAATGCATTTAAATGACCCTAAATCTGCTATGTTAATATCGGATGCTACTCCATGCTTTGTATCCATTCCTTAGTTTGTACTAAACTAACTCCTTTCTTTTTATTCCAAATCCTGGTGAGGCATGAGGAGACGATGGAGCAATAAAATTTGAGGGCATATAGAGCGATATCTCGCTAAACTAATAGATCCTCATAACTTTGTTGTTGGCTCTCGAGCCTAATACACTTTTAGTTGGTTGTAAATATGATACCTTAGTGCTTTGTTAAGTCCTTTGAGACTCATATTTGTTACCAAAGGCATGTATTCTTAACATATGATTGGTTGGTTTCTTACAATGAAATAAGCTTGTTTTCTATTTCAAAGAATCTTGTTCATTTTTATTATTTTATATCTGGTATCTAAAAACTTAACTAATCTGGTTCGAACAATTACGGAATACAATTAAGAGATTATCTCTTTCATTATCTATTTATCCATTTTTAATATTTGAATTTGAGATTTTAATTAAAAAAGTTTAATATTTTATCACTAAAATTATCCGTCGTTGATAGGATCTTAGTTTATTGTCAAAACAATAACAAGGCATTGGGTTTAACCCAGTGCGATCTCTTTCTCTAATGTTCTGCCCGTCACGTTCAATGTCTCCATCGTTATTCATTTGATTGGGAATTTCTCACCTATTTTTGGATTTGAGTGCTTTATTTCATCATCGTTAAATAGTTTTTTAGTTTGTATGAATTTTTTATTTAAATATTTCACACAGATTGAAACGTAAACAACTACAAGCTCATCCATCCAATATCATACCCATCGATGTGTGTGTGTGTGTGTGTGTGAAGAGAGAGAGAGAGAGAGAGAGAGCCAACCACGTTTGAGTTGTCATGTGAGAAATCCTAGACCAGCATCCTTTGTTCTTTTTCTGGTTCTTCCTCTTCTTGAACAAGATTCTCTCTCGTGTCATGGACCCCAGACCAACCAAATTTACTTGGTTTTTGCTATATAATGCATAGAATGGAATGCCAAGAAAGAGAACGTAATAGGCATTGTCCAAAGTTCTAATCAAAAGCCAAAATCAATCCAGAATCAAATCTTGTAAAACCAAACCAAAACTGTAAAATTGTGAAAATAGTTTCCATCTGATCTAGAATTAGAATCAGAACCTCCGAGCCATTGGTTTGGTCTTGGTTCTTAACTTTTTAACCCAAAGGCCTTCAAGAATAGATCAAGCGACGAAGCCTCCCCATTTCTATCATCCATTCTCATGTTTCATTTGGTTGCATATCTTTGTACATTCAAAAAAAAAAGGACTCAAAATTCGAAACTTTAAGAGAACCTCGAAGCCGAAATAAGAAATCAAACCTTAAAAATATATATAAACCGATAAAAACCACCAAAAAATTATTAAAACATATTAAAAAATTGTACAAAATTTATAAAAATCGAAACTAATTTAGAATCGAAACCAGAATTATCCTGGTTCCAATTCTACTTCCTTTTCACGCCAAACCAAAACCACCCCAAACCAAAAACATGATTCTACTTTGGCTGAAAGCTTTGGGCATATCTAAGACCATACATCATAAAACTCGATATGGAAATGTGAAAGGCAACTTCCCCCTGCATATCTTTCCTTCCAATATTTCTACCCCTCATCCACGAACAAACTTTACTCATGTCAAACTGTCGCATAAGAAGGATGGTAAGATTATCATTTAAATCGAGTAAAGCCCCACAAGAAAATCTGTTTTTGTGGGAGAAATAGATCTTTCCTTCCTCTTGATTTGTACAGTTTTGAGTAAACAGTTTTAAATAGAACCGAAAAAGGGTGCAAGAAAACTACCCACTTCAGCTTCCACATCAAATGCTTTCATGTCTAACTGCCTATTTCTTCTATACCTCATTCCAACCCATGTAGAACAGATTTTATGTACATAATTTAAAATTAGCCATACCTTTGTGCCACCAAGAGGGCATAATTACCACATTTCCATTTTAGACACGGGATGTTTCATTTGACCATATTGGTTTCTTTTCTTGGTCATCTTCTACCTTTGCATTCAGTTGTGACTGTCATTTTTCGGGTCAATGGACATGATTGCGACCCTCCACCAAGTGCAGCTGCAGCAGATTCCACATGTGTAAGGAGATACTCATAAATCTTTTTTCTTAGTCTGTCAGTTGTCTCTGCTAATATATGGGGCGGTGTTTCCTCTTCATCCTTGCTTGATCCAATCTCATCTAACCAGTCATTCACACTCTTGAGTTGAGTCAGCATACCAGCAATCTGATCATTGTCCGAGAGTTTTGAAGTGTCTACTTCAGCATCCAAGAACCTCTCCACGAATCCCAAAAACCAATCTTGTGATGACTCTTGCAACATATCTGCCAAGTCAACAGCTTCGTCAAAACCATCTCCTTTGATCCATTCCAGCGGAGGCGGGGCTTGAACTTTCTGACTTGTGACTATCCCATTCATTGAACGACGAGGTGTTGCAGGAGAGGTAACCTTTGAGGAAACTGTTTGACGGGGTTTGGCTTGGGCTTTATTTGAAACATTTTTACTAGAATTTTCAAGGACTAATATGGGTTGATTGCTAGAGACGGCCTTCTGGACTTGATTTGGAGTCGAAGCTGATGCTGCATTGGAGGTTGATTGCTTACCAAATACTGAGAAGGTTGAGAGATCAGTCGCCAAAGCAGCCTGGACCCAAGAAGACGCTAGTTTACGTCTTTCAGCTGCAATTTTTATCACTTCTTCAGATGGTTTATCTTCTTTCTCTGGAGATGAACCCTCCAAGATGGTTCTGTAGAGTGAATCAGCAATTTGGCGAGCATTATTTAAATTCGCATGGAGTGTCAAGAACTGCTCCACAGTAGGCTGTGGGTTTTCTTCCTTGGCAGATGAAGTCAATTCAGCATACATGCTACAAGAAGAGATTGGAAAAATATTGAACACATTAGAAGATGAAATGACAAACAAAGCTTGTCGGTTTCAGGCAGGAAATATCAGTTGCTACATGCTTAAGGAAGAGAAAAAACTCCTCATCCCCATATCTGAAAGTACACAGTTTGTGTGATAACAAAGAAGTACCCTCACCCTCACCCCACCTCCCCAAAAACAAAAAAAAAAAACTCTCTGTACACCAGGCACATGGAAAACAAGTTCATCAATTCTAATCTTTGTCTGCAATTCAAAATATCTTAAGACTTTGAAGGCCACCAAAGTTAAAATGCTGAAATATAAAGAGCTTCTGCCAAGTTTTCTTGAGACAGGTTTCAAAATCAAACTCTGATAGGACTAGTAATGAACACACGCTCACTATCATCTCAAGCACAATATACAAGATGCGTGCCTTCATGTCTATTTACTGATCTAGCGAGTGCAAAACAGTCAGAAGCTGCCAATACTTTCTGAGCTCTTTTATGTTCACATTGGTTTTTCTTCAGCTGCTTCTCTCAGTAGTCATTATCATCAGTCCCTATGTAAGTGTAACCATCCAAGACACCATAGTTTATACAGCTCCTACGGTTCCCATACATAGGTTACCAACAGAGAACAATCCTTTGCCCTATTTTCTTTATCCTCTTGCTGGCAAGCAGAAAGAATTGTTGCAACGACTAAATTACTAAAGGAACCCCCTGCATAAATAATAGAGACGAAACAAATGGCACAAATATCAAACAAATTATTGAATTTTACACACATGATCATCTAAAAAACTTGCAGTCTGGAAAAGCAACACCTGCAAATCCACCTACTGGATCTGAAATCCAATTTGACCTGAACAGGGCAAGAAAAACTAGCCTACAAACTTGATTCAGGTGCGTTAAGGCAAGAGCCAATGATATTATTTATGAAGATGATTAGATCTTCATTGGCATACAACAGCAATCTTTTGAACTCCAATAATATGATTATCTCAGCAAATAAGCATCCTAGAAGCACTAATCATAAAATCTAAAGGTGTCAATGCCAATCACCAGCTCAGTAAAAAAGCACATCCCCTACCTCAACAGTCAACAATATGACCACCTCCTTCGCCAAAACAGCACAATTAATTTAACTAAGCGTATACTATTGCCATGGTAATATATATACAAACACAGAGTATAATTCCTTTCCTGTTTAACTAACATATGTTCCACGCATGCCAACATAACACTCCATCTCAGTAAATGTAACTAAAACTTTTATCAGATTTCTAACTTTTTAAGAGGACATATGCAATATGATTTTTGTTCATGGCATTACGACAAATTTACAAATATAACACCAACAGGATATGGCAACAAGATGGCATTTCTTTTATGTAATGAACAATAATAGTCGCCAATAATTTTGCTTTTTAATATAAAAGGTAGAAACAGGCGATAACACCTCGGGTGCAACCACCACATATTACAGAATTATATGGTGAGAAATATACAAGACCAAGGACATGAAATAAAATACTGCTGATGATCTCTGCCACATACATAGTTCGAACTCAGAAAATAAGTACGCTGTCTAATCTTGCACTCCAAAGACAATGGAATAATGCATCACCTGAGTGTGTAACGATGCATTTCTTAAAAATTTTCCCAAAAAAAAGAGCTGGGGTCTTATGGGAAAAAGCAAGACACTTCTGAGACAATTTAGAAATTATACAGATGGTTATCAGCAATATAACCAGGTTGCCAGTAATGTTTAAATACTTTTAAAAATTATGATAGTCATAATTAAATTATATAAATTTTTGCTAGTTTTGAATCATTTATAGGTAAAAATACTCATAGTGAGAATTATGATTGTTACCTTGGGAATGTTATAATTATTAATGATACACATAAATAATGTTATGATGGCATGCCCATTGTCATGCCTTGTAGCTCTTGAGATTTTAGAAGAACAAATACCATAGATCTGGTATGTTAACATTGTTGAGCTATCTTTCCTATCAAAATGACCATTGTGGAAATATCTTAACAACTCAAAAACTAAACTGCTTCAAACATATAACATTATCAAAGCATCCCCCTCAACAAAAAAAAGGGGACCCCAGCCCATGCTACACCTCAACATAAGAATCTACCAATCATCCAAATACTAGAATGCATACATTCGGTCCACAAAATGAACCTTGGAAAGATACAGGGAAATTTTTTAATCTTTTTATGGTAACTATTTGTAACTTAATTAATTGATGAAGATGAGAAATAATAATTACCTTTAAGGTGCTGACTGTATTAAACAAAAGCATATCTATCTGCCCTAAAAAGAGTAAAGCATAGCAAACATTTGACATGAATCACCAACTACCATACTTTGGAAGCACCCATCCAATCGTATGAATTTGATAAGAGGCAAGTGCTCTAGACTCTTATCATCCTTGATTGTATTCAAGACCCATGATCATATTTTTTCCATTATAAAGCTGCAGGTGTATGAAAAGCTGCTCACGTGCTTTACACTCACAAAAGAAATCATTTTAGGGATTTGCTCTCGTCATTTCTGCAACAATTCCAACCACAAACCCAGATATCCATGCTCCCTTGGTGGAATTGCTGCACAGATAAAAAACTTATAACTCTATTCAGTCTCATATAATTGATATCTGAGGAGTGTGGTTGCTAATATCCATTTCTTTTTGGCAGTAAAACGAGATGACCAAAACTTTCCTCCAACACAACACCTTCCGCATAATTTTCACGATTTGAACTCCAGCACAAATTTAAGTAAATTCAGAGTGCAGTTATTGTGTTTGATATTTCTCAATAAGTCCCCAACAATAACTTATATGCATAATTGAATCATCAAGAAACAAATTGATAGAAAAGGGGAAAACAAAACCTAAGACTAAGTTCTCAATATTGTACCCACCGATGAGTACAAAAGGGGTGAATCCTTAAACGACTCCAATAGTGAAAGACAAAAACAAACAAAAATCAGAACAGTATGGAGGGAAATTTTTAAAATAATAATAATAAATATAAACCTAACAATAAAGTCTCAGTATTTTATCCCCTATGGAGTGCAACAAGGAAAAAGGAAGCTTCAGCAATCAGCCATGCAAAATTAGATACCAGAATATGCATCTAATGTATGGCTTTCACTGCTGAATATATCTTTTGAATATTTATCTAAGCCGGTGCATGTTTGTGCCGTACCTTAAACAACGGAGAACGCTCTCAGTGGCAGAAGCCTCCTGCATAGCTTCTATAGCAGCATTTTGCGCAGCATCTCTGCGCTTCATTAATTCCTGGAATGGAAAAGATGCAGGAATATTTAGTAATGCCAAAAGATTGCAGAACAAATGTGAAACCCCCATAACATGGTTAAATACACACAAAGGGCACCAGAAGCATCATACTAAATGAAAATAGACACATTCACAGCATACACTGGACACCATATTGGAACGAAGAAAAGCTCGATAATCCAAATTCATTTGTCCAGAATAGAGGCTACAATACCTTTCCAAGTTTCACAAGCGAATATGGGAGTGAAGCCCAAGAAACAGTTCCATCTGTCAATCTTCTATTACTAATAGAAATCTTCACCAAGTTTGCAGGGAATCCATTAGCTCCTTCTGATGATTTCTTTCCGACAGAGGTTCTTGGTTTGCTTGGCTTATCATGATCCTCAAGTGCTCCATTTGCAGTTACTTTCTTTGTTGACATATGAATCTTATTATCCTCTTTCATTGATCTTGCAGAAGTTTGAACCTTATGATCCTCTTTAGATGAAGATTTATCACTTGAAACACTTCGTCGAGGAGCCTGCAGAAAATAAGTTTTAGATGTAGTGTGGATAAAAATCATCTGCTCGATTATATTGTATGGAAATGACTATCACACTGTGGAGAATTTTTTCAGAAAATAAAGAGCAAAAGCAATATAAATTTTTTAATAAACAAAAAAAAAGACTTCAGTCAACAACCAGAACTATATGAGGGAAAAAAAAAGTGAAGCCCATTAAAAAAGGAATTATAAACAACTTTCAGCTCGATCCAATCCAAAGAAAAAATATTATAAACAACTAACACCCCCCCTCAAAAAAAAACAAAGAAAAGAAAAAAGATTCAACAATAATGCCAGAGGCTGTATAGGCAATAGACTTACTGAAGAACTCCGAGGCTCAGTCTTTTCATGTTTGCTCGCCCTCAATCTGGAACTTTCCCTACCCTTCACATCCAAATTTCCTTCCCAGCTTTTTCTCAAAGCCTTCGGCCCCATATCAAACCCATAAACCACAGTTTTATTAGAGCTTGTCAATGGTGCCTTCTTCACACTCGGACTCATCCCACGAACAGAACTTGCCTTCTCCACAGATCCAACCTTCACTATCCCCTTATCCGACCCCTTGATTTTCACTTGCTGCTTAATACTATTCGAAAACTTCTCAAATGAAGTTGGTAATGAATAGCAACTCGTTGGTGATGAAGGGATTGACTTCGAAGCCAATGACTTCAATTTCATTGATTCTTTCTTTTCACCCAAATTCAAAATCTGTTTGATAACCGAAGACTTTGATCTACTCAATGTTGCAGATTTCTTATCCAACAACAACTCCTTAGCATTACCATTTGATCTAGTGGGTGCAGATTTCTCTTTAATATGACTATGACTATTACTTGGTATTTTTGAAGGTGGAGTAACTTTCTCTGAAGGCTTAGACCCTAACGATGAATTATCTAAGAATCCAAGAGAATGACTGGCAACAATATCCTCAGGGCTACCTACACAAGGGTGCCGCCCTGGTACAGGCCGCACCCCGCGGAGAATAGGCACTGGGGAAGCTGATTCAAACCGTTCAACATGAATGAATTGGCCCAATTGAATCTTATCACTAAGAATTAGGTCATCATGTTCATCGGGAAGAGAAACATAAGTAGCATGAGAAGAATCAGAAACCTTAAGATAAAACCCTTGGTTGGGGAAAAGCTCACCAGCAGTGAGTGCAGGAACAATACTCACAACTTGCAAAAGAGAAGACCTGTGCTCACCAGCAACCTTGACATCTGTGTTCATATGCTGCAAAAGCTTCAAAACCACTCCAGGAACCAGCGTAGCCATTTTTTGTTGATAACTTCAATGTGCATTACACTGAAAGCCCACAAAACAAAACCTCAGTATTTATCATCAGCACATAAAGATCCATAGAATTACAAACAATGGCCCAATACCCATTTCCTAAGTATGGAAACAACATTACAAACAATGGCTCAATATCCATTTCCTAAATATGGAAACAAATAAATTCCAGGGGCAATAAAATGTGAATAAAAACGAAGCCCACATATATATCATCTACCATATATTGATTACCTTGACTAGTTTCGGTTTGCCCTCACCAACCCACAATAAAATATTGAAAACAGAACGGTAAGACACCATTAATCATTCAACAAACAAATGAATTACACAAAACAAAAGGAAAGAAAACGGAAAAAACATATTTTGCAAATAAATAAAATAGTTGAACCTTGAGAAGAGCTATAATGGAGTACAGAATGGAAAGAGACAACAAATGAATCTTTTCTTCTGAACAATAAAGAAATTTTGGCATCAAATGAGAGAAACCCACAAAACCCCAAATGGGGGTAAAACTAAAAATGAAAATTTTGGGAAGAATTTGGGGTCAGAGAAAACAAAAAACCCAAATGGGTACAAAACTATTGTCTGGGATTTTTGTGTAAAAGCAAATAAGCAAGTGGGGAGAGAGAGAGAGAGAGAGAGAGGGAGTCAGAGTCTGAACGTGGGAAGAGCTAAGTTTTTGCACAGAGAAGAAAAGAGGGCAACAGAATAATGGATGCCAGATTGCTTCACATAAGACTCTCTGACACATAAACACATAAACACATAAACAACATTACATTACACAAATCAAAACGTAAATGTACAATACAAACAAAAAAAAATGAATCTGACCCATTATTTTCTTGTGCCTGAACTTTTCCGGTCTGGGTTGAGAGAAGTTGATGCGGAACGCAAAAACGAGAGAGAGAGAAGTGCATATACCTTTCTCGGCCGTTTGGCTAAGATCAAGAAAGAGAAAAAGTGTGAAGAATCTTTACGTTGAATTTTGGAGTTTTTATTTGTTTATCTTTTTATTTATAATTAATTTTTATGGTAATTTTTTCTTTTTTTCTTTTGAATAATGAAGTGAAGTGCATATGGGACGGAATGGGTTGTCGGTCACCTAAAAGGAGGTGCCAGATCCAGGGGTGATGGCACGAGCGTACCTATCGGTGATTTTATCATCTTTTCTTTTTTGTAATTTTTTTAATCTTTCTCGTATTCGTGATCGATTCTGATATTGAGATTAAAAATCAGATCATTTTTATTTACAATGTTAAGATTAAAGATCAGATCCGTTGTTGTTTTTATATTTTTCTTTTCTTAATTTTTCCCTTCCTTAAATTTATAAGATTATTCTTTTCGATCTAGAAGAGGATTACAAGGAAAACAATTGTAAATTTATTTAAATAAAATTCTTTAATTTTTATTACTATATTTTTAATTAGAATAACGGTAATATTCAATAAATATAATATAATTTTTATATCTATAGAATTTAATCCGACTCAAAACAAATTGAGTCAAATCTGATTTCTGAATATCAGTATTTATTCAAAAGAAATCTTTTTTATTAAAAAAATTACAAGTGAAAAATAATAGTTAAATAAATTACTAATAGCTTTTTTTTCCCCAAAAAAAACCTAATAATTCTTCATAACCATATATATCTTTTTTTTTCATATTTTTCTCTTTTTTCTCTTAATCTTTATTTTAAAAAATTATTTTAACTTTTTATAAATAATCAGGGTGGGAAGTTCGTTCTCATTTTAATAAGTCATAATAATTAATTTATACATAGATAAACTCTCGGCTCTTTTATCTTAATATTATCTCTTTTTCTTTTTAAAAAATTTAAGAATTTGATCATTCGCCGTTCGAAAATTATAAAAGAGATAAAAAAGAAAGACATTCTATTGACATATGAATGGCATTAATTATTATTACATATTTTAAAAAGGTAATATATTATTATATGAAAATTTTAAATAATATATTTCCACATTTGTACACTTCTATCTACCACTCATGAATATGATCATATATTTATTTATTGTATTAAATTTGTTAATAATATATACCTTCTTTCTTCTATTAAGAATTTTTCTTTTTTTATAATATATGTTTCCATTAATTGAGAAAATAAATATTTATCAATTAAATGGTAATATTTTAATATCCTAACTATAATATATATGTGTGTTTATCTTTTGTATTAAAAGAATTTTCTTTAGTGGTTTTTCTTTAGGTTTTTTATCCTAATTTTTTTCCCCATTTAATTATTTGTACTTAATCATTGGACAAAGAATTAAAAAAAGAAAAAAAAAATCCCCAACATGATGCTTGGGTAGCTTTGCACTTGTCTTCTTCTCCATGGACATAGTTGCATTAATAAATGGGGAGGTTTGCAAGTTTGTCTCTTCTCTAGGGATTCACATAATTAAATAATTATTGAAAAATTTCCCTTCTATTTTTTTTTTGTATTTGAAAAGTTTTTAAATAATGTTTTGTCTCTTTTAAAAATAAATAAGAGAGAAATTTTCAATAAATAATAATAAATTTAGAATTAAATAATTAAAAAATTATTTTTTTTATGAACCATCAATATTCAGTAATAATGTTGAATCTGATAAAATTTGATTCGAATCGAGTTGAATTTTTGAGGAGTGAAACTCTCCTGTATTTTTTTTCTTCACACACAAGATTTAAACCTAAAACATGATTTAATGAGAATCGGTATTCAACCAACGAATCAACTTGATATTAATCTTAACAAGATTATTGGATGAATATTAACGGGTAACTTAGCTATGAAGTCAAAAAATAAAAAGAAAATTTTGAGAAAAATTAAATACCCAACATTGAAATTTGATGTGAAACTTTTAATAGTTTAGATTAGATTCATGAACTTTTCATTCATTCAATTGAGTACTTTTATTTTATTTATTTCTCTTTTCTTATGAGAGAGAGAGAGAGAGAGAGAGAGAGAGAGGGGGGGGGGTAGGTACATGTCCTTTTGTTGAATAAGATGCCTAAAATTTTAATATTGGTTTATCAAATTTATATAATTAATAACACTTGCAGACATTCCAATAAAGTTTGACATTATTGTATCAAAATTTGAAAGAAAGATGCATACATGCATATATATATATATATATATATATATATAAATAGATAATCGATTTAGTAAATAAAAATATTATATTTTTTTAATCATATTTAAAATTTAAAAATTAAAAAAAAATTCTTCTTAAATTGGATCTAATAATATTCGAATTACATTATTCATAATTTTATATATCAATTGATTTGGTAAGAAAAATCTAAATAAATAAATAAATATATATTATTGCTATAACGATCAAAAGAGAGATCACGAAGAAGATGAGAAGAGGAGGCAGCTTCAAGCACAAAAAGATGCCACGCTGGTTCATGGCATGGGAAGCTCATGATATATTAGCCGTGTGGTGGGAGCCCATGGGCGTTGGGGCAGTTGAGCTGTCAGCCACTGGTTCGACCAATTTAAGGACACTACTTGCCCTCGCTTCCAATTTAATGACCCCCGATAGAAAAAGAACAAAAAAATATATATTCAATATTTATGAGTTTTGCTCGAATATAACGTTATTTTTAAAATAAAATTTTAAAACAATATTATTTAAAAAATATTTTCAAATCTAACACTTATATATAGACTTTTGAAAACTCAATATGATACTATTTATAACGATTTCATATTGAATTTTCAAAACTCAACATGGATGTATTATTTTTGAAATTTTTTTGTAACGTGTGATTTTTAAAACTTTTATTTTTTTGAAAATTGATTCCGTACAAAACTCCAATATTTATTATTATTATTATTATTATTATGATTATTATTATTATTATTATTATTATTACAAGGTCGGTTGTTTAATATACTATACGATTTTCTCATTTAGCTGATACTTTTTTGGAAATCAGTACGTAAATTAAAAATTTTATATTTGAAAAGTAAAATTTAAAATATAAAAAATAAAGAGGATAGAAATTATAATTTTGAAAAATAAAAAATATTATAAAAAAATTTTATTAACATTTTAAAAACTCTTCCCAACACTTCTGTGGCTTTACAAAAGCATCATAGAGTAAATATCGTTAAAAATAGATTTATAGGTATTTTTAATAACTTTTAACTGTATTTTGTTAACATTT
This sequence comes from Dillenia suffruticosa, assembly GCA_033439265.1. Taxonomy (NCBI): domain Eukaryota; kingdom Viridiplantae; phylum Streptophyta; class Magnoliopsida; order Dilleniales; family Dilleniaceae; genus Dillenia; species Dillenia suffruticosa. The sequence goes on from JAVTVX010000001.1 coordinate 2,058,767, forward strand.
TTTAAAATAGCATTAAAAATTATATAAAATAATAAAAAAAAAAAAAAATTAAGAGACAGTTAGCCTCTGCATCTTGCCCGACAACTTGCCCCCGTTGGAAACGCCAACCTTAATGAAATTATATATTTTGTAGAAAACCAGCGGATAACAGACACCGAGTATTACGCAGTGTGTTCCGCGAAAATAAAAATAAAAAAAAAATTATGATTTATTAGATTTACAATATAGTTATCAAATTATAAATAATATAATTCAAAATTAAGATTTCAATAATAATAGATTATTTTAATTATTTTAAAATCTCTTTTAATAGATTTTAAAGATTTTAAATTTTGAAACCAAAATAACTCGAATCAATCTTGTTTTTAAGATTTACATTACAAAAAATATTCAAATCAAAAATTTTAAAAGAATATTTAAATTTTAAAAGTAAAACATTAGGTGAAAATTGTGAAAAATACTAAGTAGGAACGTGTACAGTCTCAAATAATTTTTTAATTTTTTAAGAGAGAGGTCACATATTAATCAAATGAGAGAATGACTACACCCATTAGACTTTTTCTTTTATACTTAAAGTTAACGTGGGTGTCCACAAGATACGGATTATATTTTCATTGTTCAAATATTTATTAGATATATAATTAATTTAATATCTAAACTAAATTATTATTTAAATCAATAAAAAATAGGACGTACATTAGCGATTAGAAAAAAAAGAGATTAACCACCGTAGTTCTCAAAAAATGCCAATGAATAAGGTAAAAAAATGGGTAATAAGTGGAAAATAAATGTTATAGAAATAAAGGAACGACGATCCATGAAGCAAAAAAACAAAGAGAAAAAATTTATATAAAAAAAGATGAAAATTTTAAGAGAAAAAAGGATCAAAATAAAAAAAAATAATGATTTGAATGAAAAAAAAATTATGGTCTACAAAAAGAGATAAGGCAATATGTGGGGAAAAAAAACAAAAGGGAAAAAACTTAGATTCAAAAAGACGAAAAACTCAAGTGAAAAAAAAGATCGGTCAAAAAAGAGCAAGAACCTAAATAGACAAATGGAGCCAAAAAGGAGAAAAAACCTATGTTTGAAAAAACAAAAGAGTTAAACGAAAAAAAGAGTAAAAATAAAATAAAAAGAGAAAGAGTCTGAATAAAAAAAAAGATAAAAAAAAGAGCAATTGTATGAATGAAAAAAATATGGTCTAAAAATAAAGAGACGACCGTTCAAATGTATCATGGACAAGTGGGGCAAAAAAAAATAAAAGGGAAAAATCATATAAAAAAATAAAAAGAGAGAAAACCTGAATAAAAAAAAGGTCCAAAAAAAAGAGAAAAAATATAAATTAAAAAAAAAACTGTAGTCAACAAACAGGGAAAAAAACAAAAGGAAAAAACTTATATCCAAAAAAGTGAAGGATATAAGCGAAAAACAAGATCGAGTAAAAAAATAAAAAGAGAAAAGATATAAACGAAAAAAAAACTATAGTCAACAAACAGGGGAAAAAAACAAAAGGAAAAAACTTATATCCAAAAAAGTGAAGGATATAAGCGAAAAACAAGATCGAGTAAAAAAATAAAAAGAGAAAGGATATAAACGAAAAAAAAACTATAGTCAACAAACAGGGGAAAAATACAAAAGGAAAAAACTTATATCCAAAAAAGTGAAGGATATAAGTGAAAAACAAGATCGAGTAAAAAAATAAAAAGAGAAAAGACCCGAATGAAAAAAAAAAAGGTCAAAGAAAAAAGAAAAACACTTGAATGAAAAAGGAACCGAATGAAACAAAAATCAAAAAAAAAAAAAAAAACCAATGGAAATATTTTTTCTAGTGAATTTTTTAACCTAAAACTATAATATTTTCTATAAATGGGATATATTTCTTTTTTCCTATATGATTTTCTCACTTTTGCTTTCCAATTAATCTTATATTTTTTCCTTAATGAAAATTAAAAAAATATATCATTTTTTAGGAATAATGTTTTCATTAATTATTAATGTAGGGCATGCCTTCCGACAGGTTGATGAGTGACTAATTACCAAATGATAGTGAGAGATTTTTGAACTAAATTATTACACCTAATCTCTTTAATTAAAAGCAAGGAATAAAGTACTATTAGCAAGCAATCTTGAAAACAAATGGGGTCCAAAACAAATTAACAAAGAAATATTATAATTAAACTAAAAAAAGATTTAGACAACAAACTCCTTATTTAATTAAATTGTCCGTCAAAATATTATTAGAATGAGAAATATGAATAAAAGAAATATCACTAATAAATCGAACGAAATTTGAATATCCTGAAATGTGTTTTTTTTTTTTTTTTCAAAATAAAAGGGTTCATTAATCTTCATTTTTTTCCTAATTCCCAAAAGAGGCCAAAGTGTCTAATAGCTTATTGAGCTTAGTTTCTAGCATCTTTCTGGTCAATATCTCAAGTATGGCAAATGCCTTTTTCCCTTTGTATCAATAGTAGCATGACTTAAGAAAACAGGTTTGTTTATTTTATGAAAATTACTCTAAGGAAATTTATTTTCGGACAAAATTTAAAATATTTTTCGTTAATTCTGTCATTAAATTTCTTGATTTTAAAATAAGTAAACGGTTATCTGAAATTTATTCGACTAATAATTATATATAAATAAAACCATAAAAAATATTCGTCATTTTTTACGCAAAAAAATAAAATTACAAAAATCATTTTTTTCATGCAAAATAAAATAAAAAATAAGATAACAAACATGCAAGAAAAAAAAAAAGCCTATTAAGCGCAGTTTGCAACTAATTTTCTGAAATTTTGGGTGTGATAGCAAGTAAACTAGAAGGGACTATTTGTGGTTTGTCATTTATTTTTTTATTGTTGAAGTGAAATATAAGAAATTTATTTCTTTTTTATTGCCTTGAACTTTATAATATCAGTTGTTAATTTTGAAAACTAAATTACTTTAATATTTTACCTTCTAGAGATTTTTTTTTTAATTACAAAAATAAAAACAACCTAATTATTTTTATTTTATTTTATTTTATTTTGGCCGATAAAAGTACATCTGCAGACCCATCTCTTCCTCAAAACAACCAAAAGAAAAATGACAAAATAAGGGAACCCTTTGGTACCCCAAAACTTATAAGCACACATCTTATATTAAATATATTTATATATTATGTTAAAGCATAATGGAGTAAAATATTTATTGACCCAGATAATAAAATTTTAATATTTCGCCTATGTGATCTCTTAAAAATTTAAATAAATAAATAAATAAATTTACTAATTTCTTTGATGCTACGATGGCTTTTGTGAGTCAGCCGTACCAAAAATAGAGAGAAAAAAAGAGTTATATAACAATAACAATTAAATTTTTATTTCACTAAATAGAGTCAGTTATATAAATTTTTCTATGTCATTATATTATATTTCATATCAAGAATAAATAATAATTTATAAACTATCATTTCTTTCTCTAAATTTATCTATTTACAAGGTGTAAAAAAAAATATTTGTGCTCAAATTAACTTATAGAGGTAGAATTTGAAAGGGCTTCCCCCCCCCCCAAAAAAAAAAGAAAAGAAAAGAAGAAAACACCAAACTAGAAAGGGTAAGCTACTAGTTGAAGGGAACAAAGCCAAGCACATATCTTGGGGAAGCTCCAAGTATTTTGTTTTAAGGAAACCTGTTTGCTTTACCCATCCTCATGACCAGGCAGGTGCCCTAATGTGGTTTCATCTCTTAGGTTACAAAGGATCGGTTGTTTTAGGGTGCAATTGTTTCGAAATATGAGATAAGATAAATGAGAGAACTCTATTTTGATTGGTATCTAATAGTAACTTGGTTGAGATTAATCGGAATAAAGTTCTGGATACTCGACGGTGGACCAAATCTAGGGGAACAAAAAAAATAAAATAAAATAAACGAAAGAGGACAAATGGGTAGAGAAAGAAATATCAATGAAGAAAAAATTTATCAAAATTTTCTTAATCATCTTTATTTATATATCCTGTTAAAAAATGGTATAAAATTTTGTTTATTTTTACTCTAAAAACAAATATAAAATTTAAAAATATATTGGTTTTGTTTTATATCCGCAAATCAAACATAATATTTTTGGCATAATATCCATTTTTTATGTATATCAAACTTCGGATGCCCATAACTGCACAATGAGGTTGGACTTCTAAAAGCACCTTTTCTCTCCCAAACCTAGAATTATCGCATTTGCATTCAACCCTTTGCTTGCCTTTTATTATTTATTGTTTGCGGAGGGGAGGGGAGGGGGGGGGGGAGAGAAGGAGAGAGAGAGAGAGATATTGTGACGATGTAAAGAGATATTACGTGCTATTCAGATTGAATAGTAAAAAATTTTACGATTTATTGATAAATAATTGATTTAGTGAGATATGATATTAAAATTTTATATTAAGTTTTAAATTTAAAATTTAAGAAAAAAATATAATAAAAGAATTATTTTTAAATAAGATTTTTATAAATATCCAAACTGTATTAATTTATTTCAGGCTTCGATGATAAAGAAAAGAAGGATGAAGCTCCCGGTTGAAAGTCACCCTCTGCAGGGGTGGAACCCAAAATTATTTTGGGGGGACAGGTGAAAAGAGACCGACACAGGCCAACCAAGTATTAAGGATTCCACACTTTTGTGCCCGTCCACCGCATGGCACCCGCGCCCACCATACATTTCTGTCAGCACTTACTTGAGCACCCTCATAATGTCACTTGCCCTCAATTTCAGATATATATATATATATATATATATATGATACATGTATATGAAAAATTACGTACTAAAGGAGAAATTATTAAGTGGGATTGATCCTATCTAATGGGAAGGATATTAATATCCCATATAAAAAATTATGATTTGATTATTGGTTATGATAAAAATAATATTAGAAAATTTTCCTCTTTTGGGACCCGATAACAGTTTGACTGAGATTAGTCGAAATAAAATTCTGGATACTTAATGATTGTTCAAGTTCAAAGGAAAAAAAATAGTCATTTATTCTCTATCAAGTAAACTTGTAAATCCATTGAGAAAATATATTGCTGCACACAGAAATCATTGATCCATCTAAGTGTTTTTTTCTTCAAGTGACACGACCTTCGAAAACCCAAAAAAATAGGAAAAATTGAAATAAATGATAACTTATTAATTTTAATTTGTTAAAAGATATCATATATTTAAAAATATTTAAAAATATATTATATAGATTTTAAAAATATTTATTTTTTTATTTTTATATTCATAATATTTATTTTCATATTTGTAATAATATGTTTTTTTTTTATATAGATACAATATATTGTAATATTTTATTAAAACAATCGAGTATTAATATTACATATTCCTATTATATTATTTTCATTTATAATATAGTATCTAAATTATGTTCTTCTATTTTTTATATTCAAATATTTACTAATATTTTCTAACAAAATCAAGATGATGTGTTTGGAATACATGTTGCAAATATAACCACTCATTCACTTTTCAGAAGACTCTCGATCTATTTTGAAAAAAAACTTATCTTCAATATGTAATCGCAAGCGCTTCCAGAAGATCGATAGTTAGTTTTGGAAAAAAAACTGCTTAATATGCATCCACACGCGGCTATAGAAGATTATCGGTCCACTTTGAAAAAATATGCTCTTCAATATGTACCAGCACGTTCCTTCAAAAAACTCGTAGTCCATTCTGATAAAAATTACTCTTCAATATATATCTACACACGCCTTCAAGAGATCTTTGATCCATTCTAGAAAAAAAGTTACTCTTCAATACTTGTTGAAGTGAGAGCCCAACATAACTACTCATGTTTACACATGTTTTCAAAAGATTTCTAGTCCATTTAAAAAAGAATTATTTTTCAGAGTTACAAAAATACGTATTTAATCATATCAGCATACACTTATCGCCTCTTTCAAAGTCCAATAGTTTTCATTATACAATATTAAATTTGAAGACATGTTAAAAAAATATCATATGTTTTGAAAATATTTAAAAAATTATTATGCATCAAAATAAAATCAATTATTATTTTAATTTTTTAATTTATATATTTATATATTTATTTTCATATTTGTAATTATGAATTTTCTATATGGATCTAATATATATTAATATTTTATTGAATCTGGAGTATTAAGGTTACATATTTTTATTATATTGCTTCCTGTTAGAATTTTCATGACTTTATCATGCAGTGGAAGCATTAAACAATTTCAGAATTAAAAGTGTTGAATTTTGGTAATACCTCAATGAGATGCAGTGATCTTTGGAGAACTACGAAATCCACGTCTCGATCTATCTCATAATCGGGATGATAATCACAGATCGGATTATCAACATAATTCCACGACGTCTTAACTCTAGATCCGGTGATAGAAATACCGTGCTACCAAATCCCTTAATTTCTCTCTGGTGCAATCTTTCACCATTCTCTCTCAAGTTTTTTGAATTCCCAAATCCAGATTAGTTTTTTGTCTTCTTACCATATAGGTTTTGCTATTTTTTGTGGGCAAATCAAGTATCCAGAATTGATTTGGAAGACCACCATAAATATGAGAGTTACAACTAAGGTCTTCCATATTTGGAAGATGCCCAACGTGGACATATTTGACCTTCACTTCCATTTTTAATATCCTTAACCGAAATAAAAAGAAAGGGTAGATTTATCAATGAACAATTGGTATAGTAGAATGAGATATTAAATCGCTTAACAAAATATCATATTCGAAATTTCGGAATAAAAAAATTACGCCGGAAGAGTTATCCCTCAATAGGGTCCTTATAAATACTCGAATTGGATTAATTTGAGTATAATTTTAGATATCGGTAGTAAGAAAAAAAGATAGATTTGTGCATGGTTTGGGCAACCTACCTAACCTTGAGATCACCTCGAATCCACTTTAGTTGAAAGATATAAATGGAGAGCCCATTTTGGCCAACTTGGCCCTTTCGAAGATTTGGTACTGAGTTATAGGTCCCACCCTCACGTTGGGGTAGGTGAGGAGATGAGTCTTAATTTTCTTGTATAATATTCTTAAAAGCTCTTTTTTACATAATAGCCTTTAATCATATTTAAAAAGGGGAAAATCTTAATGTGGTTTGATCATAACTAGCTCGTGGTACTACAAAATAAATGCTTTATTTAGACGAACGAAATCCGTTTACAAAATCTACTAAAATCGTTAATAGAACTTTCTCCGACGGATAAGTCTTCAATTGGCTATATATTAGTTGGGATAGGTATATCCCAATGGTTTTGATTATTGTTGGAGTATGTTCTGAGTCTATACTGACGATTAAAAAAATATTGGTAAAAGTTATTGTCTTTTATCGTTGATTATTATATGTGTTAAGAAAATTTACTATTTTTTATCATTGGTTACTAAAAGTGTTAGAAAAAGTTACTACATTTTATTATCGTTTATCGTAAGTGTTAAAAAAAGTTATTATCTTTTATCATTAATTTGAAAAGCGTTGGAAATAATTATTGTCTTTATCATCGATTACCACATGTGTTAGAAAATATTACTATTTTTTATTGTCAGTTACCATGTGTTAAGAAATGTTGTTATCTTTTATCATGTTATTATTTTTTATTGTCAGTTACCATGTATTAAGAAATATTGTTATCTTTTATCATTAATTATTATAACTATTAGAAAAGTATTGGTAAAAGTTACTATTTTTTATCATCGGTTGTCACATATATTATAAAAAGTTACTATCTTTTATTATTAGTAACCACAAGTTTTATGAAAAATTATTGCCTTTTATTGTCGTTTGAAAAGTGTTAGTAAAGTTACTGTCTTTTATCGTTTGTTACTACATGTGTTAGAAAATATTACTATTTTTTATCATCGATTACCATGTGTTAGAAAATATTACTGTCTTTGATCATTAATTATCAAAACTGTTAGAAAATATTACTACTATTTAACATCGGTTACCATATGTATTAGGAAATGTTACTATTTTTTATTTTCGGTTACCACAAACGTTAGGAAATGTTACTGTATTTTATTATCGGTAGGAAAAGTTACTGCATTTTTATCATCAATTAGAAAAGCATTAGATAAAGGTTATTGGCTCGCGGTCTACTGTGCACTTGCACACGATCTATGGCACGCATGCTCACAGTCTACCGCTTGCTTGGGCACGGTCTACTGCTTGCTTGCATGTGGTCTTCCGTGCTTGCTCATGGTCTATCGCGTTCTTGTTTGTGGTCCATCGTTCCCGCGCGCAGTCTATCATTCACTATCATAATACATGGTCGTTTGTTTATCACAATGCAAGTTCACTATCAACATACCATTCATCTACAAAGGTTACATTACAATGCAAAGATAAGCATTGTTATAATACAAGATATTCATTTCAAAAATCTAGTATAATGTTAGAACCAATTCTAGTATAAGTTCAATATACAAACAATACCAACAAACCAATAATTCATATAAAATAATCTGTATAAAAATAAAGGAAAAAATACTTGCAAAGATTAAAACATTAGCAGACAGAGTAACGACCGTATTTTGAAGTCTACACACTACATCTAGAATATAATAAACAAATAAAATTACTCTTCCCGTGACGCAAAAACACAAGGGGTTAAGTGGATATTTTTTCAATATGAGGTTTTTGGTCAAACCATAAGGGAAAAATGTAATTTCCTCTTTTTATTTTTAAACCTAATGTAACATTTTGGGATGGTTGGACTTTTTAAGATTGAATTTGCTTTTGGATGGTTTTGATTTTTCATAGTCAGTTACACTATTCCTCCGTCATTTACTTCGTCCCATATTTGTAAATGGAAAATTTAAAAATTTTTCAAGTTCCCATTCCTAGTGTAACCCAACAAAACCTAGTACAACAGAGTAACTTTTTTATTAAAAAAATGTGAATTTACAAAGTCGTTGTTCATCTTGTAGATTTTTTTGTGTCTAAATATATATTATAGAGAGTTTTAGTAAGAGCTTGTGTGAGAGCTTTGGACGGACTTCGAGACTAAAAATATACTTGGCTGATTGTATAGATTTCAGGAGAAGGAAAACCTTTAACTTTTTGTTGAAAATATGTTTGGTTAAATGAAAGTTTTCAATAGATTATGAAAGATTTCAAGGGAATAAAACTGAAAATATATTTGGTTGAGTTATAATTTTCAATAGATTTTAAGAAATTTGAGGGGGGAGAGGTTTCGAGGGAAAGAGAGTATTGATGATTTTAAGGGGATGATTTAAAATATATTTGGGTTTAATAATTTGACCGCCATATTTTCACACAAAATTTTTCAAAACCCATCATTTTTCAACCTTTTGTCTCCCTCACCCATTTTTTCAACACCTTTTACTCTATACTCACCTGTTTTTTCATTACACATTTTTTTTCATACTTTTAGTCATTACTCACCTTATTTTTAATTTCTCATATTTTTCACACTTTTAATTATTATTCATCATGTGTCTTTCCCATATCATCACAGTGATTGCTATTTTTGTGTTTCCATTTTGTTTCATACATGAAAAGTTTTATTATAGAATATCTATTTTCGTTTCCATTGTCTCTTCAGCATCTGAGTATTGGATATCATGTAGAATTGATAATTAATATTACATTATGTAAATGTATATAACATTGATAATTACATTGTATAACATTATATAATATTAATAATTATTCATTTTATGTAATTAATAATATTTGATATTATGTAATATTATTTAAAATTACTAATATTGATAATTAATTATATCATATAACATAATGTTATTATACACCATTAAATTACTAATTTGTGAATAGTCATAATGTCATATTGTAACACTATATTATGTAACAATTACTCATAATGTCCGATTGGTAAATGGATTATCATAATGTCATATTGTAACATTACACTATACAACAATTAGTTATAATGTCTAATTGATTAATAAATTGTCATAATTTCATATTGTAACACTACATTGTATAATACAGTATTATTACATCTATAACAATTACCATAATGTCATATTATAACACTAAATTACATAATAATTGGTCATAATATTCAATTGGCCAATGAATTATAATAATATCATATTACAACATATTGTAACAATTGTAATATTGATAATTAATTTCGTTATGTAACATAATATCATTATATGCCATTAAATTACTAATGTATGAATTGTCATAATATCATATTGTAATACTATATTATGTAACGATTGATCATAATGTCTAATTGGTCAATGAATTGTCATAATGTTATATTGTAATGCTACATTATATAATAATTGTCATAATGTCCGGTTGGTTAATAAATTGACATACTTTTATACTATGACAATACATTATGTAACATAATGTTATTACGTTTATAACAATAGTCATAATATTATATCGTAACACTATATTATGTAACAATTGCTCATAATATGCAATTGATCAATGAATTATTATAATATCATATTGTAACACTATATTATGTAACAATTTGGCATAATATCTAATTGGTCAATAAATTGTCATGATTTCATATTATAACACTACATTATATAACGCAGTGTCATTACATTTAAATAACTTCCTCTACTCATCAAATGCACGAGAGAACTACAATGCCACTTGATCTAACAGTGAATTACAATGCCACTTGAGTTTATACTAAATTGGCCCAACAACTGATATTACATAATGTAATTTAACATTACATATAGTAATATAGCATTACATAAAGTAATATATTAGCATATTTATAGATTTTGATAATAAGCAAAGTAAGATTAGTTTGATTAAAAAAAAAAGGAAATAAATATGATTATAACGATTAAAGAAAAAATTTAGAAAAAAAGAAACAATCGACTCACAAGAAGAAAAAAATGCGTAAAGTTGTCGACACAAAATTTAATGGTTTGTATTATTGAAAAACAAGTTCATAACAAAAAAGAATTGATTCATTACTGATACTCGATAATAATGCTATGCAAGGAAATCAAATAAAAATAAAGTACTTTAAAATATTGAAAACTAATAATTATTAGAATAGTATATAGTACTTTAAAATTTTTATAGATTTAGTAGTTAGTATAGGTGGCACATAAAGAAACTATTTTCAAATAATCCATAAAAAGTACCACATTTTCCAAAAAAACTAATAATTATTAGAATAGTATATAGTATTTTCAAACGATAAAATATATGTGTTAACATAAACTTATAAAAACGGTATGGTTTAACAAATAGTATAAATTATCCGCATAAATTCTGTTTTTAAATCGTCCCTAAAGGTTGACAAATTTATTAAAAAAATATGATAATAGTTAGAATTGTAAATAATATTTACATACGGTACAATCTATAGGTTAGTATAGTGATAACACTTATACAGACAATATGGTTCAGTAATCAGTAATTAGTAAAAAAGACTCATATAGAGATTATTTTCAAACTATCCCTAAAAGAGTGCTACATTTACTCACGACAATTGATAACCGTTATAACTGACATTGTTTTTACAAACAATACAATATGTATGTTAGTATAGGTATAGAACTTATGCAGATGATATTGTTTAAAAGTTGCAAATAAGAGTCACATAGAGACTTTTTTCAAACCGTTACTAAAAATGGCCACATTTATTGATGACAAATGATAACTGTTTGAATGGTTGATAGCATTTACAGACGATAAAATATATTTGCTAGTATAGATGTAGAACTTATACAGATGATACAGTTAAGTAGACAATAAAGAAAAGTTATATAGAAACTGTTTTCAAATCGTTTTTAAAAACTACTACATTTATTGATCATAAGTACTAACCATTAGAATAAAACATAGCTTTTAGAGATGGTGAAATATATGGGTTAGCATAGTTGTAAAACTTATATATATGATATGGTTAATTAGATAGTAAAAAAAAAGTTATATAGAGACTGTTTGCTACACCAAAAAAAATATAGAGACTGTTTTTGGACCGTCTTTAAAGACTGTCACAATTACTAACCGCAAGTGATAACCATCAAAATTGAATATCATTTTTACAAATAATTATACTGTCTTTATTGACGATTGATAAATTTTTCCCGATGAACAATTTACATCATTGAAAAATATATATATTTCCTAATAGTTTCATCAAAAGTGTTTTTATGGGGCATAACCGTCACCAAAGGTCATCAATGATAAAAGTTACTATCGATATAGGTTTTTAATTTTATAGTGTAGGTCGATAAACCAAGTAGTCCACTCCCCTTCCCTCGTAAAGAAAGGCATCACTTGGGGAAGATCATACTCACATTTACTATTATTATTAAATTAGTCTGGTTAGAAAACAAAGTTAAAAGTCTTAAGAAATTCTTTTTTCTAATTTGTGTTCAGAAAGCCTCACTTTTGAGTCAACCTGTTTCAATTTACTTTTATTTTATTTTGTCCGACCAATAGTCTTTTTTAACTAAAATAAGTTTTTTTTTTTTTTGAAAAGTATACAACTTTGCATGTAAAAATGAGTTTTGTTTATAAATTGACTAAATTTTCATTTACTCAATAATTTTTTACATTAAAAAGAGCTAAGTTTAATAATAACTTTTTCAAAAGAGTTTATACACTTCATAACATGTTTTGGGTACTTCCCTAAAATTCTAATATTGATCTTAAATTATTGCATTTTCCTCAACACAGTTCTTTGTTGTTCCTTTAGCATAATATCACCATGTTCATCTTGTTTCCCCCCATAACAATCGTTTTTGGTATTTAACCACGTATTCGAAAATCTAACTAATTTGATTAGAATAGTTGTGAAATCCGATTTAAGGGTCGAATTTTTTAATACTTATTTTTTTTTTTCAAAACTCGAATTCAAGATTTTAATAAAAATAGTTAGTATTCTATCACTAAAACCCACCGGTCGTCGATTTTCCCCCATAATTTTCATTATTCGACACAATTTTTTTCTTATGGTGCTAAAATATTTTCCCAAATTTCATATTTTTTCTTTAATTAAGCAAATGGCGTACATTACTAAAACTTCAATAGCTTCATTTGTTTAATAACAAATTACAACTTGCTTTGGTTTAAATTGTGATGCATGACTTTATAGACAAGTATATATATTAAATATAAAGTTTTAGTATATGCACTATAAGTGCATAAAATAAAATAATTATAGAAGTATATAAAGGGATATGTATGTGAAAAAAAAGTCAATAATTCAAAAGATATAAATAAAAAATAAGAGAGATATATATAATAAAAGAAAAAATTTAATAATATACATATGAGTAATATAAAAATTTATTTTTTCTAATAAGCGTAATACTAATAAAAATCGATAATGATACGGACTTTTATATATGGTATGGATATAAATATAGATACAGAAATAAATTTTAGATTCATAATAAAATTATATTCAAATTTTATAATGCTTATAAAATTATATCGCTTCAAATTTTATAAATAATTGTATTTTTTTGAAATAATATTATAAATAATTATAAAAGAAAAATTATAAAGGAAAATAATAACTAGAAAAGGTATGGAATAGTGTTTTTTTTTTCCTTTTTTTTATAAGGGCGGGAGAGACAAACCTCTAAAGGAATCTAAATTCCGAATATAACACCGTAAAACTCGATAAATCTCCCTAGGAGGGGGACAACAATTCATGAATACCAGTAGTCATCAAATGTCTGCACATGAGTTACCCTTCCCGGGGGATAAAAAGAACTGACTGCAATTGCACTAATCTCATTAATTGTTAACATTCTCATATCATGTGCAATGCTAGTGATGCAGATTAATCTCATTGTCCTTCGCATCTAACTCAATACCCACCCAGGAAAGTTTAGCCTTGATCAAAAGACGAAGGCCTTCCCTAACTCCCCATAACTCAATTAAAAATGGATTTGTCAAACCCAAGTTTCTAGTAAATCCCCAAATCAAAAGCTAAACTCATCCCTGACCAGACCCCGAGCACTTGCTTAATTCGTTCCTAGGAAAACGGATCCATCTGTGTTTAGTTTATAAGTATCAGGATCTAGAGGAGACCATGCAATCCAATGACAGCAGTTGAGTGGCTTCCCTTGAAAAAGCTACCTATCCATCTTGTGTGTATCTAGAAATTAATACCATAACATCTTTGGGGGAGAAATTACCGCCATTAAACACCACTCGAGACCGATCCAAAGGCGGTATACAAAAGTCATAGCCCAAGGGCGACCTTTAAAGATGACATGAGATTTATAGTTCTAAACTATCCAATTTATCAGCATGAGACATGAGAATACCAATTTAGCCATAAAAAAAAAGATCAGATTATCCTATCACATACCTGTCGAACCACTTAGCAGTCCTAAAAAGGATGAGAAGCCATTTCCTCATGAGCCTTACAAAGAGGGCATAGGGGATCCATAATAAACCCTCGTTGGAAATGAGTCTTATTAGTCATAAAGCTTCATACACCAAGAACCATATAAAAAATTTCACCCTCTCCTAACATCTAAACCTCCAAATCCTCTTCCAGGGGCCAGGAACCACTATTTTAGATTGGCTTGAGAAAGTGTAAGCTGATCTGACCAAGAACTCCCTGGATGATTCACAAGCCCAACAAATATAATCCCATGAATTTGGATGGCATCTATGCGCTCAGGAAGAATACCTTCTAGTCCCACGATATCCCAAGTTCAACGTAGTGTTATAAAATCATTTACTTTCATAATTTAGTACCTTTCCGAGTTGTCAACCTAAAACCTTTGTACCAACGGAACTGCACTAACCTAGATGTCCTCTTGGAATCTAATATCAAAACCATTACCAATTTTCCAGCGTAGCCCATTCTGAAGAACATCCCTTACTCGTAATAATCCCCACCATAAAGAGGAGCATCTCCAAGTACAACCGCAACGAAGGAATGTTCTTGTCGAAGGTATTTTTTCCTTAAGATCTCACACCAAAGAGATGGTTCCCTTGAAATTAATTTCCAACCTAGTTTTGCCATGAGGGTTTTATTCATATTGTGGAAGCTTCGAATGCCCAATCCCCCTTCTCCTTTGGCTGGCAAACCAATGCCCACCAAATAGATGGGGTCTATGATTTTCCTCTGATCCTTCTTATATAAACTATCTTTGTGTCCGGTCAAGTTGGGCACAAATATACTGAGGAAGCCAGGTTGTTTGCATAGCATATGCAAGAATGACAGAGGTGACGACATGAGTAAGTGTTTGCTGCCCGGCTGTACTCAAAGTTTTAGCTTTCCATATGGCCACCTCATTCTGAACCTTTTCAATCAAGTAATGTTAAATATAGTTTGTAATATGTTGTAATATGTTACGGGCATTTTGTTGGATCATTAATCCAACGTTGGGCTTATATGTTAAAATAATTATGTATTGCATACTGTCAAACCCATAAGATAAGTCCATATGAAAGTGATATGGTAAATTTAAAAAATTCAGTAATTTGGGTTTAAGTATCTCAAAGGATATGGAAATACATAAATGTGTAAATACCAATGGACATTTACTATTTATGATGGGTTAAATAGGGAATGTCTAAGGGTGACTTCAGAATAGTATGAAAGTTACCTAAATTCATGTGAATCATGAAAGGTAACTTGAATAAACTAAATAGGCAAATTCCAATTATGAATTTGGAAGTAAAGTCATCCCTACAACTATAAATAAGAGTTATGGTCCATGGGTCATTGAATTACTCTTCTCCCTAATACTCCCATCATATAGAGAGATTTTGTGAGAATACATTTGACCTGGAAGGTCGTGGCCGGGATTCTGTCCAGACGAAAGTCGAATCAAGTTTGTATTCTATTCAGTTTCCGGCTATGGAGTCAGGTACATTTCCATCCAACTTGAATTTCAGTTTTAGTTCTTGAGTTTTGATTCCGATAATTTAACCCGATATTTGGCATATTTTGCATCAAATAATTTTCCCAACAAGTGGTATCAGAGTCTCTCGTGTTTGAATCATCGGGATTTTTTTTTGTATATTTAAGATTTCCTATGATTTTAGTATTTTATGAATTCTTTTGATATTCTGGTTTTCGACAAAAATATATATATACATATATATATATATATATATATATATTCAAGTTTCTTTTTTGTGGATTTCAATAAAGGAAAATGTTATGGAAATTTTTTTATTTAAAGTCGACCTTCAGTTCTTATTAAAAGTCGACATCTAGTGTTTCCAAAAAAAAATAAGGGATAAATTGTACTCTCGAGATTGTAAGAGCATGGCAAGTACTTTTGGCATATATATATATATTTTAAGGAAGTTAATTTTTCTTTTAAGAAAAGTTAACTTTTTCTTTTACAAAAAATCTTTAATATCTATCATTTCCTGGTGCAAATATTTTTTTTAAGGAAGTTGACATTTTTTTTGGGTCATATTCACTTAAATATATATATATATATACTTTTGTTTTGGGAAATAAAAAAAAAAGAAAATCTTCCGATTTTAGTTTCCTTTTTTTTTAAGAATGATATCCCAATTTCAGAATAAAACTTTCAGATTCTAACATTATAAAACTTTTCTTTTATTGCAATTCCACGTCACATAAGAATTAAGATATGAGCAATTTTGGGCCCAAACAGAACCAATCTTGGGTATAACAAGTTTTGGAACTCATTGGACTCAATTGAACACATTTTTTATCCTTATCATTCTTCACTGTCTCTTTTATATTCGAAACTGATCATTCTTTTAATATGCGATGACATGATATGTTTAGGAAAGTTCTGTCAACAAGACGGGGATAAGTCTAAGGTTGGCTGGTTCTTAAGCTGTTCTACACGAACTCACCACCTACCTGGGAACTTTCCTGGTATCCTCTGCTACAGAATGGGGATTGGCCAAGTTTTGGACCAGTTGTCGGCAAAAGGTTAAAAACTTTGGTTTTATGCCGACAACGAAGGTATAGGGATAGAAAAGAAAGATGATGGAAACAGATTTAATAAAATTGGGTTTTCGTTTTCGAGCCCAATTTAAAGTTTATAAGATTGGGTTTTAAATGGCCCAATTCTCAAGATATTGAGTCCATCAGGATAAAATTGAATCTTTTTTTTTCAATTACGGATATTATTCAAATATGAGTATGGTTTTATATATATATTTCGAGATACATTAATTGAAGCAATATGTCACCAAAGTGATCTCTTTTGTGGAAATTAATTTATTTTTGAGATATAAGTGGTTGTGTATATGCAATTCATGTGGATACCGATCGGCCCAAAGGAAGGTCCGTATTTGACGGAATTGCATGTGCACATTGTGGTAATAAATGCGTGACAAATATTCATTTTTTTATGTGATCAGTTTATCGGCCCAAAGGAAGATAGTTGATTGACATACTCTTGTTGTCAGTGTTTGATTACTACATTCAGATGTCATTTACAAATTAATTATTTTATCCAAAGATAAAATATTAATGGAGTTATCGGTATCTGATGATGGGAATTTCTCATATTTGAATTTATTTGCTTTTAAAGTTCCATTTGAGTATATATATTGATCACCGTTCTCTATTTTGATAGTTAATACTATTTCCACCAATATCAATGTCCAACTCAACTCTATTCCCATGTTGAATGGCTCAAACTTCAAATCATGGCGAGAAAATCTTTTGATTGTTCTCAGGGTTATGGATATGGACTTTGCGTTACGGACCGACTGTCCTCCACCAATTACTGATAAGAGTACCTCTGATGACAAGAGGGAGTTTGAAAGGTGGGAGAGGTCGAACCGCATTAGTCTCATGATCATGAAGAAGGCCATCCCAGAAAGTTTTCGGGGCACTATATCTGATGCTATTGCTATAGCTAAGGACTTCATTGCTGATATTGAGAAAAGGTTTACCAAGAATGAAAAGTCAGAAATAGGTACGCTCTTGGCAAATCTTGTGTCAATGAAGTATAAAGGGAGTACATCATGGAGATGTCTCATATCGCTTCTGCCTGGTTTTTTTGAGGATGTTGAGTTTGCGGGGGGAATATGGTTAGAAATATTGTCTTTCAAGAGGAATATATTGATATTCCCACAGGTGTTATTGGACTTGACCAGATTTCTATCCCTGATCCTGTTCAAAACACAATAGAGTTAGACAATATTGGAGAACCCTCCAATTCCGAAGAACAAACTCTACTATCTCAAGAATCTATGCCATTAAGAAGATCCACTAGAGAAAGAAGAAATGCAATTCCGGATGACTATGTTGTATTTTTTTAGGAACATGATTTTGACATTGGAGTGATGGAAGATGATCCGATCAACTTCCATCAAGCCATTGAATGTTGTAACTCTCAAAAGTGGATCGATGCCATGAATGAGGAGATGAAGTCCATGAAGGACAATGACGTTTGGGATCTCGTCCCATTGCCTGAAGGAGCAAAACCCATTGGTTGTAAATGGATATTTAAAACCAAAAGGGATTCGAAAGGTAATGTGGAGAGATATAAAGCTCGTCTTGTCGCAAAAGGTTTCACACAGAAAGAAGACATTGATTATAAAGAGATTTTCTCTCCAGTTTTTTCGAAAGACTCTTTTAGGATTATAATGGCGTTAGTGGCACATTTTGATCTTGAGTTACACCAAATGGATGTAAAGACGGCGTTTCTCAATGGTGACATTGATGAAACGATATATATGTTGCAACCAGAAAACTTTGTGTCGGGAGATCTAAAGAATATGGTTTGCAAACTTAAAAAAATCCATCTATGGACTCAAGCAAGCATCTCGACAATGGTATTTTAAATTTCATCAAATAATCATCTCCTTTGGTTTTGAGATGAATTTAGTTGATGAATGTATATACCATAAGTTCTGTGGGAGTAAATATATTTTTCTGATTTTATATGTCGATGACATATTGCTTGCCAGTAACGATAAAAACCTATTATATGAAACCAAGATCTTTCTCACAAAGAAATTTGAGATGAAAGATCTTGGAGAAAGTTCTTTCGTATTGGGCATTCAGATACACCGAGATCGTTTTCAAGGTATTCTACAATTGTCCCAAAAGGGATATATTGAAAAGGTCTTAACGAGATATGACATGCAAAATTGTAAACCTGGTGATACCCCTGTATCTAAAGGAGACAAATTTAGTCTCAAACAGTACCCCCAAAATGATATTGAGAAACGGGAAATACAGAAGATTCCTTATGCATCAGCAGTAGGAAATCTGATGTATGCTCAGGTATGTACGCGTCCAGATATTGCGTACATTATAGGAATGTTGGGCAGATACTTAAGTAATCCTGGAATGGGCCATTGGAAAGCTGTCAAACAAGTCTTGCGGTATCTACAAAGAACGAAGGAATATATGCTCACGTATCGGAGGTCGGAACGGCTTGAGATCACTGGGTATACTGACTCCGACTTTGCGGGATGTCAAGATAGCATGATGTCTACAACAGGCTATATCTACATGCTAGCAGGAGGAGCCATTTCTTGGAAGAGTGCTAAACAGTCTCTTATAGCATCTTCCACAATGACGGCAGAATTCATAGCGTGTCATGAAGCATCCAACCATGGAATATGGCTGCAAAATTTTGTCACGGGACTGCGGATAGTGGATAGCATTGATAAGCCACTCAAATTATTTTGTGACAATAAATCGGCAGTCCTCTATTCCAATAACAACAGGAGTTTGACAAAGTCCAAACACATAGACATCAAGTTCCTGGTTGTTAAAGAAAGAGTACAGAGTGATCAAATGTCTATAGAATATATAGGA
This sequence comes from Dillenia suffruticosa, assembly GCA_033439265.1. Taxonomy (NCBI): domain Eukaryota; kingdom Viridiplantae; phylum Streptophyta; class Magnoliopsida; order Dilleniales; family Dilleniaceae; genus Dillenia; species Dillenia suffruticosa. The sequence continues at coordinate 2,078,526 of JAVTVX010000001.1, forward strand.
ACAAACTCCATGATTGCGGATCCACTTACAAAGGGTTTGCCACCCAAAGTATTCCTTGAGCAGGTTGCTCGTATGAGCGTAATGCCACTTGAGAATATACAATTTGAGTGGGAGTTTGTAAATCATGAATGCTCTATTGATATAAATATTGAGTTATTACAGTTAAATTCTGCAGAAATAAAGATTCAGTCTTTTTATTCACTCTGATTTGGTATGATCTCACTAAAGAAGACCAGTTAGAAATAGGCATGTTAAAGATCACATTGCATGACATTTCCACGCTACGCATCCATATCATAATCCATGTCATTTGGTTATATTAATTTACGTGACCATTGAAGGTTGAGTTGCGAAATTACAACAAAAGCCGCATTGATCCTAAGTTGATATGATTAATGGACGGGATTTGTTGTAAATACATTTCAGTATTGACAGAGAAGTTGAGCTCATTCGATTATTTAGCAATTACATAATTATAAAGTCTTACATATAGCCCAAGTGGGAGATTGTTGGATCATTAATCCAACGTTGGGCTTATATGTTAAAATAATTATGTATTGCATACTGTCAAGCCCATAAGATAAGTCCATATGAAAGTGATCTGGTAAATTTAGAAAATTCAGTAATTTGGGTTTAAATATCTCAAAGAATATGGAAATAAATAAATGTGTAGATACCAATGGACATTTACTATTTATGATGGGTTAAATAGGGAATGTCTAAGGGTGACTTCAGAATAGCATGAAAGTTACCTAAATTCATGTGAATCAGGTAAGGTAACTTGAATAAGCTAAATAGGCAAATTCCAATTATGAATTTGGAAGTAAAGTCATCCCTACAACTATAAATAAGGGTCATGGTCCCTGGGTCATTGAATTACTCTTCTCCCTAATACTCCCATCATATAGAGAGATTTTGTGAGAATACATTTGACTTGGAAGGTCGTGGCCGGGATTCTGTCCAGACGAAAGTCGAATCAAGTTTGTATTCTATTCAGTTTTCGGCTATGGAATCAGGTACACTTCCATCCAACTTGAATTTCAGTTTTAATTCTTGAGTTTTGATTCCGATGATTTAACACGATATTTGGCATATTTTGCATCAAGTAATTTTCCCAACACATTTATCTCACATTGAAAAGTTAAAGAGAATGTGATGGGTATATAACCCATTAAATTTGAAACTATTTGAATTTGGTTGAAATTGTGTGTTGGAGGGAAAAATAAATTTTCAATAATAATTAAATAATTAAATAATTATTTATTTAATGGTCAAAGATAGGGCACTTGTGCATTAGAAAATAAGTATTTTTGGTTATTTAATTTTTATTTAAAAGACATAATTTGGAAATTAAATAAATTGATATCTTTTAATTAAAATATTAACCAAGTGATATCTATTGAATAAACGGTTGTTATTTTAAATTCAAAATGACATATTCATTATGACTTTTGAATGAAAGAATTTCTCATTATTGCAATCTTTCATATTCTATAAATAATCCCTCTCACCATTATGGAATGTTTTTTTTTTTTTAATTTTCTGTCATTGGCAATTTTCGTGCACTGAAGCAAAATGACTCTATTTCGTTTTTGGGAGAAATTTGAGATTTTACTATTTCAAATTTCTGTTTTCGATTTCCATATCCTGAAAGAGTTTGCCATCAATCCAGTCAGTAACATAGTTGGGACATAATTTTCTTAAGAAAAGTGATTGTTTCACATGCAAGTCATTTCATTTTGTTTATCTTAAAGTCATTTCAACATCTCTAACAAGTAATAGTAATGACCTCTTTGTACTCTACCATGAATGATGGGAGCTCCCAAATAGGCCCCCCAAGTCCTCTAAAAGAAGAAATTGATATCCGGAAGCCAAACTGCTCTTCAGAGCTAGCAGAGCTCTTGGGTAAGCAAATGAATTGGATTTCCTTGGATTAATTGTCTATCACTCTTATCACCAATCCCCCGCAAGCATTCCAAAATCGTATCCGTCATTTTTGGTTTTGCATCTGTGAATAACATGAGATCATCAGCAAAAAAAAATGTAGGATACTACAAGACCCCTCCGAGAAGCTCTAATAGGAGCCCAATGACCTTTTTTAACCTTGCTGTGAATCATGTAAGATAATTTCTCTACCTTTTCTCAATTCTCGCTCCAAAACAAAATCATGCGAAACTTCTATGCTCTAGAAAAGTGCGGATTGAACATGAGTGCCTACAAACATGAACCGGGATTTGAAAATCTTGTAAGGTGGACCCTAGGAAGGGCCGGTCCACAGCCATGAGCCTTTTCCCCACATGCTTCCTAGTGGCAGCTAAAACGGCATCGTTTCCGCATTACGCCTCACCGCAAAACCAAATCACGTGAAAAATCTCCAATTGCAGAACTCCGAACTCGGGACACCCTTGATCCCACCTCAACCAACTAGAAACTCATGGGTCTGGTCTAGGGTTTTACACATTTCTTCCAAATTCCTTTTCTAGGGTTTTCTCATTATCAAAACCATACCCAGCTTGTACAGAATTCCAGAGAGAGAGAGAGAGAGAGAGAGAGAGTTTGGTTGAGGCATGTACGGTGGGTCGAGTGATGGCGAAGGCCACGAAGCCGCGCCTCGAAAGATCCCTCCGGCTTCTTCCATGCTTTGGGTTCGAAATCTTCGTCGGTATATCGGATCCGGTGCCGGACTTGGCTCTGAGGCATTGATGGGTTCGTTTTTTTGCCCTAATTTTGAATCCCATTTGCTCTCAATCTCATTAATCATCTACTTCTTTTGAAATTCATTTCAATTTGCTTATAATGTATATAATTGGTGGAAATGTGCATTATGAATGAAGGCTCTTCTGAAGTATTTGTGGCGGTAGTCCTGTAGAATTTGGGATAGGCACTGAATTTGGGTTCGAAATCTTCGTCGGTATATCCTACATTTGCTACATTTTTCAGAAATGCCACCCTATAAGTAGTAATTGGGTTGAAACATTGTACTTGGTACTATCATATGCTTTCCGCGAACATTGAATTTGTGCCGTATGAGTTTCAGTATTTTCAGTAGTTGACTTTGTAAATGCAGGTTTATTCTACATCTTTTTGAGCGAAATTTGGTAGGCGGTCGTGGTTGGCATGAAATGTTTAGGAAGTTTCTATGCTATATAAAAAGAATCATGTAGGAAGATTTGTTTTTGTTTTTTTTTTTTTTTTTGGTGGGGTCTTGCGATTGAATCGTAGTGACAAAACATTCCAAGCTTAATAGAAATGTAAATTATTTTATATTTTGGAAGAAGGAGAGTATGCGTTGGATTACCTTATTTTGGGTCCCTTAACCTGTAGTGCGAGCATTTGATCCCTGAATTTAATGTTCCTCAGGAGAGAAGCATAAAAAAGGAGAAAGGGTTAAGTATATTTGAAAATAATAATTGTAAAAGATGAAAAAGCAAATTCTGGAGGTTAACATACTAAAATCCTCAAGAAATTTAAACCATAACCAAATTTGTACAAATGGTTGCATGAAAACTAACAATTTTTTTTCCTTAAGAATCTTGACTTTTGATTCACAGTCTTTTTCATGGTAGGTATAAGAACTATTTTGTTAAAATTTACTTTACTGCTAGATGGTTTTTGTCATCTTAGTGTATATTAAAACTCATTCATACATGTCTATAAGTATCTATATACATGTAGATGCTCTATATCAGGAACAATCTAGATATTGGTGTCTGATTATGTTTCCTGATGAGGGAAGAGGACTGGGAAAGAAGGGGGACCAGTCCCTCCATTACTGAGGGAAGGGGATGACACCAATAAAATTCAGAATTTCCTTCCAAATTTGTGCCCTTCTCCTCTCATCAAACAAGTAAAGGTTACATTTCCTTCCCTCCTCCTCCAACACATTCAAAAAATAGGAGGGTACATATGTTCCCCCTCCCATTTCTTTCCATAATCCCTTCCTCTCCTCCCCTTTAAAAATTCAACCAAAGCATGAACTATATGTGTATTGCATGCAGAAGATCCCATATTCACACTATTAAAAAGAACACATTGTCTCTCATAACATGGCTTTACATTTGTCAACATGTTCTCCATTTGCTACAAAAAGAGTTATATTATGAAACATGTAGTCGGGAATTTGCTTGGTGTCCATATGATTTTAGGGGAAAGGCAAAGAGTTGTCTTATTGGATAACACTGAATTGTTCCCATTGTCACTTAGTTGCAGAACATAATTAAAAAATGCAAGGTCAGTAACATGTTTATTGCATGATAATCATGTGTTATCTCCTAAAACATCAAATTTGGGCATGGTCCTCTTATTTCTTGATTCACTGATTTTTTTTCTCTCTCCTCAATTGACTATTGTCTCCTTCCTCTTGTTGATAAAACTTGATGTTTTGATTCAAAAATATACCAAATGCCTCCCTTCTCATGATTGTCCATCTTGCTAGCTGTCACACCTTTAGTTTGGTTTAGGACAAGACTGACTAAAAATGCAAATTATGAAAATATGAAATGGTATGTTCCGGAGCCAGTTTCATCATTTAGAGCACCATTTTGAATGAGAAAGAGGCAATGCTATGGCTTTTTGAAGTTGTGAAGCTAATCTACTTTACCTTTTTGTTCCTTGTTGTTGATTATGTATTCTTGGCCTAAAAGATTTCCTTTTCTTTGTGATTTTGTTAGACATTTTACTTGTTGGCTTTATTAACATTAACTCTAGCTTTATCTCTAATTTCCATTCCATCTCAAGCTTTTATTTTAAATGTGAGTTCTACACTGTGAATTACGATTGTTGCGAGACCGCAAAAGATACTCTTTTAAATGCTTTTGCTACTGGACTAGCATTGTTGCATGACCACAAAAGCTACTCTTTCAAATGCTTCTGCTACGAGATATTAGGATCCCGGTTCTACAAAAACATTATCCTTTAACCATAGTTATGAGGATCACTCCATTCGCTACAGATCTGCCATCCAGAGTGTGCAATCCAAAAGACGGTGCATTTGCGATTTAGATCATAAAAACTGGCAATCTGGGTTGGGCAAATGTTTGAATGAATTGACAAGTGCAACCCCCAATATCTGTGTTGTTTTTCCTTCCTTCTGAGTTCTAGCATAGGTTAAAATATGTGCTACAATTGTCTATGTATGAACCCTCGAATAATATTAGTTTAAAGGACTAAAAAATTGCAATGCTACAAATATGTATAAACCCTCACACAAAATTATGTAAGAGGAGTGAATGAATGCGATCTGTCACATAAAATAGTAGCCCAAGCATCCAACTAAGCCTATCCCCATATTGTGCACTAGGCAGGGCATTGTACTTCATTCTGGAACCTTGTTTAGTGAAAATGACAATGAAGAATGTCACATGCATCTTTAAATGGTAGGTCATCATCATTTAGAAGACATTGACAGCTGTTGAACTTTGAGAAATATTTCTGGGAGGTTTCATAGATGACCCCTAAACAGTATTTCAATTTATTGAATAACCTTGCTATTGTAGACATAACAAGTCAGTCCATTAACCATCTGATACTTATTGTTTTATTCTCAGTCTCTAATATGTAGAAAGAAGATTTGAGTAAGAAGAAGATATCTATTTGTGATTATTCATGGATCTTGCTCAACAAAGATATCTGCAAATGTATATATTATACCCTGAGGTTCTTTATAGACTATCTTAAAAATGTGGAACAAAAATTTAAGTACGAGGAAGATCTCTACTTACATTCCTGCATGAACGCATATATGCCATAATATACATTATACCCACAGGTTCTTATGGTTTCCAATGCTGAAGAGTTGAGTTATTTTGACATTGGTTGTATCTGTGGGTCTAGATATACCCAATATACAAGTATGATGGTATACCTAGTCCCATGCTCCCCCCCCCCAAGAAAAAAGGAAGACAAAACCTGTATGTAGTCATGATGATATCAAGCCAATGTCTTTGATGCAATCATTCATGATTTGTGACTGGGTATTGTTTCGTTTTTCAATTCATAATTGAAGTAACTTGGATTCCAATTGATTGTTCCTATCCCCATGGCAGAGCTCGAAACGAAGAGGATATTGCTCGATATTTTTAAAGAGAAGCAACAGAAGAGTGCAGAAACTGGCACAATCCCAACCTTCTACAAAAAGGTAGGTTTCAGAGATTTATGCTAAATGATTTGCTTTCTGTTATTAGATCATCTAAGGCAATTACATGTTATGAACATGCTAGTCAGTAAATCTAAGATGAATGTTCTTTTTGGTGTTCCTCCTTATGCTTAAGTGACATTTGCCCATTTGATTCTAGTGTTGACTGAATAACCATAAGAAGATTGAACAAAATTACAAATAAAAAAGCAGTACAGTATTGAATGTTATGGGCAAGCTAGTAAATTGGTTAATAGGGTCTTGCCTTAAATAAAGATATATATCTCAAAAAATGGTTTCCAAGATGAATGTGGTGAAATGGATTTCATTTGTAACATTGGACTTTTTAGATGTTAGTATTATTTTTCTTTCGAAATGAGTGAAGGACATCTTTTATTTTTTGGGTCCATATATTTGTATTTTCCTATAGTCATATATCATTTTTTTCTAACACTTGTTGCTTGTTAGATGATGTATTTTCTCTCCTTTTGATTTAGAAACCCGAAGAAGGATCCATAAGTCACAGAGTTCAGAGGCTGGCGAAGTCTAGGTTTTTAAAGGTACATCTTTTACGTCTGTATAAATTGTGCCCAGTTGATGTTTATCAGCAAATTGAATTTCTTCTGCAAGCTTTGCCTGGGCACATTTTGCCTCATGCAGCACATGCACATCAATACATCCATCTTCATGCATAATGGCTCTTCCCAATGACAAAGTAGATTCTTTGGTGTTTTTTTTTTTTCTCTTTTTTTCTGGACAAAATATCTTGGATCATTGCAATTGGGCATGACATAAAACAACAGTTAGTAATTGAAGCAGCAATGAAGAACCTCGTAATTGGGCATTAAATTGTTCAAAGAAAGGACTGTGGTTTAAGGATGGGTCTGGCTTGATGACAGACATGAGGATTAATCAGCTCAATCTTTAGGCATGACATTATTATTCCCACCGGCTAGGAAGACGAAATTGATTTAGTGGTAGGCTTGTCCCACCACAATATTCTTACAGTTCCTGTTTGATAAACTAAAAAGTGACCATGGACTGACATAATTACCTTGTTACGCCATTACTTTTGGACAACATGTTTGTGTGAGATGGTTTCTTTGCTCCTACATTGTTGGGGTGTCTTTGAAGCGTGCGTATTCTGTGTTGTGGGCTTGGAGAGGAGGAAGATGGTGTGCAACAAAGAGGAAGATCATCTGCTTAATCCCTCTAGCTATTCATTGGTTAGCTTGGAAGGGAAGGAATCTAAGAATTTTTGAGGGGTCTAGAGAGATCCTAAGCTTCTTGTGTTGATATTTTGCCTAGAGTAGTCCTTTCTTATTTAACTTCCATTTTAGTTTTTCAGAATCAGAGATGCGTTAATGTCTTTTATGAAGTTTTTATCACTTTAAGGTCCAGGTTGTTGTTGTTGTTGGAGTTTTTATCACTCGGATAGGTCATATATAGCTCAACGCCTTGGTGTGTCTTAATGAACCCTGCATTCCTATTAAAAGAAATATTTCTTGACAGATTATTTTATTGAATACGCCAAAAAAAAAAGAATATATGTTCCATTAAAATGTATGGCAATAAACATATGGGAAATGAAATGTATAAGATATTTTAACTAGCCAACAAATTATCATTTCCCATTTTTTGTAACCACTGTAAATTCATAATCATTGTATTTTGTCTAATTATCATTTCATAGCTTTTAATATTGATTTGGTTTTGAAATGGCCCTTGGTCTCTTTCACCTAAGACTCTCTAAGGATTAGATCCTCAGTGCACAGATTCATTAGATGGAATAGCTTGTAGAGGACAAGAGAATATGGAATCTTAATTTTTACATGGATTCCAAATTACTGGAGCAAGAATTGTTTGGAGTTAACTTGGATGTACACACTTAATCATTAACTCACCAATTCATTTAATTGACTACTTGTCAATGTTCACGCTATATCATATAAACATTAGAAGTTTTCTAGTTCTAATTTGAATGGAATACAGACAGATGGGTGTTGGTTCCTACATCATCATTGAAATAAAAGATTGAAGCTTCTATTTTATCTATGCATTATACAGGTATATGGAGCAAACATGTTAAACCATTTGAACACATAAGTATGTACTTACACAGGAGAAAAAGATTTTGAAAAGCAATCCATGAGGCCACTTCTACATATTGTATGAATAATTTGAATTGGTTAAGGGGGTTTAGAACCCCTAGTTTGTGGATTTCACGGTTTCAATCCCATTAACCATTCATTCTCTTTGATGGCCCAAAAAGAGTTGGTCTGCCAAGGGGGTGAGCGTGATCCTTGGCGCAACTGTCAAGTTGTTCCATTGGGTCTGAGGGGCCATGGTTCAAAACTCAAACAAAACCAAGGCTGCATCTCAACCGCTGTAGGCCTCACTGTAGTGGGAACCTTGTGCGTGAAAATAAAAGATGACCTTGATTTTGTCATTAGAAGAATCTGTTATAAATTCAGATTGATGAGGACATGTTTATCAGTTTGTGGTGTGACAAGTTATTTGATTATTGTTCTGATTTTGTTTAATATTACATTTTTCCAAGTTTACATTTCAAATGTTCAGAGTGACAAGTTATTTGATTACCGTTCTGATTTTGTTTAATATTACATTTTTCCGATTTTACATTTCAAATGTGCAGAAACAATCAGAACTTTTGCTTAACACTGATGATCTAGATGCAATGTGGGTTTGCTTAAGGGAAAATTGTGTTATTGATGATGCTACTGGTGCTGAAAAGGTTTGATTATGCCTACAGTATACTCTGTTGTGCGTATGTATGTATGTTTTTGTCAGTTAATTTTTTTATTATTATTATTTTTATTTTAATTTAGTGATGCTAGGCAGTGTCAAAACTTTTGCTCATCTTGGACATCTTGCTAATTAATGTTCTGAAGGGAGAAAAAATGCTAGAAACAAATAGTTACACAGTTTTCTTTTTATCATTGTCCATTAAAGAACACAATTTTATATAATGGTTAGGGAAAAAATCTTACTTATCTATTTAATATTCTTTAAATTTGGAGTGTTGCATTTGTAGTTTTGACCTGAACAATTTAGTATCTTTGTGGATGTAGCATTTGAATGGTCGTAAAATGAAGTTAATTAAGTTATGAGCAATGTTTTAATGGATTCTGAGATGCCCTGTTATTCTAGGGGTAATCGGTGGTTGGAGAAACGTTAATTTGTAGGATAAAAACTTTTGAAACTATTTCTGATGCATTATATTGGAAAACCTTTCTTCCATGATAATTTTAATGGAAAACTGGATCATTCAGCAGGTTGATTTTCTGATGCAAGCTCAACACTAATAGGGAAGAATGTGATTTGGGAGAAATATTGCATTATGATAAGTTCTTAGGCTTATTAGTAATTGTATTTTTATTTTTGTTTTTATTCATTTGCCTTTCTTTTGTTCTTTTCAATTTCTAACAGCTATATATATCTCTCTCAGTTGTAATTCTTTTTTGGATTAAAAAAAGAAAATATTGTCCTACATAATTTTTGTGAAACTTATTGTCTTTCTCAATTTGTAGATGAATTATGAAGATTTTTGTCACATTGCCTCGGTATGTACAGAGCAAATAGGCGCAAACTGTCGACGCTTTTTCAGCCCTTCAAATTTTATGAAGTTTGAGAAAGATGAATCTGGAAGAATTGCCATTCTGCCTTTCTTCCTATATGTGATGCGCACGGTAGCTGTTTTTTATCCTATTATTGCTCCATATTCCATGAGACTGTATGATGTGTTACTTGTTTCTACATATTTATTTTAGAGCTTATGGTGTACACACATATATATATATATATATATATATATATATATATTGTCCTTTCCCAGCCCCTAAAAACATTTGTAATATCTTTATAAATGTGTTATCTGATTTTATTCATCAACAGAAAAAGTGTGATCTCATGTTAAATTTAGAATCAAGTTTCTTGTAAAGAAAGAGAAAAGAAAATGAAAAAAGTTGGTAGCTTGGCATCTCAAGGTCTTGTTCAGGTTTTTTTGATAGAAAGATGGGATCCACGTTGACATGCTTTACCTTCTGGGCCGTGTCTATCTTTTTCTCCCCTTCGTTACGAGGTGTCAACGTTGTTTTGTTTGATCAGTACTATATTTGCTCTGTACCTTATCTACATATAAGAAAAAGGTTAGGTTATATTTATACTTATTCAAGTGCTTCAGATTACCACCATAATTAGTTTATCCTGCAACTGTAGTATTGCTAAACCTTGCTCTTTGTATTTGTTTTGATTTGAATGTCCATCTGTGCCCAAAATAATGGTAAACGAAACCTTGTGAGCAACATGTTATCATTACACCTAATCTAGTTTCCTATTCTTTTCTATATCCACTTTAGCTAACTTGTTCATTATTGTCCAGGTTTCACTGACTCAGGCTAGAATTGATATGAGTGAGCTTGATGAGGATTCGGACGGCTTTCTTCAACCCCATGTACAGAGTGATTCTCCTTGTGGCCTGTGATTTCTAAGAATATCCACTCTCCTTTGTCACGTGTTTTATTTTGCAAGCGACAAAAATAAGTAGTACTATGGGAAGGCATGTAGAGGGTAACAATCTTTGGTAAGAGAGGTTTTTGGGGCAGTTTGAATTGTTGGCAAATCTTTAGAAAGCTCATTAATACGTGCCGTTGAATGTTCACAATAAGGTGTAATCTCAAGGAAATATTTCCTGCTTCTCTCCAAGTGGGCACTTTCAAAATGATGAAGATGGATAGATGAGAATATTTTGTTCCTCTTCTGCAGCCACATACAAGAATTATATTTACATGGACAATAAAATTTGGACCCTTAGAAGCCAAATCTTTTAGTTTTGCTACTGGGAGGATTCTGTAAATGTGCTGCATCAACCATGTACTTGCAAAGCTAGTACCTATTGAGCATCTTTAACCCACTTAGAGGTTGTTGGTAGTTGAGAATTTTTCTCCCAGCCCACTTTTCCTGGTGATGAGGGTACATCTTTGGGGGTAGTGACTTCCATACAGCCCCCTAGGGAATATAGCTTGGTTAAATTAAGCACAAGCGAATGCACCACCTTGTCCTCAGGCAACAAATGCTGATTCACAAACTAGCTTTAGTGTGAAGTCTCTTTTCCTGAATATGATACCAAAGATGAGATTTGTTCCCAATCTCTGTTGGAACAAAATATGCATTTGTGAGAGGCATCCTAATTGCCAACTCTTCCTCATTTACTTTCAAATCGAATTTTTCTCTGCTTCCTATTGCTTAATTATATCCGATTCTATGTATCTACAGGAAATGGAGGCATATATACTAGGTCTTATACCTAATCTTGCACAATTACGGGATATGCCTGCAGCATTTGTTCAGATGTATTGCCGCATAGCTGCACACAAGTTTTTCTTCTTCTGTGACCCTCATAGGCGAGGTTTGCAACATTCCGACTTGACAAGTACCATTGTGCACTCATTTCATGTTGCATGGCCATGATAAGTTTGATAATTTTAAACCTGTTCATGGCTAATGAAAGAAACTCAATACCTAGTAGCAATTATTAAAATTAAATGTAAGGCACTAGTTGTCTTTAAAAGTTATTAAGTGGTATGTGCCTTTCTTTATATGTTGCTTGCAACAAAAAAGATGTCAAGAATGCAGTTTCTGCTGCTGTAAAGTTTAAAAAAGGTAGTTACTGTGATTTTGTGTCCCTCTGTCATCAAGAAACTATGTTGTTAATGTTACTAAACAATCGGTATCTCTTATTGACAGCTGACACCAGCTCTTCTCATGGACGATTTCATTGTATAAATTGTTCTATTATTGGTTTTTAACATGTTGAATTCACATTTTCCTTCAGGAAAAGCTTGCATAAAGAAGATTCTGCTAAGTAACTGTCTCCAGGAACTAATGGAACTCCTCCAGGTTAATTGCTATTTTTTTTTTAAATTCACTACTAAACTAACATTACCCGTACTTTGTTGGAGATAATAAATGCATTTTCCAATCCTTGCCATTTGTTGGCATAGGTCTTCTTAGTTTCTTAGGGGTCTTCCCTATCCACACTTACCTTAATTTTTGTCTGTTATTTAATTAGGAAAGTGAAGAAGAAGTTACTGATACCGAGCAGGCTGAAAACTGGTTCTCCTTAACATCTGCACAACGCATCTGTGGTGGGTGCTTTGTTACTTTTAAGTTTATTGATTTCTCTTCCTTTTCTGTTTGCGTCTCTATTCTGTTGCAATGTTGTAGACTTGAGAAGTTGTGGGCATTGAGAATCCATTTTTTCATATGAATCCTTGAGCATTTTGTATGTCTAAAAATCTGGTTTGCTGTGCATATAATGAGTTGTTTAACCAGATAAAGCACAATGGAAAATGGCCATTAATAAGAAAAAGATGAAATTGTTATATGAAATTTCCATAACTCTGGAGGCTAGAAAGATAAGAGGCATACATTAGAAACTGTGGATTCTCTTTATTTGTGAAGTAGATATGTTGTGGATGAATAAGTATTTCATAGATGAGCACATTCTGATATTAGGGTTTCTTACCCATTGTTATTCGAGCTCCGTAGTTATTCAACCATGTCTGAGTCAAGCTTAGGTATGTGTGTTTTGATGAGAAAGGAGCTTTGCTTGACCTTACATTTCATATTGCCAAATTTTTATCAAATTACTGCCTGCTTCAGAAAAAAGCATTTAGATTAGCTTTGGCAACTCGGATTTGGATTTTCTTGTGAAGCTCAAAATTGAGAACTTCTAATGCCCTGATTTGAAATAATAGGATTTAGAATATCTTGTTTGGATACATTATTTGCACCAGAGGATTTGGGATCCCTGGATTTCAAATATTAAAATTAATAATTGAAGTATTGTTTATTTATTTTTTAGCTGATAGACATGTAAATAATTGGATATATGTATATCCCGAATAGGTAATTACTTGAACAAAGAGAGAGGTGGAGGTCTTTGTTGAGTTCTTTTGTTGGGATTGAGGCCATGGGTGGGATTTAAATTGCCTGCCTTTGGGGTGTCCTTTCAAATCTACAAGTTTTGGGCTTCCAAATTCTGGGTGTGTTTAACTCAAATCTATATCTTCATATTGTGTATCCAATCAAGGTATTTGCATCTAGGGCTCCAATTCCAAATCCCTAGCGCCCAAATCCATGTTCCCAAACAGGACACTAGAGAATTTGAAGCATAATTTCTATTTTTCCTTGGGAAATATGAACCATGTTAAGAGCTCTTTTAGAATATCTACATGATTATCTAATCCCCAGACATGCGTCTGAATGCCATTCACATTTTTTTCTGCAGATATGTTTCTTGCCCTTGATAAAGATATGAATGGGACCTTGAGCAAGCAGGAGCTTCAAGAGTATGCAGATGGAACATTGACAGAAATTTTTATTGAGAGGGGTATGAGCTTATAATTTTATTAGTCGCATCTTTCAATATATATTTACTATTGTTGCCTGTTGACTTGGATGCTCCTTTCCATGATGTTTATTGTTGTTGCGGTTGACCTTGTATAGTTTTGCTAATAGTATAATTGGTGATTTATCATGCATCAATTTTGCTGCTTAAGATCTCATGGCTTGGATCAGGCGAATTTCTAATATTTCTACCATTGTTAATGCAGTCTTTGACTGTACTGTGGTGCATTTTCATTTTGAAACACTAGTTACTTTTGACAGAAAAATTATATTATAGTGATACATACAATATCCTCAGCTGATTTCTTGATTTGGGGAAAAATTGTCAGGATTTAGAAAAATGACATTGTAGTGATACATAGTTATATAGATATAGTAGCAGTCTTATTAATGCTGATTCCATGTAATATTTTGTAGCGCTTTTGTTTCCACAGCCATAAATCTGTTTCTACTTGCTTTGTATAGCCTTTGATGAGCATGTTCGACGGGGAAAAAGAGGAGGAGCAAATGCCAGGGAGATGGATTTTGAAAGTTTTCTAGACTTTGTTCTGGCCCTTGAAAACAAGGACACTCCAGAAGGGTTAACTTATTTGTTTCGTTGTCTTGATCTCCATGGCAGGGGTTTTCTCACTACGGCAGATATTCACACACTTTTCAGGTATACTTTTTGTTCCTTATTTATTTTGAGAGAGAACCTGAAGTTTTCCCAATCCATTTCTTGGTTGCTGTTCTGCTGTTTTCTTTGTGACTTCTCTGTTTGATGGGTAATAATGGAAGTAAGGAAGGGAATCATCCAAAAGTTGAGATGTTGCCTGATACAATCTTCCTAAAGAAATTTCTGCGCTTTCCTACTTGTAGCTTTGAGGAAAATCTACAGGTCTCATACAGGCAGAAACAGGAATGTCTGTGCTTTATATAGCAGTAACCAGAGTTAATTTAGAATTAGAGCGAGGAATGGATGTAGGGAAGTTTGGGGTAGTTTTCTGATCCCAAATTCAACACATGCACTGGACTATCATCATCTTAGTTAAAAAGAATGTCTGGAACCTTAATGGTCAGAGCAATAGCCCTAAAACTGTCTCGAAACTGCTATGGTTGTTGTTTAACAATGGTATTTTCCGGTTCTTTTTTATAGAGATGTACACCAGAAATGGATTGAGGGAGGAAATTATGAGCTTTGCATTGAGGATGTACGAGATGAAATCTGGGACATGGTGAAGCCTGCCGACCCACTGCGGATTACATTAGCAGATCTACTTGCTTGCAAGCAAGGTGGGACCATAGCAAGCATGCTTATAGATGTCCGCGGGTTCTGGGCCCACGACAACAGAGAAAATCTTCTCCAAGAAGAAGAAGAACCAGAAGAAGAATGAAGGATTCCGGTCTAGGGTCCTTCACATACTAACTCTGTCAGGTTAGGTTGATGTTGTTTGGTATTTGTATATATATATTGATGTATGTGTATTGAAGGGATGAGCTTGTAGTTGTTTTTCATGTTTCAATGTGTTGAATAAATTCAGATAGACTTTTTTGTGATGCAGCCTCCTTCATTGTTCCACTTGAATCGATTGTGTAAATTGTGTTAAAACTCTGCATTTTACACACCGGGCATTAATCCATAACTTGTACCCATTAAAACTATGGCCTTTTTTTTTTTTTTTTAAATAAAAGGTGTAATTACCAAATTTCCTAATAATGATTTCGTATTGAATCACTACAAACCCAGATGCTTAGGTATGGATACTTTGTCAACAAGAAAGCAAAGTTTATTTATATTTTAAAATATTTGCCTAGTCGTCTGTAATTTACTTCATTCAACTCCCATGGAAATTACCAATTTGATTGCAAGAACTAGAAAGAAAATGGTTCCTAAATTTTCAAACGTATAGTTCAATTTATTTACTTTAAAATTGTTGAGAAATAAAAAAAAATATTTGAAATACAATAAAAAATATATCACATTAATTTTCTCTACCTAAAAAATCAGTTTAATTTATATTTTTAAAATATATTGATTATAATTTTTTTTATAAAATTAAGTATATTATTTAAAAAAAATTAATTTATTAACTTTTTTTCATTAAACAAATTGATTTTAAACCTTTTCTTTTAAAATAATTAAATTGAAATTTTCTCTCTCGCAAAACAAGTATATTACTTTCTCTTGGTTTTATTTATGTACTCTAAGATTGCTAAGAAATAAAAAATGTTGATGCACTCTTGTTATTATTATTATACCATAAAAAGGGTTTAAAGAAGAAATTATTTAAAAAAACTATTGAAAAATTATTATTATTTTTCATTTAAAGAAAAAAAAAAGAAAAACAAATTGCAATCCTTCTTCCTGTCTGTATGTCTCTGCACAGGGTGAGTTTCTCTTGCCCACCTTGCAAGTTCTGCATTGCCAGTGTTCTAGACCTTGCTCGATTTCGAGAAATCTAATCTTCTGGGACTGATAAGGTTGATTCCTTCAACTTGATCAATCTCGCCTTGTATATGTCATGAATGTTGGGTTTGGCCACTTAAGCATCTGAGAGTGGATAGAGGCCTACTCTTGAGAAATGCCCTTTTGGTGAAATTGAGGTTTTGAACTGGGTTTGTAGAAATTCAATCTAGGGTTTGTGAGTTTTGTTAGATTGGTATGATTTTGTGATGATGTCGAGAGTAATATGATAATTGAAGAAAATCAGATTTGATGAATGAGTTATGAATTTGAAGAAACTACAATTAGGGTTTGTGGGCTTTAGGGCTTTGACAGAAGCACAATGATTTGAGATGGAAACGAAGGAACCAAGATTAGGGGTTTCATCCAGGAGGGGTGATTGAAAATTATTAGGTTTTTGGGTGCTAAATGAAAAAAACCTAAAACTTTAATATATTTTTAATTATTTTAGCTGGACACGAATGAAACAACCAATTTTTATATTTGTTAAAATTATAAATTCCAAAATCAATTTCGCAAAAAATAAAAGTTAAAACGGCAATTTTGTAATTTTATGATTTACTCTCTTAAAGAAACATAGCAGAGGGCATATGTCTCAAAATATTGTTATTTTAATCAAAATTATTTAAATATCATTACTTTTTTCTTTCCTAAAGTATTAATTTTACATTTTGAGAGTACGAAATCATATTTTTATAATTTTTTTTTAAAAGATGTATCTTAAAAAAAAGTAGTTTCGTACTTTGGGAGTACGAAACTAGTTTCGCCCTCTATAAGCGTGAAACATATTTCACACTCACACAGTGCGAAATTATCCACCTTAAGAATATTGCGAAACTCATTTCGCAGTCTTTCTCCTTTGCGTTTCTGTTTTTCTCTCCCCTTTGCAAACAAAGCCTTCCTCTATGTGCAGAACCCTAGCCTTCACTGCCGCCGCTACCACCTTCACTATTCCTCTCTCATTTCTTCATCCTTTCTTGGTGAGGCTTCAACTGCACTATGTTTCTTGCTCTCTAGGATAATTTCCTATGAATGTGTCCTATCTCTTTTCCTATTTCTTGCAAATGTAGGTTAATTTCTTCTTTTGCATTTTGTTTGTTTGAATCTAGGGATTTGCATTAATAATAATAATAATAATAAAACAGATTGTGTATGCAGGAACCTAGGGCTTGCATAAAAAGAAAAAAAGGAAAAAGAAAAATATGTTGTTATAATATAGGATATAGATGCTTGTTATATTATATTTGTTATATTTGTTAAATTTAGGTTTGTCTTTCTTTCCACTTTGTTTGTTATATTAACCATCTCATTGTTATATTTGTTACATTATATTTGTAGCAGTCGCATTACTATAAATCAATTAAATCACTTGTAATTCATTCTAAATTCACTATATATTATAATATAGGATTTGAGTTATATTTGTTGCTAATACTATATTGTTAATGCCTTGTTAGAATTGGTTATAGTGTTTGCATTATATTTATTATTGATACTCTATTGTTAATACTCGTTTAGAGTTAGTTTTAGGATTTGCATTATAAAAGTTGTTAATAATATTGGTTATTGTTGTTAATGATAGAAAAAAGCAACATTGATGATAATTGTGTGAGACTGGTACTTTATTGGAGGTAGAATTGGTGGAGTTGAAAATGATTATCAGTAAAGTGTGGATCCAAAAACGGGTGTTGTGATTAATAGCACTATTAAATGGGAGGAGTTTATAAAAATTTGGATCGTAAAAATGAGATTGATTATAGACAATTCAAATTGAATATGTCATGTAGATATACTCTTTGGTCCGATCAGTTTCTCTCTTATTGTGTATTATTAGTAGAGGACGATGAATTCTTGCTGGAACTGTTGTCACTTCCTAAATATATCATGAATTTGACCATAGTCGAACTATTTTGGATTCAGAATCAATTCTGAGTACACCTGTTGTCCACCTATGGTCGGTTGCTCAAATTAGGGCAAAGAGAATGTGTCAAATATCCCATGTAGCTCATCTGGGACTCAAAATTATCTTGATTTTGGGATTTTTGTTCTTACATAAAGATGTTGAGAAGTGAGAATATTGTAGATGAGTGGTCATTATGAATTAGCTATACCTATTGCAAGTGAGTATGGCGAGTTCAATACTAGTAGACCCTATGAAGGGAAAGAGACAAATCTTGTAAAAGCATTTGTTGATGAGAATCAGAGAGTGAAAGTGATGATGAGTAGAATATAATAGATGAAAAAAATTGGGTTGTTGAATAAGAAGAGGTCGACGAAGAGAAATACTATGCCTATACATCATGGGAGAAAGGGCTATGATAGTTGACGAGTATAATGACTATGACCATCAAACATGGAATGATGATCATACTTCGGAGTTATAAGTTGGGACAGTCATCAATTCCAAAGAGAAAATTCAGCATGCTGTCAAGTGTTGCTCGATACGGGAGTACATGTACTTTAAAGTATATGAGAGTTCTCGGAATATATGGTCTGTCAGGTATTCACTTTACTGTGAGAATAATTTTTGTGGCATGTTCGGGTTAGATAAAAAAAGAATCATCACATTTGGGAAATTATAAGGTTGAAAGTAAATACACTTGTTTCCCTAAATTGCTTTTAGGGGATTACCTTAATGTGGACTCGAATATGGTGGTGAATATGTGGAGACTTTGTGCAAAGATGGGTTGTAAGTTTAGAATAGTTGTAGACAGATTACAAAATTGTCAATCAATGCTATTTACATATAGTGGCAAATTCTATCCTCCTCCACACAAGAACAATTAGCCCCCTCTTCTTTCACATTGTTACACAATATTTCATGCCTCAACAACTGGCCAAGCAGACCACATAATTCACAAATCTTGTAATGAAATGGATAAAAAAAACATTCAGCATTGCAAAACTTGTGGTGAATATGGATATAATCGTCATCATTGTTCGAATATGGGCCGTTTGCAAGATAGCGCAAGACAAAGTTGAAACTTTTGTCCCATCATGTATTTGTTTTATATTATATCATGAACTTATTTAATTATTATGGATGTGCAATATTTCATAACTTATTGTTTTATATGTTCATTTTTTATTTGGTTTGAGAATTTAGAGTTTTTATTGTTCTTTATTTTTCTTGTGAACATAACTATGGATCACACTCGTTCAGAGTTTACCCTAAACCCACGGGACTCTAGTGTCTTGACTTTTCAGCCCACACACCGGTCTCAATCTATATGGGAGACCGGGAGTGATACCCCCGAGAGGTAGTCTTTTTTATCATGGGTTTTGGCCTTTTAGACCCCTTGATGTTAGGTTACGGAAGCTTTTATTGTGGGTGGATTGTTATGGTCTCTATAGATGTGCGCATATTTGGTACGATCATATGTTTATTACTGCGTTTGTCGAAAGATGGAGATAGAATATGCATACTTTTCACTTACCGGTTGGTGAGACTACGATTATGTTACAGGTCGTTTCAGTCTTTCTTGGCTTGCTTGTTGATGGGGATGCAGCTATTGGGATGGACCATAGTCATTCTATCGTTGAGTGACGCGACATTTGTCGTACTCTCTTGGATTTCTTTCCTAGGCTAGACGATTTGTTTGGAGACCGTCCTAAATTACGTGCTATCATGGAGTTTCTTGAATCACATCCACTGGGTCCGGCGTCAGATGCGATACTAATGAAGTTTTACATACATGGTCACATCATGCAGCTGCTCAGTAGTCTTTTCGGGGATCAATCTGGGTCGATGGTAAAACTCATATATTTGGAACTTCTATGACATCTTAATTGCATCGGACAGTATAGTTGTGACAATGATGTCTTGACGACATTGTATAAAGTCTCGTGTCGGGCTTTTATTGATGACGTTAGATAAATTTGTGATCCTATTTTATTTATACAAGTATTATATTTCCATTTAATGTATTATTGCTTTTACTTAATAATACTTTCTCTACATATTATATCATTTATTTAATATTTTTTCTTTTATTAGCTTTGAGCATGGAAGAAAGTACCTATGTTTATCCCGATTAGATGTCATACTATTGATCCGGTGTGTCCTTTGCTCCACACCTACCGTCGGCCCTAAAGATCTCTGTACATAGTGTTTACTCATTTATTCGTATTTTTTCTCTATTCCTTTGACTTTGTGTAATTCCATCTTGATATATTTTATTTGTAAATAGTTAGGATGTTTTGTATAGTTATATACATATAAGGCAATTTGTTCTTAAAACATACCAAAATCAGTTAGACCATATGAGAGAGATTGGGGTGAGTAAATTTTATTTTGCCAACCACTTCTATCACTATAGATCTAACTAATACCATTTTTCTTTTCTTTTCTTTTTTTTTTTCCAATTCGTGTGGATGCTATATTCATATGTCAACCTGACGGCATTGCCTGAGTACTACCTCGTTGGCTGCGAAATATGGCGTGGCAATATACCCTTTATCTGTTTTGAGGTCGTCAAGTATTATTACCCTCGGAGGGTTTTGAGATAGTTCGGATTGCTACAGTGTATTCCTTTTCCCATGCAAACCGACCAGGGGTTGCACTGGACTAATCGACGTGGGAGACATAGATGAGATTGGACTAGAGTATATGCAGTACTCTTGCAATTGTGGGGTAACTATCGATATCATGTTGTAGAGGGTGAGGAGACTTTCGGTAAGTCGACAACAACATGTGACTATATGCTATGGTATCGCTAAATCACATGTTTATACATTGGCAGCCACGTATTATTATCGGTAGGGATTTCGGCCCACAACGATATAGGTGGAGTATCTGGTAAATAAAAATAAGTTTACTATTTCATATTATTTTATTATTTACGTAATTTTTTTTATTATTTTTTTATCATTTACGGTGCTATGAGTTCGAGAATATTGGATCCTAGAGTTGGATATCTCATAGACAGGGCTTGGCGTGCACTTCAGTTTGTCGAGCATGTGCTATCTGAGGATTGTTGTCTTTCGACATTCGCATAGAAAGCTACTAAGTCGATGGACATACCTTCCACTTCTGGTGCTACATATGATTATGATGAGCCGATGGAGATATCTGCGTAATCTTCCTATCCGACTTCAACTTCGGTATTTACAGATGATGTTGACAATGCTACATCGACTGAGCTTTCACGACTTCATATTTACGAGTAGAGACGTCGTAATCGTCGATATTTTGATGATGTTGGTACGAGTGGATTTCTTGAGATTGATTAGGATGCACAGTTATATGATATACCTCCACCTGTACTTGGTAAGTCGGTTCGTATTCCCATCAGATGTCAGTCACGATGCAATATTGGATTATCTCCTTGCGGCACTTAATCTAAATTTAACATTTTATATATATTACATTTAAAATTTTATAAACATTAATTTCAATTTCTATTAAAAATTTTTTATCACTCTTCTTTCTTGTTATTTCTTTATTTATGTCATTTCAACGTTTATAAATATTTTAATTTATGTTATTTGGATAGTTGTGAATTTGGAGGTGATGTACATTTGGTTGAATTTTGGAGGTGATATACATTTGGTTGAAATTTGAAGGTGGTTGTGGTTGAAATGTTTGGTTGTATGTTAATTATTGGTATTTGCGTTGATTATATTTTGTTATATTTGGTTTTTATTGTCTTGTATTGTGGAGTACGATTGTTGATATTTGGAGTATAGTTTTTTGGTGGTGGTGTTTTGTAGTATGTTTATTTGGTGGTAGTGTTTTGATATTTGATTGAGTATCGTTTATTTGGTGGTGGTTTTTTTATATTTGATGTGGAGTAGTGTGAAGTTTTGTAAATTGGAGTAGAGTGATGTCTTGTACTGTAGAGTGATGTCTTGATACTCACAGAGTGCGAAATCGGTTTCCCACTCTCAGAGTTTCCCACTCTCAGAGTGTGAAACTAATTTTTTTCTCAGATGCATTACAAAAGAAATTTAATAAAAATATAATTTTGCACTTTTATCTTACGAAATTAATAATTTTTAAATTATAAAAAAATAATAATATTTAAATAATTTTTAATTAAAAAAATAATATTCAGATAAAAAATGCCACAGCAAAGGACGTCTTAAAAAGCCACACAAAGCTCGGAATTGAAAATTTTGCGAGGTTGAAACTACAGTGGCAATGATGGGGACGCATACACGTCAACACTCCTCAACAAACAAGCCCAAAAAAAAAAAAAAAGAAGCTTGATTGTTTGAAACTAGCTCAACGGCTAGTTTCTCAACCCAACGGAAAATCTGGAACGCTATTATTCTCTATAAACACCCAGACACACTCCCCTGATCCTCTGTTCTGTTCTCTTCAAAATCCTTGGCGCAGATGGGTATCCTTTTTCTTTGTTTTCCACTGAGTAGTACAGATTCTTACTCATTTTCACAGACGTCAATTGATTTTCATGTCTGCAACCGCTGATTGCTGAATTTGTATTGAAATTTTTGATCAGATATCAATTGATTCTCATGTGCATTGTATTGGGTCGAATAGTAAACATTGAATATGATTTTCATGGAAATTTTTGAATCATTGACGTGCTACCTAATGCTAGCATATGTTGTGTTGGTATCATGTTGGATTTTAAAATTTCTTATTTTAAAATCTGAGATGCTATGTTATTCTAGGAATAATTTGTGGTTGTCAGAAACATTCATTTGTTGGATAAGAATTTTTAAAACTATTTCCAGTGCATTGTTTTGGGGAAAAAAAAAAAAAAATCTTCCATGATAATTTTATAGAAAACCGGATCATGCAGTTGGTTGATTTTCTGATTTTCATGATAATTCCATGATAAGAAATTTTTCCATAATAATTGCTCTGTACATACTGAGGCATTGTTATTTGCTAGATGTATAGCATTATGATGAGTTCTTAGGCTTAACAGTTGATTCTAGGAACAATGTTATAATCATCACTAAGAGAGGTTTTGGGGCAGTTTCAATTGTTGCCAAAAGTGATGAATTGATGAGAATATTTTGTTCTTCCACGGCCACATACAAAAAATTATATTTACAGGGACAATAAAATTGGGACCATTAGAAGCCAAATCTTTTAGTTCTGCTGCCGGGGGAGGATTCTGTAAATCTGCTGCATCAACCACATATTCGCAAAGCTAGTATTTCTTGGCCATCATTAACCCACTTACAGGTTGTCAGTAGTCATGAATTTTTCTCCCAACTTACTTTTCCAGGTGATAAGGGTACATTGTGGGGGGGGGTACTGACTTCTATACAGCTTCCTAGGGAGTATAGCTTGGTTAAATTAAGCACAAGCGGATACACCACCTTGTCCTCGGCCAACAAATGCTGATTTATGAACAAGCTTTAGTTTGAAGTCTCTTTCCCAGATTATGATACCAAAAATGAGATTTGTTCCCTGCATTCTCTTCCTCTTTTACTTTCAAACTGAATTTTGTCTCTGCTTCTTAATGCTTAATTATCCAATTCTATGTATCTACAGGGAATGGAGGCACATAAATGAGGTCTAATGCCTAATCTTGCACAATTACGGGTGTTGGTTATTTATGCCCATTATGGGCATTTGGGTAATTAAGGAATGGGGTAACTCCCATCCTTAATTACCATTAACCAATATTTTGGTAACCCCCACCAATTAAGTGATTTGGTCTTACCTTCCTTCTGAGAGAGGAAACAATGGAGGAAACTCTCATTCTCCTACTTTGTGTGTGGAGAGAAGCCATGGGAGGCAACTATGGAGGCTAGGGTTTCACATATTCTCTAGAGAGAGAATAGAGAGAGGGATGGAGATTTTCGCGTAGGAAAATCTCCCATCGTCAGACGATTCACCGGACATGAGGATTGCGGCGTTGTGATGCTGTGGTGGTGATTCGACTAACCTCGTGATCACCATCCGACCGTGCGATCCGTTCGAGGGACATCGCAACACGGTGGATTTTGGAGACCGCCCAATAGAGGTATTTATCCCGAAAATTCCGATCTATTTAATTCACGCTTCCACATGCGCGATTAAATCCAACAACGGGATATGCATGCAGCATTTGTTCAGATGTATTGTCGCATGGCTGCACACGAGTTTTTCTTCCTCTGTGATTCTCATCGGCGAGGTTTGCAACATTCCAACTTGATAAGAACCATTGTGCATTCATTTTATGTTGTGTGGCCTTGATAATTTTGATAATTTTTAACCTGTTCAGGGCTAATGAAAGAAACTCAATACCTAGGAGCACTTATTAAAATTAAAAGGCATTAGTTGTCTTTTGAAAGTCATTAAGCAGTATGTGCCTTTCTTTGTATGTAGGTTGCAACAAAAAGATGTCAAAAATGCAGTATGTATTGCTGTAAAGTATCTCTTATTTACAGCTGATGTCAGCTCTTCTCAAAACATGTTCAAATCACATCATCCTGCAGGAAAAGCTTTCATAAAGAAGATTCTGCTGAGTAACTGTCTCCAGGAACTGATGGAACTCTACCAGGTTTATTGCTGATTTTTTTTTTCTTTTCACTACCCAGCTAACTTTACCTGGACTTTGTTGGAGATAAAAAAATGCATATTCCAATCCTCATTATCTGTTGGAATAGGTCATCTTAGTTCTTAGAGGTCTTCCTTATTTGCAGTAACCTTAATTTTTATTTTTATTTTTTGTCATTTAATTTTGGAAAGTGAAGGAGTTACTGATACTGAGCAGGGTGAAAACTGGTTCTCTTTAATATCTGCACAGCCCATCTGTGCTGGGTGCTTTGTTACTTTTAAGTTAATTGATTACTACTTTTCTGTCTGGGACTCTATTCTGTTGAAATATTGTAGACGCAAGAAATTGAGGGCAGAGGGTCTAGGCCTTCAAAGAAAGTACAACTGCAAAAGTACCCGCTAATAGTCATAGTCATGTTAAAGAGAAATCTGCACCCATTAGATCAAATGGTAATGGCGAGGAGGAAATGTTGGATGAGAGATCAGCAACATTTAGTAGATCGAGGAAATGTGGATGGTGGATGTGAAGGGAAGGAAAAGTTCCAAATAGAGAGTCAGCAAACATGGAAAATCTTCGGTAAGTCTATTGTCGAAGACAAATTTTTATAGTCCTCTTTTCCATTTTTTGTTTTTAGGATAGGTGTTTATAGTCTTTGCTTAAGACTGAATAAGGTTCAAACTTCTGCAAGGTCAATGAAAGAGGATAATAAGATTCAGATGTCAACAAAAGAATGCAACTGCAAATGGAGAACCTGAGGATCATGATAAGCAAGTCAAGAACCTCTATTGGAAAGCAATCATCAAAGGAACTTGGTGAAATTTTCTATTGGTAATAAAAGTTTGACACATGGAATTGTTTCTTGGGCTTCACTTCCATCTCAATTTGTGAAAACTTGGAAAGGTATTGCGGCCTCTATTATGCAAAAAGGAGTTGGATTAACGAGCTTTGCTTGGTATGGGTTGATTGTGTGTGTTCTCATCAAGTTTTGATTCTTTAATATATATGCAGATGTTTCACATTTATTCCACAATCTTTTGGGGCTACTAAATATTCCTGTATCTTTTCCATTTCAGGAACTAAAGAAGCACAGAGATACCGCACAAAATGCTGCCGTAGAAACTATGCAGGAGGCTTAATGTACTAATTCCATGGCACAGACATGCACCAGCTTAGATGATTATTCAAATGATACTTACCCAGGTAAACCCATGCATCAGAAGTTTTATTCACATATCTAATTCTGCACAACTGAATGCTGAAGCTTCCTTTTTTTCACGTGGCACTCCATAGGGGATCAAAATACTGAGAGTTTACTATTTTATTGTTATTATTGATATTAATATTAATATTAATATTAACAATATTATTAATTTTCCCATAAACTGCTTTTTGTTTTTGATAGGTACTATACCAACTGATATTCAGAGTTATATTATGATTAATTAGTTATACTCTGATTACTCTGGTTTGAAATTTACAGTGGACAGACTACCCTCTCAAAATAATTTTTTTTTATTTTAATGTGTAAAACGCAAGTCAAACTCGTAATTTTGGTTAAGAAATCTAACGTCATATTTCATTAAATTAATCGACCATTGATCCCATAAACTCTTCGGTCTTTCACAATGGGAGTCTTTTAGGATTCAATCATGCAAAGTCTGTCCTCGAAAAGATTTGTTTCTCACATGTTGTACTCAGCCGCCGCATACGATATTAGGAATTTAGTCTTAGCTTTTGCCCCTTTTCCACCCATCAATTTTTTTTAATTGAATTATGCAAAAAAATTGTTGTTGTGGAACTTACTCAAAAATATCTAATTCTTTTTTTTTTTTTTTAAATTTTTCATGTACATTGCAAGTTTGGGTCACCTTGGAATTAATATTAATATGATCAATTATCATAATATTTATTTGCCTATAACTATCCGAACAGTTTCTAATTTGTTTCATAAGTTTGGGTCACTTCCCACCCCCATCTTTCATTCTGAAAATGTTCTAGATTGATTGGCTGCCCCATGAGCCCCATGAATTGAAGATCAGAGAGGGTACCTATTTTCTGAGTTTGAGCCATGCGTACAGCAGAAATTATTAAAATTTTAAATTTTAAACAAATTCACGTTTAAGATGAAATCTCTCAATAAAAACGGCTGATCTGAAAGAAATTTTAAAATAATATCGTTTATAAAATATTTCTAAATCTAAAATTTATATATCTTGATTTAAAATCACGATATATATTATTCATTAAATAGTATCATAAATAATATATGTCATGACTTAATCACGATATATATAATATCATATCATGACTTAAAAAATCGTGATAAATAATATGATATTGTAATTTGAAATAATAGAGTTTAAATTTAAAAATATTTTTTAAATGATCTTATTTTAAAATTTTGATTATATGTATACAAAACTGTCTGCTTGACATCCCAATTGATGTTGAAAGGACCAAAATTTCTCCGGCACAGAGTGGGTCAACGAATGGTCCAGAGTCAAGGTAGCACAGAAATGTGGGACCGTAGAACCAAAAAGAAAAATTTAGCCATCAAGACAAAATAGTGTCTTTTGCTCATAATTGTCCCTGAAGTAACAGATACTATGAGCAAGACAACATGGTTCTTTTGTAATTTTGGTCAAAAGAAGGGGCGAATTGATTACACAGATGATCCACATATAAACAAGAACAATTAAAGTCACTGCACTCCGCGAGCAGTGCTCTTCTCTCTCTCTCTCTCTCTCCACTTTTCTCGGCTCGTTGCAGGCGGATGGCTGATTTCACTCTTCTTCATCTTTTACTTGTAATAATTACTTTCAATCTCTCATTTCTGATCAAATTTTCTGCCTCAGAAATCTTCTTTGAGGAACGATTTGAAGGTAACCACTAGCCTCCACTTTTACTTTCTAATTTGACTTTAGTTTCATACATTGCGGTTTCCATATTGGAGTTGATTTTATTACTCTGATTGTTTCCCAGAATGGGGTTTTGATTATTGACTTAGGATTGTTAGTCTTCCCTTTCCTGCCTTTTTTTTGCATAAATTTGGATACCCATTATTGCTTTGTGCTAGAGGAATCAGAATTTCGATTTTTTTCAGTTTATTTATAATTTTTTTCTTAAAATTAAGGAAGACCAGTTAAAGGGCATTGTGTATTTTCCTCGTAGTTGGCGGACTATTACATGCGCACAACAGGTTTATTGTGATTCTCACTATCAAAAATGGGGGAGAGGGTAATTTAAATGTGAATGGATGATGAATAGCCCCCCCCTCCCCCCCAAAAAAAAAAATTGGAGACAGACAACTCTCAGTTTAGCTAATGATGATAGCATAGCTGACCTTAAGAAAAGATGAGTAATTAACTAGTCTATTTTTTCTTTTGCTAGCCAAAGGGTAGAGAGAGCTAGTGTTTGCTACCCTTCTTTGCATGTACACAAAGAGCCTTCACTTGGTATGAATGTATGATTTGAGTCATAGTTACCATCCGTAGGGCAAGTCTGTTACCACAGCCTTAGTAAAGTCCCGGGTAAGGTGCCAATATCTTGATGTGCATGTTCACAAGCTATTTCCTTTACTGAACTTATCAAGAACTCAAGGTTATAAGGTTATGAAGTGTTTTACATGGCCATCCACACCAACCACATTGGTGATAATAAGTTAGACTATATATTTCCTTTTAGGTGGTCTCTTTACCTTTCTCAAAAGTGTTTGAGTATGCAAAATTACTGCCCAGAAGTGGAGCTGTTTGAGGAAACTGGGAGTGAATAAAAGAAAAGAAGTTGGAAAACTAGAGAAAGTGATGATATTGGACCTTCACTGTTGTATCATTTATTTGTTCCTATGACAGTGTTGATTTTCTTGATAGGAGATCTTGTCATTTGAATTCTAAGAGTATGACTCCTCTTCTTTCACGGAAAATTATACTTTTAAAAAGAAAAAATTGTAAATATTTTCCTGAGCAGCACTACCCTGGGAAATATGTTTTGAAAGGTTCACACATGATTGTCTTTTATTGACTGGGACTGCATACCAATGTAGCTTGCCAATAGCTAGTGCCCATGGAAATGACTATTAGAAGATTGAGAAGAGAGAAGATTCTGGTAGGGTTTGTAGGCTGTCTTTGTTTCATGGAAAATGGCTTGCTGAAATTCGCCTTTTCCTATTTTACTTTGACCATTAATTTTCTGACAGCCAACCATTCAAAAATAGGGAAAAAATTTTTGCTGGAAATTCATTTTTTTGGTGATATCTTACCCTACATGATACTTGAGATCTCCATTTCCCCTGGTATGTGGAAGTATCAAGCAAATTTCATTATTTAGTAAATTCCAGCATTGTAATGCCTTTGGATGGGAAGACCTTTTAGGAACTGGGATTATATATACCTTGACACTTAATTGGCTTTTGTGAAAGATGTTTTTCTATATTTTCTTTGTGGTAAAATGATGCCATTGGGGCTCCAAATTCAAGTTCAATTGTTAGGGATGCACCTCTCCCTGACAAAGGTCCAAAATTCGAATTTTAGAAATTATACTAAAGAGGTTTTGAGCCTTGCTGAGTGTGCTTGCCTGGTATACCACTTGAACCTTTTACAGATGCACACCCAAAGGGTAATGACCAGCATCATCTGGTATACCACACAACGTAGTTTCTCCCTACCAAGCTTGCGAGGATTTTAGAACTTCCATTTGAGAGGTTATGCTTGTAAAATATTACCTTGGTAGCAACTTTCAATGGAGAAGCAGAAGCTTCTCATTGATGTCTCTCTAATTGCACATCAAAAGCTCAAGATATTTCTCTTTTATTTTTAGAAGCATCTCAAATGTTGACATGTATAGTTATATATGGAGTCGTGGAGGTTGTAAGGGACATACATAATCATTACACGCCAAAAGAAAAGTGATGTAGCTCAGCGAAGTGGTTTAGTAGCGACCTCTTCTTCCTCTTGTATGGTGAATGATGTGGAGTTGCTTGAATGTTATCTTCTTAAGAAGTCTAAGCAAATAACAAAGAAAATTATAAAACCGCAGAAGTTTGACACACTTAACATAATGGAAGATGCCAAAAATAAAGCATATATAATAAGTTTGTGCTGTGGAGATGCAAGCTTTGAAGCATAGTCATGACATGACAAATTTTCAAAAGAACCAAAAGGAGGGCCATGGACCTATAAAAGCAATAAGTCTCGCATATAACTATTGTCAGTTAGCGAATAACCAATTTGCATTGTTTGACTATGAGTTCATTTATTTATGTACTCTTAAACTGATCAGTCCTCCCTTCAATTCCTTCCACACATTCTGCTTTGGTGTTTGTTTTGTTCTAATTATAGGTCCAAATTCCTCTATCTTAGAAAGGCCTCCTCCTTTCTTCGAGGTGTAAGAAAATTAAATAAAAAATAAAAAATAGAAAAGTGGAAGAATTCTGCTTGATTGAATGAACATCATGACACCAATTGTTGATTCTTACTAGTTTGACAGATAAGACCATGTTAGTTGAGCTGGTGTTCATTTAGATTCCGCCAAGCTGTAACAAAATTCTAACTGGCATACTTTGTTCTTTATCTTTGTGAAAAAGATGGGTGGCAGAGTCGTTGGGTTTTGTCTGACTGGAAAAGAGCTGAAGGAAAAGCTGGTACATTTAAGCATACTGCTGGAAAATGGTCTGGAGATCCTGATGATAAAGGTAAGTTTGCCATGCTTATTTTCAGTGATTATCTGGTGAATTTCTCTCATGAATGGTGAAGTATGTTGGTTTGAGCAACTTGTTGACTAATGTGTCTGTGATCTAATCTGATACTTTTTTCAAGTATGACCTGTCTGAAGTTCCTGGAAGAATCACATATTTTTTGGTAGCCATCATTTCAAGGATTGTATCTGTTGCTTCTTTCTCCTGCATGCTTTTTTCCCAAATCGAAATATTAAAGCACAAAGCTTTCTAGCCTTTATCCTTCTTAATTTTAGTTTTACATATATGTAATATTTGGAGGATAGAAGTTTTCAAGGAGGAAAAAAAAAAAAAAAAAAAAAAAAGAATCCGTGATAGATGTTATGTATATTCCCTAATGACATCTCATGAGATCTGTAGCTTGCAAATAGATCAAAAGCTGGTGTTCAATTTAATGTTGACCCAACTTTTTCTTGTTAGAATCATTAGTTCAAACGAGTCCGATCTGATTTAGTATTTTTATGAACAGTCATTTGTACAAGACAAGATATGTCGATACTAATTTCTTTCATTAAATTTTAGTAAAGGTTAGTCAATCTGTCCAGACTGTGGGAAAGTAAACTAGCAAGAATATTGCAGATTTGTTGGCTGCCTTGAATGGAAGGTCCAAATCCGGACCTAATACTGGTTATTATGGGGCTTCCAAGCTTCTATGGGTGCACAGGGATGAGGACCTGTACAAGGGCCTGGAGGAATGTGTGATGCTGTAATGCTGTAATGCTGGAGACTTGCATGCACCTATAGAGGCAATCTCATTATGGTCCCATTATACTAGTTATTGCCAATATGTTGTAGTTATGGAATGTGTGATGCTAAAACTGGGGTTATAAAGGAAAAGTCTAAACGATTTGGAGATTGGCTGATAAATAAACAAGTGTTTTTGACTTTCCTTATACACATTCTTTAATTTGAAGCTACCTAGGAAGTAGGGTTCTGCAACTAGAAAAAAATCAGGTTCTACTAGTTGATTTCTGATTTGACCAGGGATTTCCGATCTTTTGCAGGTATTCAAACATATAATGATGCCAAACATTTTGCAGTATCTGCAAAGATACCCGAGTTCAGCAACAAGAATAGAACTCTGGTTGTCCAATATTCTATAAAATTTGAGCAAGACATTGAATGTGGTGGTGGTTACATTAAGCTTCTTTCAGGATATGTCAACCAAAAGAAATTTGGTGGTGATACTCCTTACAGGTTTGTCTGTTTGTTATGTAGAAATTTTGCCTTGTGCTTGGCTGTAGGGAATGGACATCTCAAAATAATAATAATAATAATAATACTAAGTAAAAAAATAATAAATAAAAAATTATGTCTATTGGACTGTTTACATAACACCCAACTCATCTGACAGTGTCTCCCAAACTTCTTTTATTTTTATTTTGGCAACTGTTTCTTTCTTAAAGATTTCTCTAGGATGTTTATATTGTTTGAACATTTATAAGAGTTAATTGTTCAAAACAAATTTAGTTGCTAATTTTGAAATTATTGTGTATACTGTAATTACATAGATAAAAGGAAATTATGTTTTGATGCCTTTGATGTCATTGTCCATTCATCTGGGCATGGTTTAGGCAGCTAAATAATCTCTCTCTCTCTCTCTCTCTCTCTCTCTCTCACGCGTGCCCGCGCGCACACACACAGAGAGGAAAGACCAACAGTGAACAATGAAATTACTGTTCTTCGAATCTGTACTTGTCATCTTGGCTTCCTTTGTTAAAAGGCCTAGACTTTATATCAAAACAAAATTTGAAATGGCTTGTGTTGCCCAGAGCTTGGCCCAAGAACTTGTTTGTGGGCGTGCAGACCTCCTGACATGTTGGGATAGTCATGGGTTCAGACCTCTTTACTCTGTTGTTTATCTTAAGGCTTTAACTTCCTGATTAACCATTACCATCTTTGCCAAGTTTTCATTCTTATGAACAGCATTTGAGGTGTATCCTACAGATGATCAACAGATAATTAGAATTGAATTTGTATGCTTTCTTGGTTCTTGTTTCTTACATCGACATGTTCTATAGTTTACATGATGAACTTCTATTTATCTTTATGCTTTGTTGTTGTCTACTTGGATAATATATGAAGTCACCAGTCACTTTCCTATTTGCAGTTTGATGTTTGGACCGGACATTTGTGGAAAACAAACTAAAAAGCTTCATGCTATACTTTCCTATCAAGGGCAGTATTATCCCATCAAAAAGGAGTTACAATGTGAAACAGACAAATTAACCCACTTCTACACATTTATTCTTAGGCCTGATGCTTCTTACACTATCCTGGTTGATAATCGTGAGCGAGAGTTTGGTAGCATGTATACGGACTGGGATATCCTTCCTCCACAAAAAATCAAAGATGTAAAAGCTAAAAAGGTACAATCATGTGTTTTGAGACTGTAAGCACAATTTGAATAACCTTTATATCGCCAATCATTTGCATAACACGAGGTTGCTCTCCAAATTCTGTTCATGGGACTTATTCTATTTATAAGGATGTGAGTCTGTGATGCTGTACTATTTTGGTTCACATATGTTTCATAAATAGTCTTGGTGAGAAGATATTTCTCTCACATAATGCATGCTCAATATTCTTCTACTACCTCCTGTCTTCAAGTTTTTACACACTTCAGTGCCTTACAGCATATAAGGTGAATCTTCTTCTTCTCACAGCCAGCAGATTGGGATGACAGGGAGTATATTGATGATCCCAATGACACCAAGCCAGAGGTAATTTGCTTCATTTCCGGCTCATGTAACATTATTGGCCATGTTTTCACCGCCCGAACATTTCAATAT
The DNA here is from genome assembly GCA_033439265.1 of Dillenia suffruticosa. Lineage (NCBI taxonomy): Eukaryota > Viridiplantae > Streptophyta > Magnoliopsida > Dilleniales > Dilleniaceae > Dillenia > Dillenia suffruticosa. The sequence goes on from JAVTVX010000001.1 coordinate 2,111,521, forward strand.
AATGAAACAGGGATATGATTCAATTCCAGCTGAGATCCCTGACCCTAAGGCTAAAAAGGTATGTTAATTGCTCGGTAAGGCTTGTTTCTGAAATGATCTATAACTTCATGCCGACTTATCATGCTACGTTATTTTTGGGCTTGGATGGCATTTGGACATCATGAAAGATAGCTTTCCTTCATTAATTTGATGTCTCTTGGTATGAAATTTCTTCACTTTTCCTTTAAATAATGGGATCACTTGATTTAAAGAGGTCTGAGTAGACCATTGTTCTTAGACTTAATGATGAATAGGCAAAAAAGGAAAAGCCAATTCTTTAGTACCCCATTAACCTTTTCTGCTGCTTCTGCTTAGCCTGACAGCTGGGATGAAGAAGAGGATGGTATCTGGAGACGGCCAAAGGTCCCAAATCCAGCTTACAAGGGGCCATGGAAGCCTAAGGTGCTTTAAACTTTACTACTGAATTTGGTAAACTTTGTATACATTTGAAGATCTGTAGCAGTCCAGAGTACTGATCAACTGCATGTTCACCAGAAAATCAAAAATCCCAATTTTAAGGGAAAGTGGAAGATCCCATGGATTGATAACCCAGGTATGCTTTTGTTTTTCAGCTGTTTTGGCGGGCCAGTGATGTTCATATTTTGATGGTAGTGTAGTTTTACTGCTGGGGGGCTGGAATTCAGCTGCAAGCAGCTCAAGTTGAAGGGTTCCTTTTATGAGTTAAATAATAGGGAATGGTATTTTCCAGGAGTGTATCTGTTGTTTGGTTACTTTCCTAACATGCAGTAGTTGATGCTTTTCTTATTCTTTCTTTTCTGTCATGTCAGAGGAAATCAAAACTTCCACTGATGATATCTGTTTCCACTATCGACAAATCTTGCTTTCACTGTTGTCTTGAGCAGGATATTTAACTATTCTACCAGTGGAAAGCTTCTTTTTGCCGCATTAGATCTGTTTAACTTCTATAACCCTGCTTGTTTGCATTCTGCAGACTTTGAAGATGACCCTGACCTCTATGTATTGAAGCCCATAAAATATGTAGGTATTGAAGTTTGGCAGGTAAGATGCTTGAAAATTCTTGTTCCTTTTCTAGTGGTGGTTAGTAATATTGTGTCATCTTCACGATGACATTTTGTAGCTGAGGCAAGCTGTCTTGCAATATTTTCCACTGATTGGCTGTTGAGTATTTCAAAGCTTTCACAAAGTTCCATTGTCCAAGCAGATACCAGATTGGAGAATTGTTGTTCTTGATGTGATATCAAGCCAATTCTAGTCCCATTTTAACGTAGACTTAATTACATAGATCTATTTTTTGCATTCTTCTCTATTGGGGGCACATTTTTTGCTAAGTTCCTGTCAAGCATATCTTTTCTCTCCCAGAATCCGTATCTTCTTACGTCTCAACCCACTCTTTAACATTTTTTGGTGGATTCAGAAGTTATGTTTCCACTGCAAGCATTGTTATCGATGTGCAATGTTCCTTCTTTGTCATCTTGCTTCCCATCCCAATGGATTATAGATTGTTCCTTTGCCGCGCCAAAATTTTCCGGCTTCATTCATTAGCAATTTATTTCTTTTAACATCCATAACTGATAGTTTTCTTCGCATTCTTTTGGACTCTACTCTGTTCATAGGTGAAGGCTGGTTCAGTGTTTGACAACATTTTGGTATGTGATGACCCAGAACATGCAAAAAAAGTCGTGGAAGACATATGGGCTGCGAATAAAGAGGTGGCACGACCTTTTGCTCCTCAAAATCTAATGCTACTTCTTTCGAATGAATGCTTAATTTTTTTGTTATGTTTCCATTAAAATTCAGGCTGAAAAAGAGGCCTTTGAGGATGATGAGAAAGCGAGAAAGGCCCATGGAGAAGAGGTAAGGCAGGATCTTTTAAGTTTGACCTCAAATTTTATTGCTCACGTTCTCTTTTTCCAAATATTCTAAATGTGTTCAGAAAGTTAAAAAAAAAAATCTTAAATGTGTCCAGGAGGAACAAAAACCAAGAGAGGAAGGTGAAAAAAGGAAGAATGCAAGGAAACGCAGAGGGCATCCTAAAAGGGTATATCTCATTTTGTTAAATCACTCATCTTTGTTAGAAAACATCTGTTCGCAGTTCCCACCCATAATCTTTCTTATTTGACCAGATACTCCGGGTTCACATCTTGCCCTTCTAGCTGCACCTATATTCTACCTATTTATATATCTTTTGTGCTGACAGTCACTTCCAAACTTGATTAAACAAGACAGTTGCATTAACTTGGTGGCCAGCAGGGGATTGGCTTTGCTTTCAGGGAGCAAAGCCTTTGACACAGTGGAAAAGTTTAGGGCAATTAAAACTCAACAATTAGGGTAGAATACAGTGATTGTGGTTGGAACAATAATTAGATGTGAAGAAAACCATATAAAATTCTTCACTGGGAGAGAAAACGATTCCTATATAATCAAATTAGAAACCTTAATTCTAAACCAAGACTTTCTGATTGATTAAAACTTTTTAACTAATTAAATAGAATAGAAACATAACTAAATTAAATAGAAACTTCCGAATGGAAACCTAACTAAAGAAGAACTAATATAAGAAACTTCTTATTCGTTAGCATGCTCCTGCATCAGCTGGTCACTAATGTGTTGTAGACGGGGTGACCATAGAAATGCACCATGTCTAGAACCCTGGGTCCACAAGACAACCTGGCTCCAATGGGTCCTGCTCCTGCTAGTCTTATACATGGTGTCTGTTCCAGGTTCACACTTGTAGAAAACAAAGCAGCTCAAATATCAATATGAATCCAGATTGTCATTGATATGAGTTTGAAAATGCTCCTGCATCGGCTGGTCACAAATGTGTTGTAGACATGGTGACCGTAGAAATGCACCATGTCTAGAACCCTGGGTCCACAAGCCAACCGGCCTCGAATGGGTCCTGCTCCTGCTTGTCTTAGACATGGTGTCTGTTCCAGGTTCACACTAGTGGAAAACAAATTAGCTCAAATGTCAATATGAATCCAGATTGTCATTGATATGAGTTTAAAAATGGCTGAATAGGAAAAACATATTTATAGCCAGCCCAACTAATTTGTGATTAAGGTTTAGTTGGTTGACTTGCATTGTCATCCCCCCCCCCCAAAAAAAAAGGAAAGCTTGAACCAGTTCTCACAAAATGAGGCAGTTTTTGCTTCAACTCAGTTTTATGGATTTCTTAGGATCAAAACTATAGTTGGTGTTGCTAATGTGGTTTTTGCTACATCAGCTGTGAATTGTCTTCCAGGGAAGATACCATGGAAGAATTGCATGGCAGTTTCTTCCTTCACGACTACCTTGTTTTGTACCAACTCTGCTCCCATTAAAAGTTTTAGCTTTTACGTATCAGGATAGCAAGTGCTGAATAAAATATGTTTTCTAAATTAAAAAACTTGTTTTGCAGTGGGATCCTGATGATTCCTTGGAAGATTACCATGTAAGCATGATTTCAACTCCCGTTTCCTTCTTTCTATTTTGTTCATGCCATGCAAAAAAATGATCTGCTTAGCTAATTCTCTGAGCTGAATAATTGTTTAGTTGCATCCTGTCTCTATCATGCACATGATTTCATTTTCAATGTTACAATTCCGTAGAGAAGAAGTAACAACAAGTGGTTTAAGAATATTTATGGAATCTAAAGAACTACGGTGTTTTTTTTTGTAACCATAGAACCTCAACTACTATTCAGAAATATGCAGGTAAAGTTATCAGCTATATGCACAATAATTCACAAATCATGCACACGTCTGTTGCTTAGGAACTTGAGCTTATTCAATGTGACTGAGACAATGCTAGTTGATATGGAGAGAGAGAGAGAGAGTGAGAAGTCATGCTCTGTAACTTTTAAATAAAGCGGGTCACTTTTAAACCCAATCAAACAATTGATGCCAAATCTATTTCTTTTGTGTTACTCTTGCAGGACGAGCTATAATGGCTGTTGGGAAAGAGGGGGTTTATCTGTGTGTGTTGTTGTGTAATTGTTGTGACATTGAAGTTGCATCTTAACCTAAAAGGTAAAGAAGAAGAAACATCAAAATCGCAGAGGAAATTTTTCTTCAAGAAATAGCATCTCCATGAAAAGAATCCATGGGGATGAGCTGATGATCACCCTCACCCTCATCTATAATAACTGTTTCAATAATAACACCATTGTTTCTGTGATTCTCTCTCATTTGGTTATTTCACTTCTTGTTTCATATTCTCTAACACCCTTGGCCTGCTTTGATTGATTGGGTCTGTCTCTTTTAAGAATGGTCCTGTTTATCTATATAGGTATCATTATAGGAACTCATTTAAATTCTAGGTAGTGATCATGGATTTGGAAAGAATCTATATGCCAGATACTAATATTCCAAAAAATGTCTGACTATAGATAATTAGCATATTCGGATTTTAGTCGATGATTTGTATGATATCATAGTGTCCTATTGTTGCTTGGACTGTGACACATTCTCTCTATATCCTCTTTTGCTAAATTTGGCATTCATTATAATAACATGAACCATATTAGTTGGTCCTATTGCAGTATGGTTTCTAGGGCCCCTGTAACCCCACTTGAGGGCTTTGCCCTTCTATTTAGGGAAAAGAAAGAAAAATCAACTTGAATCCTTTATGAAATCTAGTATTTATTAGTCAAATCAAGTTCATTAGTCTTCAAAATCACAATAGTTAAGATCTCCATAGGATGGGTTGGTGAATAGTTTCTTATAAACTTTTCATGTGGTACATATAACTTGTGAGTCGGTAAATATTTTCTTTACAAATTAAAATAAAATAATATCTGAAAATCGCATTTAATCTAAATCGGGTTTAATCTTAACTCTTATAAATACAAGACGTATTCATATTTGAGCAATTGATTTTTGATCGACCAAAACAGCATAAGATTATAAATGGAAAACTAAAAATTAAAAAATAATTGAAAAAGTTTTCTAATTTAGCAATTATTTTGCACAAATAGTTATAATTTGTGGTTAATATAATGGTAGTTTTTTTCCATAAGAGCATATTTCAGTTTTATTTTCATATATTTAATAATTATATTAAAAAGAATTATTCAATTATATAATTTTGAATTGCTATGTTATCGAAAAAGGGCAGTTCTGATGGAATGGTAAATAAAACATGGGTGGATACTTCATTGTGCATCTTAGGATTCTATGGAGGAATATCATTTGCCAGAGAAAGAAACTCAGAAAAATGATCTTGCAAGTGGAAACATGGTCGATCATTCACCCACACATACAAGAGGAATGGAACGTTCTCAAGGAGACAGTCTAATGGTATAAAACTCTTCTCTTAACTTAGTGATCCCATATATAATAAAAAAATAATAATAATAAGAGGAATGGAACTTTCATTAAATATATTTTGTTAATATATATATAACTTCGAAGAAGCTCACCCCCAAAAAAAAAAAATATCAAAGGATAGTAACCTTTCTCCAATGACTCTTAATTATTCAAAGTGACATTTATGTAGAACATCAATATATACTTTCTAAATGTTATATTAATTGATATCCAAATCTATATATTTCGATTAATCCAATTTAAATGTTTGTTGGGTTCATTTTGGGAGGAGTACGTAAATTTTTTCATTCCAAATTTTAAATTTAAAATTTAGTTAAGGAATTTATTATCCTCATCTATTAAATCGATCGCTCGTTGATATAAAGTATCGATATACATGTTTCTTTTATAGTAACTCTGAAATTGCCAATCAAGCCGCTTTGCTAAGCAGGTGCAGACCAACACCCCCTTTCTTCTTAAATTTGGATCTATCAATGGAGAAGCTTTCCTATATTTTTTTTTATTATATCGAGATTAAATCGAAAATTATTTGATTAGGAGAAAATGATTGTGATTACTAAACTAATCTTTGAAACAAGGCTTTCCTACACACTGCAAGAACTTGATGGACATCACACAACAAACTCCGGTAAGATCAGTCTTCCATCATTAGCGCCCTTTTATGTGCTGGAGGTGGGGAAGCCAGAGATAACATGGTGTTCAACAATATTAAATCTCATTTTAGGGTTTCTCTCTGGACTTTCCTTATGAGACACCCTCATTTTTCCCACCTACTCTCACTTCCAATTTATCTGTCTTTCTTTCCATCTACTTGTTGGTGTGTGTATGTGCTGACCAAGCTCATCCGAATAACTTGAAATCCTAGACCGTGTCAAAGGGTACGGGTTTCGACTCTTGTCCTCCTTCCATTGCCAAGCAAAAATATATATATATATATATTAGCTGGTCTCCTGAACAGATAATAGCTAAAGCCATTGAGCTAGTGAAAGAATTTGAAGACCAGACTACAGTTATCTGCTCCTTCTCCCGACAATTTAGCTAAACCTCAAGCCTGGACACCCCCCATCTCAAATTTTACTTTTATGGTGCCTTTGATCCCATCACCAAGAAAGTTGCCTTAGTTTCCCTTGCATGAGATGACAAGTGATGTATTAAATTTTTTTTTTATCATTATCAATCTCTCTCTCTCTCTCTCTCTCTCTCTCTCTCTATATATATATATATATATATATATATTTTATAACATGGTTTGATCACCTATATAATATTCAGAATTCTATTTCGATTAATATTCTATCTAATTAAACTGTTTATGATGAATTATCATGACACAATTGTACGTTCCTTAATCTATCTCTTAACGCCACAAACAGTGAGGATGTTCTCTTTTTGAGTGACCACTTTCAATAATGTTCTGACGACATTTCAAAGCAACAACTTTATGATCCTCAAATCTTTTTACCCATATAATAAGAAATCTTACTTTTCAGAATTGATCGACACCACTCATTTCTTATCATATTATTGTAATATATTTTGTTTTGTGAAGGCTTCTAGTATAAATAAGTTAAAAGTGTGTAAGAAAGGCCAGAGGTGTTTTTGAAAGATCTCCATATGTGAGAAACCAAAAGACCCTTTAGCCGTTTTCCATCTCTTTCCTCTTCTCTCTCTCTTCTACTCTGTAAGTCCCATGAATTCAATTTATATTGAAGGATCTTTTTTGTTCAATTAATTATGTTCCTTCCCATCATGACCCAATGTATGTATCTTAATCAACATGAGGCAATGGAGCTACGAGCACTAACTTTGGAGGCAGATGCATTATGGTGGGAGATGCTAAACTTCTCATCAAGGTCTTGCTTTATTCCCATCATGACCCAATGTATGTACCTCAATCAATATGAGGCAATGGGGCTGCGAGCACTAACTTTGCAGGCAAATGCATTATAGTGGGAGATGCCAAACTTCTCATCAAGGTCTTGGTTCATGGCAAATTCCACTGCAGCGAAGCTTATGCAATCCTGAGAGATGTTGGACATCAAATAAAGAATAACCGCTACATATCCTTTTCTTTCACAAACATATCTTGAAATCGGGCTGCCCATAAGCTTGCACGAAAAACCTGAAAGTGATGTTGCTCTTTTACAAACTTAGCTGAATTCGAAATCAATCTGTGAATTCTAATGATACAAACCCCCCTCCCCAATCTGATGATATCAGATTTAAATTTTTGTACAACAAAAAAAAAAATCTGCGGATCCTAATGAGCTTATCAATAATACAATTACCTTTGGGGGAAAAAAACCAAAAGATAACTGAAGAAAGAAACAAAATGTGTGAGAAAGAAATTTTATCTATATTTGAGTGAATAATAGAATTAACCCTAATGGTAAGCCGATCATAGCTACAATCTTACCAACTATGGCTCTTTGAGTTTCCTAAATACATGTTAATTTACAACTTGACACACATGTGTTGGCATATGTCAACATATCTTGACATACATGTAAATGTATGTCAACATTATGTTGTTATATGTCAACATCCCCTCTCAAATTTATGGGGGCAAAGAATTAGCCATCTTGAGTTTATAAACCAGATCCATCAAGGTATGTGTGATTTGGTCAAGATATCTGTAACCTGAGATTGTGAAAAAAATAGGAACAAATTGGATAGTGCAGTGAAAAACATATGTTGTGCAAGATAACAATCAATCTTAATGTGTTTAGCACATTCATGGAAAACATCATTATGTGAAATTTGTTTGACACTTTGATTATCCCAATGAAGAGTAGTTGCAGAGGAGGAGGTAACACCTATATCTTGAAATAATCATTGTAATCATTGGAGCTTAGAGGTAGTGTCAGTGAGAGCTTCACATCTACTTTCATACTAGAGCGAAAGACAACTATGTGTTTCTTTTTATGCCAAAAGATGAGAGACGTGCCAAGAGAGAAGCAATAGCCAATATTGAAATGGGATTAGTTAGGTCTCCGGTCCAATCAGTATCAGAGTATGCTTATAATCTAGTGCAGAAAAGTTATAGAAGTGAAGGCAATGAGATAAAGCACCTCTAATATATCAAAAAATGCGAAGAACAATAGAGAAGTGAGTGGTACAAAGAAGCAATCATCAACTAGCTTACAACGTGAATAGCATATGCGATATCTGAATAAGTGACAGCAAAGTAGAAAACGCTACCAATTAGTTAGCAATAAAGAGTACTATCACTGAAAAAAGCCCATCGGGAACTAAAAGATGAACATGGGTTTAAGTGGAATACTCACCATCTTAGTATCAGTGGCACCAGTACGAGAGATGAGATCAGTAACATATTTGGCTTGTGACAATTAATAACAAGACTGATGTGTAGAAATCTTAAAACCTAAAAAATAAGTAAAATTATCCAAATCTTTCATATGAAACTATTGGTGTTGAAATGATTTAAGAGTAGAGATACCTTGAGTATCATTGTCAGTGATAATCATGTCATTAATATAGAGAAAGGGAAGAATGTAACTGATATATTTTCTGAATAAAGAGGGCATGATCATATGAACTTGAATGAAAACCAAGGCAGTGTGGTGCTAAATTTGGCGAACAATGCTCGAGGCGCTTATTTAAGTCCATATAAGGCTTTACGAAACTGATAGACTTTATTTGGTGGATAATCATAATATGGTGGAGATTGCATGTATACTTTCTCTATAAGATCACCATTAAGAAAAGCATTCTTCATATTCATCTGAAATAACTGACAACTTTTGCTAGCAACAATAGTAATGAGATTGCAAATTATGATTAGACGAGCTACAGGTACAAATGTTTCATTATAATCAATGTCGTACTCGTGTGTAAAGCCCTTAGTAATGAGACAGATTTTATACCATTTAACAGATCAATCAACTTCAGGGATTTATACTATTCAATAGATCCATAAGCTTGAGTCTTGATTCTAAGAACCATTTGCAACTGATAATAGACTTGTTTGAAGGTAAATCAACTATGTCCTAGGTATTAATGCCAGTGAGAGTTTGTAATTCTTCTAATATTACTTTCCATCAAAAAGGGTTAGTACTCGCTTCGCGATAAGTGTGAGATTCATACAAAGAAACAATAGTGGAGTAAACATAAAAATCTTGAAGGCGGATAGAAAGGTGACTTATACAATTAGTACGATGAAGAGTTAGTCGGAGAGTAAAGGAGTCAGATGGAGAGGTGTTATCAATAAAAGGGGATGAAGAAGGATCATCTGAAGAAGTTGGTAGATCAACGGCCAAACGAGATACAAGGGGATTAGGTGTTGGTTGGGTTTAACTACAAGAGCTATTTCATACTGTGTGAGAAAAGCCTCCAATAGAAATGTCAGGAAACAAATGTATGTTTCTCAGGAAACTAATGTATGTTTGGGTTAGAAAAGAACTATCGAGAAGATTCGTGGATTTGAAATTTTGAGTATTGAAAACTCTTGTGTTTCTAGAATGTCACATGTCGAGAGAAATGGAATCTTTGAGACAAGAGATCCCAACACTTATAGCCTTTGTGCTCTATGCATATCCTAAGAAACAACTTAATCATGTTTGTCGTTCTAATTGGGTATGCTTATGAGATTGGAGAAGAACAAAGCAAGCACCACCAAAGACTTGAAGCGTTTGGTAATTAGGAGCACGGTTATACAAGCATTCATAGGGAGAAAGATTACCCAGAATATGAGCGGGGATATGATTTATGATGTAAATAGCAATAAGAGTAGTTTCCTTGCAAAAGATTTCTGGACAAGAAAAAGATATCTGAAATACTCGAACGGTATTTAAAATGTGTTTATGGTTACACTCTACTCTATAATTTTGTTGACTTAGACAAGATTTTTGAATAATTATACCTTTTTGATCAAAAAAATTAGTAAAAGAGTTATTTTTATATTTTATAACATTATCAATGCGAAGTGTTTTAATTTTGCAAGAAAACTGAGTCCAAATCATGTTTGTAAAATGGAAGTAAATAGAATATAATTCAGACCAATGATGTATAAGATAAATTCATTTATAATGAGAAAAATCATCGATAAAAATCATATAATATTGTGAACCACCCATTGTGTTATGAGGGGTAGGTCTCCAGATATCACAATAATTTAAGTCAAAAGATGCTAATGAAATAGAATCACTATTAGGAAATGGTAGAACATGACCTGTGGAGAGTTGACAGGAGATACAATAGAAGTTTTCAAACTTAATGTAGGAACCACTAGAGATCAACTACCACAATCTAACATTAGAAAGATAACCAGGATGAGAATGCCATTGATGAGATGTAACAACCGTAGCAACCAATTTGGATGGAAGGCAAAGAGAGATGAGTTCGAATACCCAACCAACCTTACGCCCTATCCTAAGAATCTTGTCCGTCTATAGATCTTGCAAAATACAACCATGATTCGAGAAGAGTAAGTCAACACTAAGTTTTCATAGTTGTCCAATAGATATAAGATTCAAAGAGAGTTTAGAAACATGAAAAATTTGAGACCAGGATAGTTACATGTTTGAATAGTAGGCATACGTTGAACATGCATAGGTGAATTATTAGCGGTAAGAACAACATGTGAAACAAAATGAATAGTTTGAGAAGTGACTATAGAGGGGTCATAAGTCATATAGTTGCCACACATAGAATCAAATTACCATGAAGAGGAAATATTTGAGGTGACGGATACAACAGAAGAGGAAAGAGTACCAGAGTCTAGTTGAAATGGTTGAAAAAGTCATTGAAGATCTTGTATGGAAAATTTGGGAGATATACTCTCAATTGAGCCCATAGTGATGACAACAATAATAGTAGGAGACTTAGTGTGAAATGACCTATAAAAGTTACCTTGTCTAGACTCTTTTCCTATATTCAATGATGTAATGGCCATTTTTTAGCAATAATTGCAAAATCATTTTCAAGACTTTTTGTGCTAAGTTTTGAAAAGGAGAAAATCGATGACTCGAAGTTTGAATAGTAAGACAATATCAGTAGATGGTATAGATTTTTTGATACGAAGAGTATGTAGACATGTTTCTTTTGTAAGTAATTCTATGATCATAGTATCAAGATTATGTAAGAAATCTTGATAAAAAAGAGAGTTGCGAATGGATTCAAATTTATTTCTGAAGGTTAATCACGGAGATTAGTAGATACAATGGCTACGTCATTATTAAGCCGTATAGGATCTTGAAGTGTTAACTAATCCCAAATCTCTTGTAATTTATATACATAATTATGGATAATTTAGTCGGATTTTTGTTGTATGCGTGCAAACGTTGATATAATTGCAATTGATTGATATCATTAGAGAAATAATAATCATTTATCATTTAATATGAGATTTTGTTTCTATAAATTTCTTATTTTTAAAAACATTTTTAAATTTAGAAACAGCTTTTAATTTTCTTAATACTTTTTTACTTAAATATTTTAATAGTTTATAAGTATATACATTTTATTTTTTTAAATTGTAACAACTTTATTTTTGCATAAAATTGTAATTTTTTATTATATGCTTAGTGATATATTTAAAAATATTTTGGTCACACGAAAATTTGAATAAAAATTAAAACTTCTATATTATTTAAAATCGAAATTACATTTTATTAGGCATAAAAATCAATAATCAATAAATAAAAATGAAATGAGGCCAATTGAAATGCCATTTGGCACAAGGCAATGAGGGAGCCTCCCGGACGATTCCAAGCGAGCACGTGTCGTGCCGACAGATACGCAGTCGTCACCAATCGGTGAAAATAGTACAGACGCGGTAGTTTTAATTTATGTTTAACGCGTGGTGGTGGAGCGACCCCTCTCCACCAGGAAGTGTGTGCCACCACACCAACACACTACACATGCACGACTCTCTCTCTCTCTCTCTCCACTGTCTCTCTCTCTCTCTCTCTCCCTCTCGCTAAAGGAACACAGCGGATGACAGCATGATCTCTAGAGCATCTTGTGCCATGGCTCCTTTTCCTTCCTCCAGGGTTTGTTCATTCTTCAAGTTCTTCTTATGATTCCTTCACAATCGCATGTTTATAATTTAGTATAAATTTCTGTTTATTTTGTTTCACTTTTTTGGGGGTTGAATCTTGTTTCTTTCATATTTGATATTATGTGGTCCCAATTGATGATCTACATCATAAATTAATTTTTTTGTTTGACTAATTTTGTTTTTAGAGAGAGAGACAGAGATTTTGTGCCGTTTGTTCGAGATTATGTGAATTTGAATTTGTTCTTCTTTTTATTGTAGAGGTTTAGGGCAATTTTTATGGTGTAATCTCTCTCTCTCTCTCTCTCTCTCTCTCTCTCTCTTCATTAGAGCTAGAACATGATGGGAAGGACAAGTATAAGTAGGAAATGTAGGGTTTATCTTTTGACTGGGGAAATTAGGTTTCTACAGCCTTTTAGGAGAATTTGGTTTCTGCATTAAGAATGATGCAGGATTATATTATGCCTAATCTGGGTTTTATTTTCTTTCTGGGTGGGGTCTTGGGCCAATTTTTTGGGAGATGTTAAATTTACAAGATCTTCATATTAATTCTTACGACCACAAATACATATTGAATTTTGTTGGAGTTATTATTTTTTATGCAAATCATTCAATTACTCCTTAATAAATACAATAAAGAGTTGTTAAATTCAAATGTCAAGTTTAGTTGTTTGGTGATGATTTGAGAAAATATTTGTGCAATCTGTGGCAATATTTTTGTACCCATCTCACCCTTTAAATTAAAGTTAAAAGAGCACCTAATCAATTTACTTTTGCGATTTCAGCATTTTACATTTAGAAGTGAAATCATTGTGCTATTTCCAGGCTGAATATTCACTACCCTGTTTTTATGTCGCAACATTTAGAGCTTCTCTTCGTTTTCTTCTCATTCTTCAGGTGAGGAGTGGACTCTGTGTATGGCCAGGCATGAGACAACTTTGCCTTAGAAAAGATTTTTTGTTTGGGTTCATGCGGTTTTTATCAACACCTTATAGAACCTTGCGAGGAGTTAGCCGAGCACTTGGGGTTTCGCAATTTTTGCGTAGCATCTCCAGTAGATCCTCATCATTGCAGATTGAACTGGTGCGTAGTTGAGTCATTTGTATTAAAAAATAGCCACTCGCATTTACATAACATATATCTCTTTGTTTCTTTATCTTTACAGGTATTGCGTTGTGTTTTCTGGAAGCCTTTTTGTATCAATACTTATATAAAAGCTTGATTGCTGGTTCACTATTGTGTGTTACTTTGTTTGTGTCTCTACAGCATCTTATAGAAGCAGAGTTGTTGCCAAAGATTAATGTAACTATGCTCCCAACTGAATGACAGAACTTTGCACTCTTTAAGTTTTAGAAATGATCCTTTGCTCCATAACAGCAACAGCCACCATTGTAGTATAGGCGGATTTAATGACAAAGAGCTGCCTTTGTGATTCTTATGGCTGATGGAGGCTGATAATTGTGATAAATCTGTTAAAAGTGTTGAAACTTGTATCGCTTTTACATTGCTGCCCCCCTTTTATTTCCAAACTTAACTTCATTTAGTATTTATTCATTTTGCCTGTGTGATGGGTAACTTCATTAGGCATTGACTTTTAAAGCGAATACCATGACACACTTGATAGTTATTGCACCCATTGCTGCAACCTAGACCATAAATTTTTTGCACCCTGCATTCTTGAGGACCTGTTTTCATAGTCTTTTTGGCTTTCAAGGATATTGGGGCGAAAGACCTATCAGTGATAGCCTTATGAAAAAGGTTAAATCTCCTCATAGGATTTGAACCGATGAGTTATGCCTCAAGTCAAGATGGGCCTGAAAATATTTACACCTTCTTGCCCAAGTTTCCTTAACATAGAACAATTGGATGTGAGGCTAGAGAAGAATTAGGCTTCCCCAACATGAGAAATACTTTTCCCCACATGGTGGCCACCATTGTTATTGGGTGAGTCTGGTTGATTTGTCTATGTTAATAAGCTAGTGTATGTGTTCTACCATGGGTAGGACATCTATTGGTTGAAGTTTATCCCATATTTTTCTGGTTTGATTTTTTTGTTTTCTGTTTGTTTCAGGTACCTTGTCTCAGAGACAACTATGCTTATCTTTTGCATGATGCTCACACAGGCACAGTCGGTGTTGTTGATCCTTCTGAAGCTGTACCAGTTATAGATGCCTTAAGTCGGAAAAATCGTAATCTGACTTATATATTGAACACACATCATCATTATGATCATACTGGTGGCAATGCGGAATTAAAATCAAAGTATGGTGCAAAGGTAAGACTGTAATATTTACTGTTATGGTTGATGATTTTATTTTGTCTCAATCATTTTTTTGTGCCTAGGTCACATTCAATACAGAAAAGGCCTTATCCTTTATTTTCTGGAAGAATAAGGAAGGAGAGAAGAAGTGATTGAAACACTTTAGAGAAGATAACTACTATTCTGTCATCCATTGTTGATTGCTATATTCTTTATAGAATTGGAGCATCCTGCTATATCCTTTAATTTTTTTGAAGGATTTTTCATCGGGGTTATTCTTTTCACCACAAACTTCTTGTTGCAATCTTGGTCTAATGCTGATCTGAAATGCTTCTTTGATATGTTTATGCAAACACTCAGATTTTTAGATATTTTTCAAGAAGAGTTCTGTAATAATTTTGCCAATACCCCCCAGGGCAACATGTGAGTCCATGGTGATTTTTAAGAAGGTGTCACTTTCAAAGATGTGCAATATTAAATGGAATCAGGGGGGCCAACTCATTTTGACCTGAGGATCTGATTATCTTATGATGTGAAATAGCCAACTTCTTCAAAAACTTTAAGCTGATGGTGGAAAATTTATTATTCTATCTATCATTGTGCTTATTTGGGCAGATTTGTTCTCTGGTGCTTTTGCAAGTAATTTAATTGCCTTTTCTTTTTCCATTTGAGGTAGAAAGATGCAATTTCTTGCAGTATTGGTAAAAATTCTCATTCTTCATGTTTCTTGCAGGTAATTGGATCAGCAGTCGACCGAGATAGGATTCCAGGAATTGATATAGCTTTGAAAGATGGCGATAAGTGGATGTTTGCAGGCCACGAGGTGTTTGTATTTGAAACCCCCGGGCATACACGAGGTCAGAATCTTTCAAGTACAGATTAGAATTTTCTAGATATGTATTTTAATGGGCGATAACTTTTATTTTTTGTCAACTGTGAATAATTATACTTTGTTTCTGCTAGTTCTTTAATTAGATAAAGCGTCTCGATATGCCAAAAAAGTCAAGTATGCCAAATTTATCATGATGCTCCAAACATATCCTTCTGTTTGCTATGGACACATATTACACATACATACAAAGCTTTATGTAGCCTCATCATCTGCAATGAGTCAGTTGTTTATCCCAGAATTGCTGATAGAGTAAATTGCTTACCTTGAGAGATGATATGGCTAGCTAATGAGAAGAGGGCTGATAGATATCATAATAAAATGTTAACTGATTTTCTTGATAACAAATTGAATTATCAGGACTTTAAAATCTCCTTCCTTTTTTTTTTTAAAGAAAAATTATCTGACTTGAGTTGAAAATGCAGAGAGTTAACTAGCAAACCTATGTAAGGGGAATCTGGATCTACCTTCTAGACAAACAGGTTTGCACTGGAAGCATCTTATTAAGGACTTAAACACGACATGATCCAGGATAAGCAACTAGAGAGGGATATAAGGTTTCTTTCCAAGTATTGACATGAGATCTATGGAGCATGAATACTAGATATATGGCCATCAAACATGTATTTGACACAGATTCGTGCAGTTACACATTTGATATGTATTTGATAGTCCACAAGGCACATCTCATAATTTATTATTTTTTAAGTTAGGGATACATGTGGATACAGCCATGATACTTGATGGGATGTGGTCAAGATACAATATGGATAACGGATGTGAACAAGCACAACTGCTTGTTTTTGTTGGAGTTTTGAAGAAAAAAAAATCTCTTTAACCTTTCAAAGCCCCAATTTTAATTGCTTGAATCATAAAGCAGGCTGAGAGAAGATGGAGCAATCAATTGAAGAAAAGGATATGATTAAAGGCTTGATGCGGAAGAGAAGGCTAGATTCTAGTTAGAGAGGGGTGTTGATCACCTTTTGTTTGTTGAAAGGGCCTTCAATCTTTGCTTGAGTTGAGTCAAATCAACCACATTTTTTTTTGGGTGGCGATTTCTTCTTTTCTCCTCTCCTCTCTTGTGCTCGTGATTTCTTCTCTTCTCTTGTCACTTCCACGCTTCTTTATCTCTTTATGCTTATTCCCTTAAAGTTGGTCATGTTTTAGGGCGAGAATCACCTCTAACATCATATATATTTTTTTTTATTATTTGCTTTGTACTGTCATGCCTTTTCCTTGATTAAAATTCTACAAAGATTAAAAAGAACATTTATTATATCTATAAAATATCACTAATAGATTTTAAAAATATATTTTTTAATCATATTCCCATAACTGTATCATGTGGTAAACATTATGGCATTTATATCTGTGTCTTATAGCATGAGATTTATCGTTATCTATTGATTAGAGGGTGCTTAGAGATGGGGGGCCCATATGAGGTTTGTACATTTATAGGAGCATAGGAATTAGATAAGAACTAATTTTATTTTGAGATACTCCTTTTGTTGAGCTTATTTGTGATTTTTGGCTAACTTTATGGCTATATTTTGATTTGGGTATGTCTTGTATTTGTACCTATGTTATTTATCTTTCAAAGCTTGCATTTTTGTCTTTATTTAATGGACATTGTTAGGGCAAGAATTAATCACAACTTCGTAAATTAGTGTTGTACACCTTGAATTTTTGAAGCCATAACGAAACATGTCATTCTGCAAGAAACTTGGGATGGGTTGGTTTAGTTCCACTAGGTTTAGAATGAGTCGAGTATAGGTTAGGTTTCAAAATTTAGATTCATAACCTTCCCAAAAAATGGTAGACTCAAACCAACCAACTCAGATCAGCTCACGTTTGATAGGATGGGTTCCACAATTCCAATATGTGAGTATCAACTATGAACAGTTGATACTTCATGCCACAAAAATATCTGAACTTTAAAACAAAAAAGGTGAAGTTTTAAGTATTAGAAGATTAAGAATAATAGGTGAAGTTTGTGTACAAAGTCTATTTAAGAGAAAAGAAATATGTTCTATACAAAAATGAAAACCTAGAGATTGCTAGGAAAATATTAAAAAGAAAAAACACTCACAGTTGAGATAACCTCATGCTCTTCTTGCTGTGACTAAATGTGAGAGCTCGAGAGAAGAAGACCTCAACACACACTCACAGGGTCTAACTTGGGACCCAAAAGGCATAGATGAGTCAACTGATACCCATGTTGAAAAAAAAAAGGCCTGAACTAACTTGATCCAAATAGGTTAGGTCCTCAAATACTGGAGGACTAAGTTGCATTTCTACATGCAAGGGTTTCAAGTCATTCAAGTGACCATTTGAATCAAAGCTCTTGGTCTTCCTTTTTCTCCTTCATCTTTCTCCTTTGCCCATTGCTTTTTCTCCTCTTCTTTTCTCATCTCACACACATGCACATGTGCACAATCTCTCCTCCCATCATTGGAATATATTCTTTTTGTTTCAGCATTTATATCAATATTTTGATAGACCTGATGAAACAAAGTTACAGAGGCATTAGGAAGTTAAAAGTCCTTCACTCAGTTATGATCAGTTTACTCTGCAGTTAATTATGCATATTATTGGCCATCCAGTATTTGTGAATGTGCAACATATTTATATCAAAAAAAAAAAGTGCAACATATGAATTTGACACTGAATCCTTTCACTGTAAAAGAAAAGAAAAAGAAAGAAAAGAAAGAAAAGAAAGAAAGAAAGAAAAAGAAACTGTGCTCAAGGGATATGGGGTCTGTATTTGTCTAACTTGGGGATGCAATCTAAATCTAATTACTTTTTGCAAGTTGACTGGCATGAGCTAACAATTTGTTTACCCTTTTCTGCCTTGCTGCCTTTCACAGGACACATTAGCTTCTATTTCCCTGGTTCGGGTGCAATTTTCACTGGAGACACTCTGTTCAGCTTATCATGTGGCAAGCTTTTTGAAGGAACCCCAGAAGAGGTGTGCTCTGATTGAGTCCGCCTTAAATCAAGTTCATGATAATTGTTTTTGTATTGTTAGATGGAAATGCCTGTCTCTTAAACTTTTTATTAGTCTGTCTTCTAAACAATGCTTTGATTTCAATCGAATCATTTTTCATTTAACATTGTCTTAACCGCCAGATGGAGAGATTTCTGTATCTTTACAAACTTCTTTTGTTCTACATTCCTCAAATTTCTTCTCCATATTGATTTTACACTAATTACTAATAAAATTGAAAATCCACTTCATCAACATTGTTGTCTTTCTGCAATCATTTTAAATCCTCTATTTTGTGTTATTTCTTGTTCAATATTTACTACATAGGACAAAAAATTTTTGCATGAACATATAACGTCATTATATTTTCCATAAATGACTAGAAAGTGGTCATTGTAAGAATAAATTTGGGCATTGATGCAATGTTTGCTTGTGCATGCATAAGACTACATCAATATGATCTTTTTTATAAACATTATCTTTGTCTATGAGTAAGGAGCATTGCAGTCTCCCTAATCAGTGGAAGTAAAATAAGGTTTCTGACATGAAAAACTGATTTAAGTATTTATTCGGATAAATTTATAGTGCTTTTGGGTAAGATCAGGATTCAAAGCATTCAAAAAAAAGGCTTTGAGGTACATGCATGGTTGGACTCTGAGGGAAAAATTGTCCCATGTCTTAGTCATGTACAAGGAAAATATTTGTATGCTCTGTTAAAGAAGAGCTTCAGAGTACAACTTGAATTCTGCTGAAGAATTAGAGGAAGAAGAAAGGGAAATTGAATGAGGTGGTAAGGAAAGACATCTTAGCACTTGAAGATGAAGGCTTAAAAATCATATCCTCATCTTTTATTAAGAGTCTTTTTTTTTCCCTTTTTGATAAAAAAGAAATTTATATTAAGGCTTAAGAATGTACAAAGCCCAAACGATAAGGAAGCCTTAGGAGCAACAACAAAATACCAAAAGTGAAATAAAAAAGCTATTAACAGTTCACTCCAAACTCTCTTCAAATCTTCTCAATTATAATTAAACACCCAACATGCATGAGCCCATAAAGAAGTATATAGAAAACAATCTTATCCCAAAGAAGAGAGGTATCAATAGTCTGATTTCTAAGTATTCTTGCATTGCATTTTCTCTAAGGAATAGCCAGAAGTGCATATTTCCAAAGCCATTTAGCATCCTTCTTCCTCCAAAACCCCTAAACTTTATGAGAAACAAATAAGGGAGATGACTAACCCCATGCATTTCCATGCATATCAAATAAGTGCTTACACCACTCCCTTGCAACAGAACAATGTAGTAATAAGCAATCTTTAGTCTCAGAACACTTAAAAGTGCATTACTCATACATCCGGAAAGAGAGCTTTATAAGATCTCTTTTGAAGCAAATTATTAGTAGTAATATTATTAAGTACCGTGGACCAAACCTTGGTAGGAATCTCAGCTTTTCAAATAAATTAATTAAAGAACAGTGAATGTGCTGTGAAAGACTAGTAAGATGATGAAGCAAAGATCGAAACATCAAGATTCTAAATCCTAGTTCCAGAGACATGGTGGGAAGGTTCATTCCCTTGAAAGATTTTATTAAGAAGATTCTTTTTCCTGGAAACGTTTTCATTAGACTAACGTTTGTCAATAAAGTCATAGTTTTGTATAAAGCGGAGACCATAGCATATGGCAACACTATTTAATCATGTACATACCTTTACAAGATGACGTATGAATATTCTCTTCAATGATTTTGGCTTGGATGTAAATATTTTTGAACTCGATAGTTGTTGTTGGGCAGGGTTTACTCTCAAAGGTACAGTGTTGCTCACAGCTAGGAATAACTTACCAATGAGCAATCATTTTGATGTAGCTCAAAAATAGCAAGAATGGGGTTCTGTTTTATCAGTAGTTATTTAATTAGGAGTTTCAAAATTTTAGTTTTGGTTGTAGTTTATATTATTTGAGCTAACTTAGGAGTTCTCTCAAACCTAGGAGGTGTGATGCCATCTTCTTTTAGTGAGTGATTCCTTGAAACCCTAAGTGTGAATCCTTAGGTTATTTTACTTTTCTACTTTGTTATTCATCATTGCAACCCATAAATTCCTGCATCACATTTGGTGGAAAGGTTCTTGACGGTCATTGTTGCATCAATGAGACAAATAGGTGGTAGATGCAGTTTTGATGTGTTTCCTTCAAATCTGATAATCTTAATTGATGTCAAGGTTTAACTGTGGATTTATTCAAATGCTTTTATTTGGAAATATCAAGCAGTAGGTAGCTTTTCCTTGGATTGTGTGCAATGGGCATCTCAGTGTAAGTTGGGCATTGTATGGACACTAATATAATGCTCAGACAGACATTCTTAGAACACTATGAAGCTTATGTTAGACACATCTTAATCTTGTTTTCATTGTTTCAATATTTTCTTTTTTCAGAGGACTCTTACTCAGCACTATATCAAACAACAGGCATAATGATTCATGAACTTGTGGATTTCCAAGAATGATAAAAATTACAAAAAGGGAAGAAAGTAAAAATATTTTTTTAGTAGTAAGTACAAAACTTGAATGGGAGAAAGGGCCATTGTATATATATGTCAAGTGCAAGCTGTGTTGTTTCTTACCATTTCTTTGTTTTGTCACTGTGTCCATCGTGTGCCCGATCCTATATTTCATTTCTAGTTTACAGCTGATGATGATTTATGAGCAAGCAAAAGTGAAGATATTGGAAGGTAGTATTCTTGAAGGGGTTTGTTGAGATTTCAAAATCAGGAATTTGTAATTGTATTGGGCTAATAATAAATTTGTTAAAAGAAACCTATTTAGGACTTTGAAAGCGTGACTTTTGTATCTTGAATTTTTTTTTGCTTCTGCCTTATAAATTTTATTGTCTCTTCTTACCTTAAACTCCCTTTTGTCAGGCAATTGTTCATATATTTTGATGAATCAAAGTTGAAAGTGTTCAACGTGGTTTTCATATATTAGTTTGTTGATCTGTGTTGCAGATGCTATCTTCACTTAAAAAGATCGTCTCCTTGCCTGATGATACAAAAGTATATTGTGGTCATGAGTATACATTGGTAAACTTTTCTGAGCATATTATTCACTGCTCAGTTTTCTTTAAGCTAACCTATTGAGGTCTCTTATGATCAAAATTCCTCTTGACAGAGTAATTCAAAATTTGCGCTGTCCATTGAACCTGAGAATGAGGAACTCCAGTCTTATGCCACTCGTGTAGCAAATCTGCGCAGCAAGGGATTGCCAACGGTAATTTTTGAAGCTTTCTTCAGTTACATTTTCCGTGTTAAATTAGGCACTTGAGACTTGCCAAACTCTGCTTAGTGTGATAAGATACTATGAATATACCTAGATAGCTAGTATTAGAGATGCAAATCAACCGAACTGAGCCGATTATACAGGCTTCGGCTTGTTCATGCACAAGGGCTTTTCTGGCTTAGCTTGGGGAGTTGTGATAAGCATGTTCAACTATGTTCAAGCTTAGCATATGAGCAAAATGAGGAAGGCTAAGGTTCAGGTTGGCTTGGCTTAGCTCATTTAACATGAGCAAACCTGCTTCAACTAAGCTCAACTTGTTTGTTTCATGTTTCATTTGATTTGACTGAACATCGATTTACTTAAATTTACAAAAACTTATAATAAAATAAAATAGAAAAAACTAATAACCATTTGAGTTACTGTTTAAAAAAAGGGGAAGGAGTGCCTTAAAAGGTTATAACTGTATACTTAGTATGTTAATGCCCACGATGTCATTAGCCAAGCTGCCTTTTGTTTAAATGAAGCTGGAAGTATCTGTTCATGATTGCACATTTCAAAGATGAGCTGAGCTTGAACAAGCTAAACACAAGCTGAATCACAAGTCACTTGTGAACAGCTTGGTTCATTTGCAATGCTACATGGTCCTCGTCATGAGAATGGAATATGCTCTGGTGCTAATGCAGATCCACATAATTTGTAAAGTTTGGCACTATTTATCTGTAAGTTCAACTAGCAACTAATGTAGCATTTCTTTACATAATTGTCTAAATCGGTACTCTAATATGGTGGCTTTGTACTTGTCATTCCCCGACTTCTAGCATGGTCACAATCTTCAAGCAACATTCTTCCCATTGAAAGTGCTTGCATCCTAATGCTTTCAATGACTACCCCTTGCTTGCCCTTTTCTTGGTTTTAGTTTGACCTCCTCCAAGTATGGTACAGGCCAGCTTGGCTTGTCAAATTCTTTGGAAGAGGATAAAGTGGGTTTAGGACCTTAAGGCCTCTGGGCCTTAGAACGAAAATGTCTACATATTTTTTTGCATGGTGCATGATGCTGAAAGGATCTCTGGGGAGGCTTCTTGAGTTGCATTGAGGCTAGATTAGCTGTGAAAATGATAGTAATTTCTCGCATGGCTTTATTAAGCAGACCTCGCTGCTGAGATTAAATGTAATCACCAAGCATTCTCTGATCTTGTTAACAGTGATTTATAACACAGAGAACTTGTGTGAATATGCCTTACAAAAAAAAAAAAAAAAAATTGTCGCATGGTTTTATTAAGCAGACCTAGCTGCTGAGATTAAATGTAATCACCAAGCATTCTCTGATCTTGTTAACAGTGATTTATAACACAGAGAACTTGTGTGAATATGCCTTACTTAAAAAAAAAAATTGTTGTCGCTAAGCTGGTCAAATGTGCAGATTTAGATGTCCTTGAACTCTAGCATTTGGTAAATTTTTGTATGTAATATCCTGACTGTTTTCTATGATGGTTGTTTTTATGTGATCATTCAGATTCCAACTACCCTAAAGATTGAAAAGAAATGTAATCCATTCCTTCGCACTTCAAGCATTGAAATTCGGGAATCATTGAACATTCCATCATCAGCAGATGATGCCCAAGCACTGGGAGTAATCCGTCGGGCGAAGGACAATTTTTGAGAAGTTCTGGTCATCTGATTTCCTTCTCATTTTCCCTTTTTTTTTTGAAGTGGGGATTCTTTTCATCCTTTTTCTTGGGGTTGAAAAAATTGTCATGAATTCATCTTATTGTGCATAGGCAATGGGTGCAAATTCATTGGGTTGGTACACCCATTTGGTATATAAATGTGAAGCATTTTTCCAATTAAGAAGAATACGACATAGATTTGAATTCCGAAGGCTGATGCTGGAAGAAATTTCCCAATTGGAATTGGGGGTTGTACCCTTCTTCAGGTAGGTCTTAGTAAGTGAAAGAGAATCGGTAAGAGACTGCCTCTCTGTTCTGTGCTCTCCATGAGGAAAATTCTCTGAGGCCTTGGAGGAAATAATCCTAAGGGGGAAAAAACACTGTTGAAGGGAAAATTCTTTTCTGGAGTTGTCCCATGGGACTGCTGCAATTTATTTCTCTCTCACCTTTCTCTTCCTGCACCAAATTATTTATAGCAGTTGCCCTACCGGGTTTAGGTCAACTGGTGCTGGGCGTGCTCTTCTCTTTTCCAGTGTAAATTAGCAGGGGAATTCCACATTGACTTTTGGGTAAATTAACCTTGGACTAAAATTAGAATTTTGCAAATAAAAATTAATTTCTTTTATAAAAGAAATTAAAATTACTATTGTATTAATAATTTCTTATGTAAAAAGTTTTACTTGAATTAAGGTTATTCTACTCATGATATCCTGGCTGATAACAAAGAATAATGAAATTTATCATTGCATACAATGTTGAGTGAATGATCTTATTTTTGAGAATGGCATGCCTCCTTTGGAAGTGACCAAGGAGAGAGCCATGTCTATGGGCTAAAAGGGTTAATAATTACTAATAATTTCGATAAGATTATGAGTTTAGGATATTTTTTGAAAATAAAAAAATAAATATCGGGAGTTAAAGGTTCTTATTCGAATTAATTTGAATTTTAAATATTAATTAAGGAAAATTCAACAATAGCTAGAGTTTAAGGGATGAGTTCACCAAACCGAAGGCCAATATTATCTTTCTTTTGTTAGGTCATAAGGCTCATGACCTAACAAAAGCTTCCCCCGGTTGGAAGTATCAACTCTGTCTTTTCCTCTTTCCCCATTTCATTTCGTCACTCTTTGGAAAAAAGATTCCTTTCTTCCACTTTAAACCTTATTTCCCCCCCCCCCCCCTTTTTTTTAACTGCAAAAGGAAAACTTTTTATTAATAAGGGCAAACAAAGCTGAAAAAAAAAAAAAAAGGTAAAAAGGATAGAAAAGGTTCATGACATGGTCATTACCTTTTAGGAATTGAATCTTCACGACCTTTTAAATAATGTCAACTATTGGAATTTAATTTTCCTTTTGAGTCTTTAAAATTCAAATAGAGTTTCTCTCTCTACAATGAGGAATAGAATTCCAATTAATTTAGATTATAAGGTAATTTATTTACTTTAATCTCTCGTCATTATTCTAAATTTACAATTTTATCGCATTTAATTTGACAAGAATCATTCCCGTTTCTGAATAAAACATTAATATCTTTTACAAAAAATAACAAATCAAATACAATGTAAATTAAGAGAATTATTTTGGATATTTATTTAATTATGTTGTCAAAATGTTTAATTATCTATTAGATCCCTTCCGGTTTAACCATGTTTATAGACAATGTATTTATCTTCGTATCAGTATATTTTTCCTGTTGTTTTCTTTTAATTAACAATTAAAATGGGAAATATATAAAAATTTAATTTTTTAAGTCGAAATTTAATTCTGATACTCTGATGATTCGATAGTGTAACACTACAGATTAGATATAAAAAATAAAATTTAATTGTGTTTCCAATTTTTCAAACCTTTCTAATACACTATTTGATCACAATGTTATGGTATCATTTCAAATTAAATATTTTGTTTGAGAGAGAGAATCCAAATTAAGAGAATGTTTGGTTTTGGTATATAAGTTGTTCGAATTTATTTTTAAATTAAATATAAAAATTCAAAATATGTTCGATTTTAATTTATATTAAAAACCCTAATAATAAGATTTCCTTTTTTTATTCATTTTCGACACGTAGGCCATCATACATCATCTATCTTTATTTTTACAAATTATTTTTTAATTAACTTTAATTGACCATTTATTTTTACTTATACTAAAAAAATAATTATATGATATTTTTGATTATTTTAAGAAATAAATTATTTTTTTATTATTTTTAATCAAATATTTGAAATTATTTAAAAATAACTTTTCGTCATTTTACCAAACAATCGAACTTACTCATTTCGGTTAAGATTTTGTTTTTTAATATACCAATTGATTCTATTATTTTGAAAAATTATAAATTATCGATCAGTTTATATTTGTTTAGTATTGATTTATATATAAAATTTAATCAATTTAATTTTTATTTTTTATTTAATAAAAAGATTGTAAGTTTAGTGTTTGAAACGAAGGATGGCCCTTTCAAATAATTATTAAATAAAGAAATTAGGGAATGTATTAATTCTTTCCATAATTTTTCTTTCAAAATTAAAAGGTGAGCTTTATTAGCTTAGTCTAGTAAAAGTCGATAATACCCTTACTCTCAAATTTTCCCCGTCATCTACCCGATTCCGTACATCAACGATCACGACGCCGATCATGCAAACCCCTGAATCTCAAAACCCCACTCTCTCAGATTCATACACTCGCTTTCTTTTCCTTACAAGTGTAAGGAATCCCCGGTGTATCTCTAGCTCAGCGATTAGACATGCCTTTTCTACTCTCGCGTCTTCGCGTGACCTGCAACACTCATCAACTGGCGATACGTTTCTATCAAATCCCCGCCTAACCACCTAAACCGCTCTCGCCCTCTCGCCCTCTCGCCCTCTCGCCCTCTCGCCCTCTCTCTCTCTCTCTCTCAAAAAGGTACTTCGCTCTTTTCTCTCTCTCTACGATTTCTCTAGAATCTTGAAAAATGGCGATCGGAGAAAACACCAGAAATTGCGTGGTGATCGGAGGGGGAGGTTTCGTCGGAAAAGCTCTCGTGATGAGGCTTTTAGAGCTCGGAAACTGGATTGTTCGTATCGCTGATTCCGGTCCTTCTCCCGTCTCTTGTCTTTCTGACGAACGCGACTCTCTTCTATCCAATGCCATCTCTACCGGTCGTGCTTCCTATGTGCAAGTTGATGTCCGAGATTTGTGTCAAATCGTCAAAGGTAATTTCACTCGCAATCGCAACTTGAGATTCATTATGTGTGCATTCGTGATCGTCATGATCGAATCGCTACGTAATTTAAATCTCCATCTTGTTCTGTTTCATGTGAAGTTAAATTATATATTTTCTGCTTGTTTCTGTGAGTTTGGATTTTAGAACCTGTTTGGCAGTTATACATGTTTTGTAATATACTTTTGGAGTAATTGTTTGGTTAAAGTTTATGGGTTTTACAGGACTGATTTATTTATGGGTTTAGTGAGGGGTTTAAGGGTATTGCTAAGTGGGATTTGTGTGGAGAGTGGTAATGAGCCTCTTCCCTCCCGTATTTGTATTCTGCAGCGACATAAAAGAATCATGGCTGGAAATCTACGTCTACAATAGAAGCACAGGAGTTAATTGTAAAGTTTTGGCGATTTTCAAGTAGTGATTAAAATTCGTTTGTTGATGGGGTTCAAACTCGATCTATACTATGACTTGGGAGTGTTTTATATCTTCTTTGATCAGTTGGAGATTAATCTAATGCTTTCCATCAATGGGTTAAGGATGTGATTGCTGAGTAGAAGTTGGAGCAGATAGAGGATTGACTTTTGGATGAGTTATGGTGCTTAAAGATGTGCAAATAAGCAGCTATCATAGTTCCTATGTCAGGTCTCAAGGCTATGAACCATGCAGTTTATCTGAGGACTTCTAGAAGAACTTGTGCACATTTATTTTGAGAATGTTTTCATAGGTGTTTATGTGATGGATTTCACTTCCTAGTTTTATTAAGGGTAAAATTAATTCCCACGATTTTTGTTCGAATATATAATGTTTCATCAGAAAAAGGATTTGTAGCTTTAACCCATGCCCAAAGAGTTGTTTTAAGTTTATAAATTTATCAAGCTTGTAAACATGACAGAACCCCCCCCCCCCCAAAAAAAAAAATTGTGCATCTCTTTAGTTCTATCTTCTTTCGGCTTCACTTACCTTTGGTTGGCTTTCATCAAGAAGCAAGTCTTTCAGTCACATATCTCTGAGCGATGGGATGGCCCATCCTTCTAAGTGTGTTGCTTAGAGATTTCTCCATCATATCATCTAGGCAGTATTCTGTTATCAAAAGTATTCACAAGATGTCAGTGAATTAGTTGCAAATTGTCAGCATTGTAGATGATTATTCTTTTGGTAATTAAAAGATAATACACAATTGACGTGGTACATATTCTAGGAATTATGCTGATCACTTTTCGAAAAAAAACAATTTAAGGTAAATTACAAGAAACAAGTAAGACTAGGAATCGAGTGCATAAAGCATTTTGGTTGTTTTGGAAGACACTGTAGAAGAGGGCATTCCAGCTGAGTTCCATCACTGTGATCTCATTCCTTTTCATATTTTCTATCCTTGGATCCTTCTTCCTCAGTAGTTTCATTCCTTTACATATTCCTCACTGTTAAAGTCAAAGATGTTTTAAAATAGCTTGTCAATTAGGGTAAAAAAGTTACACCGTCCTATGTGAAAGGTCCAGGTTATTGAAATGTCTAATGTAAGATAACAGAGGTTGTCAGTTTCTGATCTACTTTTTGGTTTGGGGCATGAATGTCATTTTGGGGACTTCACAATTTGGATTTGTAAAACAACCAATTATTCCTAAAGCTTAGTGATAGGGATCAAAGCTCCAATGCTTGATCATCTTTGTTTTTTGGGAGCTTAATTATGATTATAGTTCGTAATGAAGAAGTACCATTCAGGAGTATAATAGTAGCAGTACTTTTCCGGCAGCAGAATCTTTTCTTTTCAAAATTTAATACATGATTGGCCAGGTTTGCTACAGCTTAAATTTTGGTCGACCTGCTGACTGTCCCAATATGCATGTCCAATGCCGTGTTTGGAACTAAGTGTGAAAAGATTTCGACTTTGTTGCATTTCCAACCCCACCCTGTACAAAGATGTGTGTTCAACTTCTTTTATTTTATTTATTTTGCTGTATGCACATGTTCTCAGAACCATAAAATTGGAACTAATGCTGAACTCCAAAGGTTTTATGGAGTTTATTTGGTTCGCGGCGGATGGCTATAGGAAACAAATTCTATGCCCTGCAAAAAATATGATAAGTATCTAGGATAATGACATTAGAAAAGGATGCCTAAAACAAGTTAGTTTGAGACTGAACACAACTTTTTTTTTTCTTTTTAAAAGAAAACAGAAAAATTTATGTAGAAAGTTATACCTAAGGTGGTGGTTTGGAACAGTCACTTTCTCTTGTTCGAGAATATAGAATATTAATATTGTATTTGTTTACGGTGTAAAGAGTTGGAAAGAAAAACTATCTGTAAAAATAATTCGATTAAATATACTCAACCTTGTCAACTGATAGTGAAAGAACAAAATCTAGGTAAATACCAATACCCAAGTGTGTCGCGCGAGAATCAACTGCTCCTATGATTCTTTGATAGAATTTGATAGAAATAAATTACAAAAACAAAAAGGGGTATGCTGTAATTAATTTCTTATTGTGTTAACCATGAATGATTTCAAGTATCTCAAACCAGAGCTTAAAGGAAAATTCGTGGACCCAAAAGAAAATAAAATTCATGTAAGCTGAGGTGATATGTGTGACATAAAAGTGCAATAGAGAAAAAAAAAAGGAGAGAAAGCAGAGAGAGCCAATCAAAATGAGGTTGTTTTGATTTGCATCTCAAAATGGTTAATGGCACAATAATTCCTGGTCTATGCTTATTTGGAGAATGTGAATCCAAAGGGAGTTTCTAAACTTGCTCTTAAGTTCTGAAAGATAAATAGCAACTGGTCTATCAAAGTTCAATAAAATAGTAACTGGTCCTATTTGCAGTTGTTGATGGTTCACCTGATGTATTTTATACAAATGCGGCTGAGTCATATGAAGCTGGTTTTTATCTTTCCCATCAGTTAATTGTTCAAGGTAAAGGCTTTGTTCTGCCAATATATTTTTGGAGAGAATGTTTAGAAACTCTTAAGGACATGTTGAACTTGTACATTCTTTTCTCTTGCAGGTGCAAAAAATGTTGTTGAAGCTTGCCGAAATTGTAAAGTTAAACGGCTAATATACTGCAGTTCTGCAGACGTCGTTTTTGATGGAGCTCATGACATTATTAATGGAGATGAGTCTTTGCCATATCCTTGGAAAGTATGTCTTTGTCAATGAAGTCGCCCGTTATTCCTTCATTGAGCATGTTTAAGGGTTTCCTTTTTATTTTACCGTCCTACTTATGGTCATGTATGTGCCATTAACCAGTTTCAGGACATATTGAGTGACCTAAAGGCTCAAGCAGAGGCTTTGATCTTGTTTGCTAATGATAATGATGGCCTTATGACGTGTTCTCTTCGTCCTAGCAATATCTTTGGACCTGGAGACAGGAACTTCATACCATTCCTAGTACAACAAGCAGAATCTGGCTGGTTCAAGGTTTGATGAATTTCCTAGTCTCACCATACGTGCAATTTATGTAGTTTGGTTGTATTGCTTTTGTAAACATACACATGGCTATAATTATTATGCATGCCATCTATATATTTCCCAGAATTTTTTTGCTCATCAAATGCTCTCATAGCATATAATTCCCATTATTTTAACCGCAGGCCTCCTTTACTTTCTTTTAGAAACTAATCTATAGGTAAGACTAACAGTAGTTCTTTTATGAAAAAGATAAAAATGCATAGCTTATGTTTAACTGCTGCATGACATGTTTAACATTTGCCCCTTTCTATTTTTTTTCCCTTGTTTCTATAAGTTGTCTAGACTTCAGTTTACACCTATAAAAAATTTTTATAATTGGGAGGGACAATTGTCTATTGGGGATTTTCATTTCTTTAGAAATCTAAATGATAGCGAAGGTAGTGAGTTTTTTTTTTTTTTTTTAATCTCTCTTTTTTGGGGTAATAAACATTCTACTCATGGTCTTGACTCTATTTTTCGAGGGTTTTTTTTCTTGCAGATCTTTCTTTCATTGTCTAACTACTCTTCCCCAAAGTTCTTTTTATTTGAACTATTCATTTGGAATGCAAAAGTTCCTACCAAGGTTTAGGTGAAGGCTTTTTTTTTTTGGTTAATGATGCTTAATAAATTTACTAACAATGAGCTTGAAAAAAGAAGACCTTATACGGCTATCTTTCAAGATGTTTGTGTCCTGTGCTGTATCAATTGAGAAACTAGAGAAAATTTATTTTTATATAGCTTTGTTCCCGGGGAGTTGTGAAACTGCCTGTTTACGAGAGGTTTTGGAAGTAAAAGAATATTAGGTGTTCCCATAGTATATTTGGGGAGCGGAATACCTGATTTTCCTCAATTAGATCATTAAAATATCTTTTTTTTTTTATTTTGGGACAAAGTTAACATTTTATACTTCTGACTCATGTCTTGTGGATTTATAAAGATTATAGTTTACAAAATTTGGAAAGGGATTCAAAACTGGTTGAACACTAGCTTTCTTCCTTTTTTCTTGTTTTGATCCTTCTTTCTTCTAGGTTTTTCGTCCTTAGAAGTTTTTGTATATTCTTCCTTCATCTAATACATCATTCTTTTTCTATAAAAAAGTTGTTGCATGACATGTTTTGGAAATAATTTTTAAAGGATAAAAATATAGTAAGCAAATGATGAACAGCAAAATATGAAAAGATCTGGAAGGTCTTTTGATATACAATACGAGAAAGCTAAATGGAAGATAACATGGAAGATGGAGAGCAAAACAATAGTTGACATAATTATACAACTTCACTATTCTAAGGATGTGCGGTAGGAGAGAAAAATTTTTGGGTGAAAAGATTATTGGGGTAAGATTTTAAGAAATAAATGTTACTCTTATAATATTTTTCCTTTTCCTGTGATGATATTTGGTATGGGGTGAAACCTTAGAGTAAAAATGTTAGGTAGCAAAATCAATTTAGTTCTATTTTCTCTTTTTAAATGCATTTATTAAGTTCCTGTCTCTTAAAAATCAAATTTAGTTTTTCTCTTTAAAACTAAGCAAATCAATTTTTTTTTCTAAAAAATTCAATTTAATTCACAATTTCTCTCTTTAAACACATTTCTTTGAAGTTTTCTCTCTTTAAAAATGTGAAATTTAATTTTTCTCACTAAAAGTAAACACAATAATTATTCCCTCAAATAAAAATCTTTTTTTTTTCCTCATGTTCTTTCTTTAAAACATGTGAATTCTAAATAATGTTTTTCAAAAAATACCAAATTTATTTTTTTTCCTCTAAAAAATTTTCTCTCCGTAAAAAATTAATTTAATATATTCTCTCTCCAAAGTGTATTAATTTTAAATTTTCTCTCTAAAATTATTAAATTTAGTTTTTCTCTCTAAATATAAATACGTTAATTATTTCTCTAAAAAAAAATAAATTTGATCCACATTTTCTCTCTCTAAACACATTGATTTTGATTTTTCCATTTCTAAAAATATTAAATTTAGTTTCTCTCTCAAAATGTAAATACATTAATTTTGTTTCTCTAAGAAAAAATAATTTATTTTCAAATATGTCCCTTAGGAACAGTGGTTCTTAATTTTCTTTCTTTAGAAAAATTAAATTAAAATTTTTTCTCTGTAGAACTAAATACATTCTCTCTCTAAAAAATGATTTAATTCATATTTCTTTCTCCAAATGTATTTTTTTTTTTTTTTTGAGTTTTCTCTCTTTAAAAAGATCAAAATTTGTTTTTTCTCTCTAGAATGGACATATTTTTCCCTTTAAAAAAAATAAATAAAATTTTAAAACTTTTTGCCCTATAAAAGAATCAATTTTGAGGGAGTTAATTTTTTTTTCCCTCTTTTCCCCTGGTGTCCCTACCCTCCACTAGTGTTGGGGTAAATGTTACCTTACATGAAAATTTATGGGGAGAAAAATTGGTATACTACACATCCTTAAAGGAAGGGAAAGCTTTTAAGGGTAATTTTTCTCATCATTCTTGTGCTTCTACACCAGACCTTGTGCTAAAATTGTCCTTCATTAACATGGATTCTTATTTTTTGGGACCTTCTTTTTAGCCCATTATTTTATTTTACTAGAAATGTTCTTGAATTTTTTGAAGTAACAAAGTTTCTCATATCAGTATATTATAGGCAATGGTGAGAATTTATCTGACTTCACATATGTGGGGAATGTTGCTCATGCCATAATCTGTGCACAGGAAGCTTTAGACTCGCGCTCCGTTTTCGTCGCTGGAAAGGTACTTAAAATATATATTATTTATAATTGATACTAGAAATTAAGAAGAAAATGAGTACAACCTTTTTTTTTGTTGTTTTTTTTTTCCTTCTTCTTTTTGTAGGCATTTTTCATTACCAATAATGAGCCTGTAAAGATCTGGGCATTTGTATCTGACATATTGGAACGATTGGGTTATCAAAGGTAAATTAAAAGAAAACTTGCATGTTGATGTTCTTATTTTGAACCTTTTTATACTCTTGAATTTTGATGAATACCTGCCTTGATGGCCATTAGTTGCTCATGCGTATCTATTGTATTTAAGTTGACAATATAATGTAGAATGTTAATAACCTAGTTGATTAACATTTGAGATTTGTCCTAGTTCCCACTATTTTCACCACCATGTCCATTTTAACACTTGACTGGATAATTTTTCTCCTTATGGTATTCTTTGTAATAGTCTATCTTCCTAAGCAGTTGTATCCTTGTTGAGTCCTATCCACAATGCGTAACCAATCATGACCTTATTCATCACTCATGCTACAAGTGAATTTTCATAAGTACTCCACAACCCGAACATTATTATTTGGAAAATATTCAATGACAACTTCTGATGTGAATTCATTGGGTATAGAAACCGAGAATCCACGAACAACTTAATATAGCCCAAGAATTGTCCCGACGAATGATATCGAACCGGTGAAAATAAAGATCTCGACCTGTTGCCCTAAAAGAGAAGGAACTTAAGGTATAAGACCTTAGACCTGTTTCTCACTAGAACAATAATTTTGGTATAAAAATGGATCGAATGATACCACAATCTAGGTGGTTCAAAACCTAGATTGATAAATTAAAGAACTAAATAAGACACCTATCTTGAATAAATTCAAAAGGTTCTCAAAAGAATAAAACTGAGTGAAGAAAACCTCACAATATTATTAATTCTCTCTAAAAAGTTTTGGTTTTACATAACTTGTAATGACATATTTATAGACTAGAAGTAACCCCTAAAATAGCATGTAGAATTTAAGTAACTTTCTAAATAATAAAAATAAAAAAGAAGCTAAATAAAGTAAATTATTTTGATCAAATCTTTCCATATTTTGACCAAAGTAAAGAAACTAATGGAAATTGCCTAAAATTTGTCAAAACATATTTTGACGAAATCTTTCCATATTTTGAATGATTCTTTGTACCTATTTCCTTCACTCACGTCCTCCTTTGGTGTTGGATGGTTTTAGGCCTTTTATTCTCCCATTTGGGCTTGAATGAGTATAATGAAGCCCCCTTTGGTTTTTTGTTCACTTGGATTTTAATTTCTTGTTGTAAAACTCTCCAAATTAAGTTATTCAGCTTTGCCTTGAATCTTGTAGCTTGCGTTCTCATCACGGACTAACTGGAACTTAATTGGATCATGGGAATTCCTTGCAGCCTTGATATCCTCATCATTCCCCCCTCTTGAGAAGGATTTGTCCCCAAATCAAAGTGGCGCTAACATTGTACTCACCTAATAAGTCAAGTCTGTAAGCATTGTTGTTGATCCGTTTCGGCACTCGAAAAGAACCATCTCCTTGGGACAACAACTTAGAACGTCTTTGTGCATGAAATCTTTCTTTCCTTATGTGTAACCAACCCAATCATTGGGCTCAAAAACCAACTTGTGACATCCCTTGTTGGCTTGCATGATATATCGTTTGATCCTCCTCTCTACGTTGAACCGTACCCTCTCATGGAGTTATTTCATAAATTGCGCCTTCTTCTTACTATCTAAATTCACTTTCTCAGAAACAAGTGAAGGTGATAAATCCAAAGGAGTTAAGGATTAAAACCATAAATAATTTCAAACGGTGAAAACTTGTAACAGAATGAATGGTATGATTATAAGTAAAATGAACTTGTGGCAAACAATCTTCCTAAATTTTAATGTTCTTACTAATGACAACTCTCAATAAAGTGGATAAAGTTCTATTAACTACTTTTGTTTGGGCATCATTTTAAGGATGACAAATAATAGAAAACAAAAGTTTTGTTCCTAGCTTTCCCCAAAACGTCTTCTAAAAATAACTCAAGAACTTAACATCTCAATCTGAAACGATTGTCCTAGACATACCATGTAATCTCACAATCTCCCTAAAGAATAAATCTGCAATATGAGAAGTATCATCAGATTTATGACAAGAGACAAAATGAGCCATCTTAGAAAACTGATTTACAACCACAAAGATCGAATTCCGTTCATGCCTACTCGTAGGTAAACCCAAAACAAAATCCATTGAAATATCAATTTAAGATGAACTAGGAATAGATAAGGGTGTGTAAAGGCCATTAGGTTGAACCCTCGATTTAGCTTGCCTACAGGTAACACATCTACCACAAAGTCTCTCAACATCTCACTTCATGTGTGGTCAATAAAAGTGTTCTTGTAAAATAGCCAAGGTTTTGGGACTCTAAAATGTCCCATTAACCTAACTCCATCGGATTCCTGAACTAACAAGTCTCTCAACGAACAATTAGGCACACACAACTTATTTTCTCTAAACAAGAAGTCCTTATGCCTGTAGAACTTATCCTCTGTAAATTTTTCACAAACTCTATTAATCTCCCCAAAGTCATGGTCATCATGATAAAGTTCTTTAATATGTTCAAACCCAAGAAACTTAGCATCAACAGTAGAGATTAAGACATACCCCCGTGACAGTGCATCTGCAATCACATTTTCTTTACCTTGATTATATTGAATGACATAGGGAAAATTCTCAATGAATTCCATCCATCAAGCATATCTCTTGTTCAACTTGTGTTGACTTTTCAAATGTTTCAAGGATTCATGATTCATACGAATCACAAATTCCTTTGGCCACAAATAGTGTTGGGTCTCCAAAACTTGAACCCAGGCGTACAACTCTTTGTCATAGGTAGTGTAGTTAAGTGCAACCTTATTTAGTTTCTCGCTAAAGTACACAAGTAGTTTTCCATCCTGCATAAGAACAGCACCTATACTTACACCAGAAGTATCACATTCAATTTCAAATGTTTTAGAAAAGTTAGGTAAAGCAAATAAAGGAGTATGAGTAACCTTATATTTAATAAGCTAAAACGGCTTTTTCTGTTCTTCACCTTATCGGAATGATAAGGACATCAAGACCGCAAGGAATTCGCATGGTCCAATTTAAGTTCTAGTTGGTCCGGTGATGAGGGCTCAAGCTAAAGATTCAAGAAAGAGCTGAATAATTTAATCCGGAGAGTTTTACAATAAGAAATTGGAGTCCAAGTGAATGAAAAACTAAAACAGGGCCTTAATTATTCTCATTCAAGCCCAATTGGGGAGAATAAAATGTCCAAAATCATCCAAAACCAAATGAGTACGTGAGTGAAGGAAATAGGAGTAAAGAATCATTCAAAATATGAAAAAAAAAACTTGGTCAAAATATGCTTTGACAGATTTTAGGCAGTTTCCATTAGTTTTTTTTGCTTTGGTCAAAATATGGAAAGAATTGGTCAAAATAGTTTATTTAGTTTCCTTTTTTTTTAGATTTTTATTATTTAGGAAGTTATTTAAATTCTAGTTGCTATTTTAGGGGGGTTACTTCTAGGCTATAAATAGATCCTTTCAAGTTATGTAAAAGTAGAATTTTTTGGATAGAATTAATAATAATATGAGATTTTTTTCACATAGTTTTGTTCTTTTGAAAATTTTTTGAACTTATTCAAGACAAGTGTCTTGTTTACTTTTTTGACTTATCAATCTAGACTTTGAACCATCTAGCTTGTGGCGTCATTTGATCCATCTTTATACCAAGGTTCTTGTTTTAGTGAGAAACGGGTCTAAAAATCTTATATCTTAGGTTCTTTCTCCTTTAGGGCAATAGGTCGATATCTTTATTTCCACCGATTCGATATCATGCGTCGGGATGATTCTTGGGCTATATTACTTGTTCGTGGGTCTTCATGGGTTCTCGGGTTTCTATACCCAATAGGTTCACATCAACTTGCCCCATATTTTTGCTCGTCTTTTCCAATGTGTCAAAATTGGGACTAATTATAATCTTTCTTGATTTTCCCTTTCAACAAATTCTTTTTCTAGGAAAATTTACTTACCTAATCTGTGGTATAGGTCTTGAAATTCACGCATGTTTCTTAGAATCCCCCTCCAGCCTGAGATGCTACAATTTTAGTAAGTAGTATTGTGAAGACACCCCAGCTTCACCCCACCACTGGTTTGGTTTGATCCAAAAGTGAACCTGTCATTACCAGAACCTGTCGGTCTGGTCCACTCTTTTTGGAATTTGAACCGGATAGGAACCATAGAACCTAACCTCCAGTTCTAGAAGAAAAAAAAAATTCTCCACCCTCATCTCTCTCTTTCAACTGCCAACCCTACTTTGTTGCCAGGCTGTCATGAGTTGCCAAAAGAGATGTGGACAGAGATTTGAAATAGGAGTTGATAATCCTTTCATGTCTTCAGATTTTCTACTTGACTAATAGTAGGGTATTTGTACAGTAGATGACAAGTACTGAGCAGTCACAATGCAAGAATTTGTGCTATTCGGTTGATTTTTGGTTGTACGAGATTAGGACCTTCCAAATCCTTTTGTGGATAATCACACACACTATGAGTTTCGGTTGATTGTACTGATGAATAATCAGGTGTACTGAATCTTATTTATTTGTTGTCACAGTTTTTATTTCAAATTTACTTCTGGGCATCCCCACCATATTGAGTTCGATTGCTACAAGGGACATGTTATTCAGTTCCATTTGATCACAATTCTTTTATATCAAAATTACCCCTTCTATTTGCTAATGTTGTCAAGCTTCTCTAATTATCTCTTGCATTTTATAGCAATCTTTATTTTCATTCTCAATTGCACTTACCTTTTTTTTTGCATTGGAAAGAAGCGGGGTCATGGGGAGGGAGGGAATGCTTAGAAATTCATTTACATCTATATGTATCATCTAGTGAAATACACCGACTAATTTGCCAATTATGATTGCAGGCCAATTATTAAGCTTCCTGCTAGGATGGTCTCAATTATTCTCTCACTTGTTGATTGGATGCATGAAAAGTCAGGTGCTGAAAAGAACTGTTTTGAATCTGCTAAAAATCTTGTGAAGTCAACTTCATGCACAAGAACATTTAACTGCTCTGCTGCTCAAAAACATATTGGGTATTCATCACCAATTTCCATGGAGGTGAGTTGTTTCCCTATAAATGTTATTATTGTTTTTTAACACCCATTCTCTTAGTATGTTATCCTGTTCTTGTGCTGTTGAAAATGCATTGGATATTCATCATGGATGTTATCTATTTTGTTTGTCTATAAACAATTGCCTTTCGTTTGTTCATTTAGTTCTATTAAATTCCTGTATCGTGTCGCATCCAAATGTGCTAATTGCTGGCATGCAGGAAGGTATTGCAATGACTATTGACTCGTTCACACAATCAGCAAATGGCACATTTTCTACAAGATGTACTGATTTCTGTGAGCAATCAAAGGTGGATAAGCTTTTGGGTGGTGGTAAAGGTATGACCACCTTTTTAGGTGTAGTTTTGATACTTCATATGTGGGATGAAGGGCCTTTAGAAAATGGAAAAGTTCTCCTTTTCATTTTTTAACTTCTAGGCAGTCTTAAGGTAGGACCACTTCAATAGTAATTTAATAAATTTGATACTTCATTTGTGGAGTTCTAGAATCAGAAATAGCTGTTGTTTGGGACTTAATGAAATTCAGATCCTTGAATGGATTTGAAGGTTGCCAAGTTGGTCCTATTTAGGAGGGCAAAGTTACCTGCATATCAGAGGCTGGACAAGTTTTTGTGGGTTAGGTTTCTTGCATTCATCTCCCTGGTTTTCTTTAGAGTACTTTTGCAAAAGAAGACTTGGACCAATGACCACCTAGCCAATAAAGCTAATAAACTATGAAAAAGTAGCATGTTCAAAATGTCCCTGAAGAGTTGCATTGCCCCCACATTATTTTATGATCATGGTATCATGTTCTTGTTTGTGCTTTCACATATTGAAAGCTCTTGATTCAGATGTTAGCCAGAGAGATTATCGGAATCCTCGTGGAAACAAGAGAAAAGAAGAATTTACAGAAAAGGCTTTAAAAAACAAGAATTACAAAGGGATGATAAAGTATTCTCCTACAAAATGCCAGCACTAGAGAACTGTCCTTGCCAAGTATTGTTGATCTATCTGATATGCTGAAGAATGCTACCCTTCATATCAAAATGAGCCTTACATTTCAATTTCCAAAGATCTTAGTATGGATTGATTTTGAAACTTTAAATTGCAGTTGCAGACATATTACTTTGGAGAGACGAGACGAAAACATTTACATGCTTCCTTACTCTTGGTCTGTTATATTACTGGTTTTGCCTTTCCCAAAGAACTTTGATATCATCCTTAGCTGAGCTTCTCCTGCTGGTTGCTGTCTTTCTTTGTGGACATGGGAATATGCCCTTGAACATGTGAGTACTGATGCCATCCAAGCTTGAGATTGTACAATTTTCTCAATTTTTTTTCCTCCTCATTTTAGATATGTCTCGCAACTAAGAAAGATGTGTTTCCAATTGATACTCATTTTTCTATATCATGCTTCTTGTGATGAATATTTATATTTTATCAAGATATGGGTTAAGTACGTGGTGTATGTTGTGGTGAATATGTAAAAGTCTATTGATTTTAAAATGAAATACATTACAAAGATTCATGCCCACCCCACAACCTCAATTGTGAGTACTATTCTTGGTCTTCTAGGTCTCCAAGAGTTAAATATAGTGCTCATGTTAAACTAGTTTTTTGTGTTGCATGCATCTGCTTTCCTTATGATTTGGAGCTTTATAAATGTTTGATTGGAAAAATTAAACCATAAATTCTTAACATTTGGATCCAATTTCATAAACACCCTTAATGTTTTAAGGTACTAAAATTGTATTGTATGTTATGATTTGGTAATAAATTTATTTGTAAGGGTGATCTTCCATTACATTTTCGTTGTTATTTACAGGCATAGCAAGAGACACCTAATTGGATAATGGTGAAAAAGTACTAGACTTATATTATGACAAAATAGTTGAAAATTTGTTGATATATTTTTTTAACCTTTTATGTTAAAATGATGAAACTGTCATCATCAAAGAATATATCATATTTGTAATATACTTTTAATCAAGCGTGAAGACGAAATATAATTCATAAGGCACTTAATTTTAGTTTTATTTCCATATAAAATCATAGCACTTCTACAAGGGTACAGTTACTGCAGACCTGTTTAAATACTAATAATACTAAATCATAACATTTAGGATGATTTGTTATCCTTACCAACATTAACCCTGACATGTAGGATCATTTTCTTCCCCTTAATTGTCCAGCTTTGCGATTTCTAAGCTTATTATTAATAGTTGTCTTTGGTACAAGATCAATTTTTCTGAAACCATTTCAGTTTATTGACTTTGATACCTTTACAACAGATACGGTTTCTCCATTCAGAGAATATCTGCATCTTATTTTGAGATATCAGAAAATGTTACAAGAGATTTAGCTGCGACAATGGCCTGCTCTTGGAATGAAGGGGCCCATATTGCGAGATTATTGGCTAAAGGAGAGGATTGGAGTACTTTTCTAAAGGTACCAACTGAAAAGGGTGTCAATCTCACGGTTTTTTGGTTCCATCCATGTTTGTTCTAGCATTCAGTTGGAGTCTTTTAGTACATCCTTTTTTATGTTTTTTCCCCTTTTGTGTTGTTGGGCAGTTAGGGGATGAAATGGGGATAATACTCTTTGAATGAAGGGTTGCTTAATCTTGGTAATGTCATGGATGCATCTTAATTTAGACCAGGAAACTTGTAGAAGATGCCAGTTTCACAATAATTTCATCAATAGTAGGAGAACATGTCTAAGGCAATCTGGTGTGGATGTTTTATCAGAGAAATGGAGTTCATTTTTCAAGAATAAATACCTGTATCAAGGAATGGCAGAAGATTACTAGTCATATGCATTATGTAGAGTTTGAGAACGTGAAATGAATGTCCGTCTTTCTTCTTTACACATTTAATTAAAGAATGTGGTTGAATTTGCAGTATTTAAGTTTTAAAAAAGGCGCTACATGGAAAGCTTATTAATCTTTGGGTGGCAGGTGGCTGTTTCTCTCTATTTTCTCAAGCTGTACCTCTCGTATTCCTTAAGTGTGGTCCTCGGTGTAGGTATGGAACCTGTTCATTAATGTTTTACAAACTTCGTAGCTACATGATGCTCAGCTTGCTATTCTTAAGTTAATCTGCATGATGTGAAATGCAGCTTTGGTGTTCGTATTCACATCATTCTATGTTTATGAACAATATGAAGAAGAGATTGATTTAATGGCAAAGTTGTTATTTGTCTTGGTGAAGAAATCAATGGAATTGATAAGGAAGAGTCTACCTGTATCTTTTGGAGCTAATCTTCCTGATAACATGTTGCATGAAGAGAATGTTCTCTCTGGCAAAAAATCAGAAGTAGCAATTCAACAGATGTCGAGAGCTTTTTAAGATGGTTTTTAATGATTGATCAACCACATACATCAGCCTTTGGGTAAAGTAGAGCTCTCTCCTCACCCCCCCCCCCCCTCTCCCCTCAATCTCTCTTTCTCGCCTTGTGAATTCTGATCTCGTCTCTTATTGAATACTTTCAGGTAGGGACTGAGTCTCACAATGCAGTACAATTGTTGATACAAAGCTTTCACATCACCAGGATCATCATCCCCAAAGAATGTAGAAAACCAGTAAAGAATTCGGAATCCCCCACCGATTTGAGCTTAGTGGGGGAATATGTTAAAATTGATGATAAACTGTGTTACTTTTAAACGCTGTAGAGCTTACTGCTTATATGTAGAAAAATTTTGGAAAAGAAAAAAATTACAGTAGAATTAGGATGAGAAAATGGATCTGCTTGTGTATAGAGAATTTTCTTCAAAATGATTTATGCAGCCAAGATGAATACTTGACTTTTGGCTTTCTTATGGTAATCACGTGAGCAAATTGGATCTCATTTCCTCCTTTTTTCTGTGTTTCAATGCAAGGTTTTGAATTTCCCCCTTAACAGCCCATGTATGGTCATTTGGGGTACGTGTAAATTAGTCTTTTGAAATTAATAATCATGCTGATCGGTAGTTATAATGGTGACAACTTTCATGGTAACTCCAAAACACGGGGTAAGAATGCTAAAGGGGAAGCTTTTGGTCGGAGGGTACAAATCCAACCAAAAAAAAAAAATGCATATTCAAGTAGTATGGATGCAAGAAAGAACAACCTTTGATTACACTTTGAAAAGATAAAAAGTGGAATTCAATAAGTGTAGAATATGCTATACTTGCTACTAGTTACGCTTGAGAAGGATAAACAACTGACAAGCAATGCCCTCCTCATCTCTAATGAAGGAGCTTGCTTCTACTTTGTCAGCATATCTCCCAAATACTTCGTCTGTAATCTCATTCCAAAGATTTTGCTAAGAATGGGCTCGAGCCCAGCTCTAATCTATTGAGGGGAGATTCTTGGGACAGGTTCGTGGCGCATTTCTTCTAATCTTGCAACGCTGAAGCAGCCGTTGTGTTGTACTAGTAAAAGAAGCTCTGATGCAGATGGAGAGTACACAGGTATGTTGAAGCTGTCAAGTTCATCTTTGTTAAGCCATCCCTGCAAGGCACATCAAACACTCTCAAAAAATTAACGACGGATTGGAATCCGTAGCTAATTTTTGAGTTCTCAAAAACTAACCCACGCACCAGGCCACCCACCCACCCAGCCTGGTAACCTGCCCGCCCGATGCTCACCCCAGCTTCTCTGAACCCTGCTCGCACGCACCCACCAACCTGCACCTGCACCTGCACCCGCCCGCTTCCCTGTTTGCCCGTTTCCTTTATGCATACATGAATAATATGAAAATTTCTTTATTTATTTGAATAACTAAATCAATATTATCACACAAATAAGTAGATACATAATTTTTTGAGCAAAAAAAAAATAGTAAAAAGTAGTGAAAATTATGATATAATCCCAACAAGGAAGATGGTTTTAGTGATTATGGTGCACCACTCATGCACCAATATTACTTGTTGGAAGTAATGAGGTCAAATTTTCATGTATGTATTGTGCCAGCAAGCTGCAAATAATTTTTTTCTCCATTTCTCTTTTTCCATAGCCATCTAGTTTATGCTTTTGGTAAATT
Source organism: Dillenia suffruticosa (assembly GCA_033439265.1). Taxonomy (NCBI): domain Eukaryota; kingdom Viridiplantae; phylum Streptophyta; class Magnoliopsida; order Dilleniales; family Dilleniaceae; genus Dillenia; species Dillenia suffruticosa. Next base: position 2,154,502 of record JAVTVX010000001.1, read on the forward strand.
CTCGATTATAATGCTTGGACCATTGAGAAACTTAATCATATAAAATTAGAGAGTTCGACTCATCTATGTTTCGTTATGGTAATCGCATGTGCGAATTGGAACTCATTTCCTCCTTTTTGTTTTTTTCCAATATTTTGAAATCTGGATCGGAAAATAATCCAACCATGCCAATAGATCGATAGGTCACCGGATCAAATCGATTAAACCAGATAAAAAAATCGAATAACAACATAGATAAATTTAAATTATAATATATTAATAATCTAAAAATCTATATATCTAATAACACATAATATTATTTCTTATGATAAGATTTCCCCTATTTATACATGGACTAAGGGAAAGAGAAAATTTATATAAAATTTTTTATATAAATTTAATTTATTATAATAAATTTTTTTAATAAAATAATTATTATAATTTATATTATTATATTATTTTTTATATTTGATAGGATATTAAAGTCTTTTTGGATTTATTTTTTTAATATATTTTCAACCAAGGAAATCAAAAACATCTCGTTTCTTTTAGAGAAAAAAAAAACCATAATTAAAAAAAAAAAAAAAAAAAAATCAAAAGATGGATAGGAGGGGTCTAATAATTCTTGAAATGGACGTGGCTTTGAAAATGTCAGTAGCGTACACAAACTCCAACGTCCACAAAAAAAGAAAATAAATAAATAAAAAATTCAATGATGATAGGAGGGGTCTAATAATTGTTGAAATGGACGTGGGTTGGAAAATGTCAATAGTGAACACAAACTCCAACGTCCACAAAAAAATAAAATAAAAAATAAAATAAAAAAAAAAAAAAAAAAAAAAAAAGAATTCAATGATGATAGGACTCTTGAAATGGACGTGGGTTGGAAAATGTCAATAGTGAATACAAACTCCAACGTCCAATCAATGCTTTTTGTTTTATTAGATGGATCCATTTAATACAACCAAAATCAAATTGACCCATTCATACCCATTCTCAATTCGATTCGGATATTAATTTTTTAAAATTTGATTAAAAAATCTGAGTGCGGACCGCTGATTTGATCAAACCGATCGGTTCGATCCGAGGTTCAAAATACTGCTTTTTTATATGCTTGGATGCAAGGTTTCGAATTTCCCTCTAGTAGCGCCTGAATGTTGATCTGGGTACATGTTAATTATTCTTTTGAAATTAATAATCATGCTGATCATTGGTTATAATGGTGGCAACTCTCGTCGTAACTCCAAAACACAGGGTATGAATGCCAGAGGGAAAGCTTTTAGACGGAGAGTACATATCTGACAAAAAAAATAAAAAAAGAATGCATATTCCAGTAGGATGGGTGCAAGAAAGAGCTACTCTTACTACATTTTGAAAAGATAACGAATAGAATATGCTAGACTTGCTATTAGTTACGCTTGAGAAGGATAAACATCTGACCAGTAATGCCCTCCTCATCTCTAATGAAGGAGCATCCTTTTACTTTGTCAGCATATCTCCTAAATACTTCATCTGTAATCTCATTCCCAAAGTTTTTGCTAAAAATGGCCTCGAAGTCGGCTCTAGCCGATTGCGGGGAGATTATTGGGATATAGTCATGTTCCCGACGCACTTCTTCTAATCTTGCAATCCTGAAGCAGCCGTTGTGTTGGACTAGTAGGTGTACCTCTGATGCAGATGGGGAGTACACAGGCATGTTGAAGCGGTCAAGTTCATCTTTGTTTAGCCGTCCCTGCAAGGCACATCAAACACTTGCAATATTATAGATGGGGCAATGCATGGTTTTCCTTATGAAAGAATTTGGTGGTAATTTTGTGAAAGTGCGCTGATGTCATGGTTGTTTGGGCATATGAATATTCTTAATCCCTCCTACCAGACTTCTTTTTCTTTTTCCAGAGTTGCAGCTCCCAAGCTTGCCCGCCCGCCCTTGCTAATAGATGAGGAACACCATTCGCACCCCATGAACCAAAATCTAGCTAGCTAGATCTCTAAATGCACATGACGTGATGGAAACCATCTAATACTTGGAACTAATTTGCTTACCTCATTAACCATATCAACGAAACTTGATTCCAAAGACTTGAAAAACAGGCCAAAAGGTGACTTGGATGGATGCATCCCATCTGGTCGACAAGGTATCAGAATTGAAACCAGACCTCCAGGAGCAAGCTCCTGTGCTCGAGCAACCAGAAAGGAGTCCATGTCCTTAGCAAACTGACTCGCAAAAGCCTCCACGACTTCGTCACGCGCATCTGCATAAGTTATCTTGAACTTATTGCATGCGGGAGAGTTCAAATCACTTAGCTCTTTAGGAGTTTTAGAAAGCCATTGAAGTGCATAAGAAGTGTTGAAGAAATTGATTGAGCCTTTTGGAAACAATCTTCGGTGAAAAGAGCCAGTAACTCCTGCTGCGAAGTATTCTCTATCTGTTGGAAGGCTAGCAAAGAGAGTGTTGAAATCATTGGAAACATGGTCATTGAAAAAGACTAGGAAATCCGGGAGAGGTTCATCTGCATTTTCTTGACCAGATCTACGCTTTATAGCCTCCATGATAGTGTTCACAGTGAAGAAAGTATTGGGTCCGGTTGAACAGCCTAAATCAGCAATACAATATAGGTTTGCAGTGGGAGAGATATGTGATATGTCAAGGTTCTCAACAATTGCTGCTGTAATCATTCCTTTGAGTCTTTCAGCAGCCTCTCTCTGCAGCAAAAGGAAAAGAAGGAAAAAAAAAAAAAGTTTTAATATGAGAAAAATGATTTTGTTCATGAAAAAGAAAATGCCCATGTTTTTTCTTTTTCTTGGTTTTTTTTGGAAGGTTTTAGATTTATACAAAATTTAACACAATTTGTTTATCAAATCAATTGAAATTGTGAATTTTTAATGCAGAAAACTTTCTGATAAAAATGAAAATATAAAATATTTAACTTTTGATAAAATCGCTGGAGACAAGTCATAAGGCAAAACGCATGTATGAAAAAGATAACACATGTGGATGCACAGGAAATCAAGAAAAGAGAAAGACTTGCCTGAAGATTGGAATTGCAGGCATAGCTACTCGGACCAGTTCCACCGGTCATAGGATATGTCTCTGCAGTTGCGTCCATTTCTCTGTCTCTCTGTCTCTGTCTCTGTCTCTCTCTCTCTCTTTCTCTTTCTCGGGGATTTACCGGCATTTAACATTTATGGTTTTGGAGAAAACTTGTGACCTTTAAACGTGGATAAGAATGGTGACTGTGAATTGGGATAATAATTGAATAGTTGAGAAGGATCCGGGGCAGGGCATGCATTTAATAACCTCCACACATGGAAACAATGATGATAAGATTATGAACATGAACATGAACATGAGCGTGGTTTTGAAACCATGCGGACATACGTAACAAAATATTTTGAAATTCTAATACTTTGTTCCTTTATTTAAAATATTATAATAAATTAAGTTTATATAAAAAATTTATTATTTTAAATATGAAAATATAATATTAAAAATATAAAATCCTAAGAGTGTTTTTGCAATCCTGGCACTAATTGCCTCTGGCTTTGCCTCAGGCTCCGGGGCTCCTACTCTTGGCAATTGCAGACACGTGCGGGCATATGGATAACATTTTGTACACTTGGAGCACTGATACGAATATAAGAATTTGAATATAAATATAAACATTAACATGATTTAGTAAATATCAAGTTGAATATAGAAAACAATATAAAATATGAAACTCTAATAATGCATTGTTTTATTCAAAGTATTACAATAAGTTTAATTTATATAAAAATCACGTTGAAAATATAATATTGTAAATATAAAAAATATATACACGTTACAAAAAAAATTTTTAGTAACGGCAAAAAACCGCCGATAAAAACCTTAAAAACCACCGTTAAAGATTGTGGAGTTTTCTACGATCAAAATTTTTACCGGCTATACAGGTCCCAGTAAGCAAAGGTCTGGACCTATGCCAGCAGCTAGGGTAACCGCTGGCATAGGTCCAGACCTTTGCCAACAGTCATGGCCGCCGGCATAGATCCATACCCATCTCTTCAATTTGGCATATGTGGCATACATTTGATAAATTGATTGAATCTCATCATAGACTTCACAAACAAAACGTGAAACAAGGAAACAAAAGAGTTGCATACCTATTTCTCCCATTCGTACATGTCCGAAAATATACAAAATAGGCCACATTCGTGCATGTCCGAAAATACACAAAAACCTTAGTGTAGCACTAATATATGCATCCATATGCTTTGCTTCACCTTTTTTTTTTGTTACAATTTTTTTCAAATTCAACTGGGAAACACTCTTCATGTTTGCCCTCCATTTGTTATCCATGGGTGCCCTAAGAAAGTAAAATTAAAAAAATATATTCAGTTAAAATAGTAAACAAATTAAAGTTATCCAATTTTAGAAGGGAAAAAAAACATAGCAATTAAGCACCGCAAAAGGAAAGCATGAAGAGTGTGTGGCTCAAACACTCATCGACTATGCATATGAATGGACAGTCCTGTGCACACAGGAATGACATCCTTGAATATACTAATAACCAAGAGCAAGACAGCTGCCAGCAAACACAATTTCTAGAACCGAGGCACCAAGAGAAAGCAATAGAATAAAACCAAACTCATTTAAGTTGAGTGATCGGATATTCTACCATATTAACTAGAGATCTCGAGTTCGAAATCTGAAGATGATAAAAAATAATTTAAGAGAGTTAACTCCTAAAATAAACTCTACAATATACAAACCAAATTAGTCGGGTAAATTCTGAATAATAGTAATGAAAAACCAAAAAAAATAAAGCAATAAAACAAAGAGAAGATGCAAATTATGGACATATTATGGACTTGCAAAGTTTAAAAACTCAACAACTCTTTGACATATTGTGGACTTGCTTTTGGATTCAAATATATCCACGATTTATCCATCTTATGATAATATTTAAGGATCTGACACATAACATAAAATAAATTAGTTGATTTTTAAATATACATAATTAAAAAATAATAAAATATAGGAAAAACAAAAGACGCATATTTAAATATTGTAATTGAATGTAATTGGAAAATAATAATCTCCTAAAAAAATGTGACATTTGCACAAAAAATGTGATATTTGCACACATGGTAACGACTTGCAGGAGAAAAGTAGCAATCTCCTTTATGTAGTCTAGAATATCCTAGAAAGACACACTCAATAGCCTTATTATTGAATTACACTCACCATGGTGGCATGCGCTTTTAAAGAACTTCCAAACTCAAATAAATGGAAGGAATAAATCAACAAAAATCATTAATGTCAAACAATTGGGAGGAGAGAGAGAGAGAGAGAGACCTGACCCGTGAGACAACCAATGATAGAAAGGAGAATGGAAGCTAGAAAACCGACAAAGATTCCCTCGACACTCACAGCACCCTCTGTTCCTCTTGGAACTACCTTAAATGTTGTAACTAGGTACTTGCCAATTTAAGTTATCAGGAATGCGTTGACAAGACCCCAAAAAACCTTAAGAGAATATGAGCGAAATTGGAAAACTAAGCATTTTGGATGACAAGTACCTTGCTTTTAGGTTGTCTAGCTTACGGTATAACAACACATGGAAAACCTCATAAGATTGGTTATATAATTATGACCAAATATTATATTAACTATTGAATTAAATTAAATATTCAAACACCAGGATGCTGCATCCTTAGCTATAGCAGTAACATTCGCTAGGAGAAGCTCCAACATTGAGATCAAGAATTTGATTTCTACAAAATGCAGATTTTTCTCTATTTTTTAATACAGATTACAAACTTACAGAGCTAAATGGCAACATATATTTCTCATGAAACATGGATATGATTCCCCTTTTGCACCATAAATTTCTGTTTCCAACTAACAAATCCCCCAAAATAATTGGCATATTGCAAACATGGAGGTACTCTATGCATTTCTTTTTTTCATGGTATCTAGCTTTCCTCCTGTCATTATTTCTTGAAACCTTAGAAGCTAATATCTTTAATTAAGGTCTTTTTTGCTTTAAAAGCCATGTTTCATGTTTTTATTAAGTGACTGTATATGTTTAATATGTATCATTATATATATATTTTTACCATAATAGAAAACAAAGAATGATGTGCTGCACTCAAACAGAGAATCTGACCAACCTGATTTCTCTTGTGAAAACCCTGCCTTTTCAAATCCAACAATTTTGAGTAGAAACCTCAACCGACAATGAACTCTTTATTTGATCAATGTACAGAAATGACAAACTGCATTTTTCAATAAATAAAACTGCATTAACCAAAAAAATACATATGCAAGAGAAATCCCAAAGTTTTTTTAGTATCTGCAAAAAACATTTGCAGGAACAAGTGTACACACACAAAACAAAAGAAAAAGAAAAAGAAAAAAATTATAAAAAAAAAAAAACCCAAAGTTTTTGTAGTATCTACAAAACATCTGCAGTCGCCAATTTTTGGATTTTACAGGACATGAAAATGTTGGAAATTAGGAGGTCTTGGCTTTTTACACTTCTAGCCATTTTCCCACTGATTAACTCTCCTACTCTCGTGGAAGTGAGAGAAAGGGCTCAAGGATAAAGTCTAGTTGTATCTCCAAAAAAAGAAATCTAACCTACTTTGCAGTCCTTTTTAATCCCCTACTCTAAGGGGGCCTCTGATCTTAGAAGCACTCTATTTCCTGATAGATTTTTGTTTTATATCACAACAATAAGATGTTGAATCCGTTTTGACAAGTCTCCCTCTTCTGCAACAAGTAATAAGTCGTCCATGCACACACAAGTACAACATAGTGGCTGCCTACTTCATCAAGTGTATAAAATATTAATAAACCAACAGTAAGAAGCAGTCCGCTTGAGAATGAGACGCTTTGCATAATAATAAGTAAACTCAATATTTGGTCACCACAAGTAACATCTACAGCTACCAATAGCATCACAGATGCACAAATATGGAATCGCTCAGTATCAAAATTTTTCTAATTATTTTTTTATTATATTTTCCCAACAAAGTATTAGCAATTTCTACTCACAAAGAAGAAGTGGCACAAAAGCAAATTTGTCTTTATCAATCATTCAGGAGCTTTTTACTTTGAGTTAAACATTTTTTTATGGGAAAAGCAAAATTAAAAAAGAAGCACTAGGATCGCAGTGACCGCACTGCAAACCAACCTAAATGAGCAGGCAAAGAAAGCACTTGATTATCACCAAAACTGAATAATTCTAAACCAACAATGACAAAGTTCTACTATTCCTTCTAAACCAAGAACGACAAAAGAAAGTTCTTTACAGTAATTTTTCTTTAAATACAAGTCATCTAGTCTCAGGCACCATCTCTTAACTTTTATAGATAGTTAAAGGAGGGCAGAGAAAGATTACACTCCAAGGAACCAACAAACAACAATGCAGATCAGATAAGATACGTGTATAATCAGACACAAACCAACAATTCCACATTATGATGTGATGGAAAAACAACAGCAACACAGATCAGATTTGATTAAAGTGAATCCGCAATCAGTTCAGCTAGTTGCGATTTATAGAAACCCTAAAAATTTGCAGAAGACATTATTGGCAAAAGGAAAAAAGAAAAGGAGGAATGCTCACCGTGAGATCTATTCAGTTCAGCGAGATCTATTCAGTTGAGAGGTACCTTGACAGATCCCAACGCTCCCTTCCCCAGTACTCGATTCATATAATCAAAAACCTCATGCTCGATTCATAACCCAACGCTCCCTTCCCCTTCCTTGCCAGAGGGATAGGTCTCGAGAGAGAGGAACAGAGGGATTCATGATTTGGGGAGAAGAGAAGAGAGAGGAGAGGAACAAAGGGATTCATTATTTGGGGAGAAGAGAAGAGAGAAGAGAGGGATGGGATTCGCAATTTGGACTCCTTGAAATGAACTTTACCAACGGCTGGGTATAGGCTCAAAGCTATTCTTGCGGTCCAAACCCATTAACCTTTCGCATGGACTAAATCTTTACTAACAGCTATTTTTTATTTTATTGGTACATTAGTTTGACTACTATCCAATATTTAGAATTTCATTTTGGTTAATATAAACTGACTGTTATAAGATTTGAAGAGGGATAGATCTCCCAACATTGGCTTTTCTGTGTCCGTAGGGGATTGAAATCTTGACCATGATTAAGGGACATTAGTTTCCGAACTAACTGAGCCACCAGTCGTTGGTACTAATAGCTATAGTAAGCCATTGGTAGAGACTATCCAATATCAACGATTTTGATAGCAGCTGGTAATGGTAGCTGTTAATAAATTTTATTTTTTTTAATGACACGAGAAAATTAATAATTAATTTAATTTTAATACATAATATACGCTTAGTTAATCGTAATAAAATCATAAATATGCTTAAAAAAATTGAATGCGTGCATTTATAAATCGGAGATTTCAAGGTAAGTTGGAGATTTCAAGGAAATCACTCTCTCTCTCTCTCTCTCTTTCTCCATGCTTTTTGCGTGATTGAGGATATAAACATGCATGTAGACATCACGTGGAGGCCATGCATTTCTCTTTTGTGGTTCCAGAGAAAACTCCGAACATGAAAAATAATGAAGAATATAAATTTTGATCACAATAGACTAAATTTGTATTAAGGTATGTGCTTTTGTAACGCCCTGATTCAAATCAAACATATGATAATCATCATATCATCTCAGAATATGAGTACACCTGACCCGTAAATCAAAATATTACAAGACATTTATTAATATTTATCTATTTTCTAAAATAATCTAATATTTTTAAATAAATCAATATGTATTCATCGCACAATATTAATAAAGATTTTCGGATGAGAAAAGAGGTGAGAGAGAAGAGAGAAAATAAGGGAAAAAAAATAAAATGGGGCGAGGGGTATAGTTTTTGACTTTTCGCTATCTTTTTTGTTGTCCCTTTTTTTTTCCTCTTTTTTTTTGTCATTTTTCCGTTGTTACATTTTATTATTATATTAAGGCTAAAGATTTTCTTTCGAATTTTATTTATTTTTTCTTTTTGTGCTAAAGTTGTATTTTTGAAAAACTTATATTTAAAATTTATTTGTAGTTTTAGAAGTCTAACTTTGAGAAATTGTGAGTTTATTAATTTATTAGAGAGAGAGAGAGAGAGAGAGAGAGAGAGAGAGAGAGGGAGGGAGAGGGGATGGAATTGATTATGGGTAAAGTTGCTTGCCGACACCAGAAGGTAAAGTAAACTATTAAAAGGTTGAATTAATAAATATCCTTTCTTTGAATTATTATTTTTTTTGTGAGATTCTTCGAATTATTATGATTAAGCTAACCAGTTGCTCATTTGTTGGGATATGCCATACTCAGCCGTTCAATTCTTTTTTTTTTCGATCGATATCTGAAAATATATTCTGATTAATCTAATCGAATATTATCGAACCCAATTTAGTAAGAAATTTTTTCAATATATTTTTTTTTAATTTAAATTTAACACTAAATTAAAAAAATATAATATTTTTTTCTATTAAATTGTTTCTATTGCTTCACAATCGATTGAAACATCCGTTGACACTCAATGTTGACTTAATTAAAATCACATTATCTGATCTAACATAATGTATTGATTACTAAATTATCTTCTTTTTCATTTTTGGATTGAATCACTATATTGATTTTAATCTACCACAATATTGGATAATAAAAGAATAAATTGTAAGATTTTTGTTCTCCTAAATAATTAACTAATGGAAGATGTATCTCTTCCCAGATAAAAGATCTAACATTATCAACGTACAGTCAGTCTAATAAATAAATGATTAAATTTTTTAATCAAATCTTAAATTCAAGATTTAATAATAAAAAAAATTATATTAGAAAATCTCCACATAAATTATAATCGATAACTCTTGAATCAGATTAGTCAAAATATAAATTATAATAAAAAACAAATCTCACATTTAGATTTCAATTATTATTTTGAAAAATTTAGAGTAAGTAGATAATTTGTTTTTTAATATGTTACCAGATTTTATAACTTTTTGTTACTTACGGTGGACTCCACATACTATTTTAGTTGAGAAGTGTATGTTATTCCAGTTAAATTTTTTATTAAATCAATTTAAATAGTGAATTTTCAATATAGAAAACTTTTTGAAAAAAATAAAAATATAAAATATCTAAATTTTGAGAAAATCACCTGAGACAAGTCATAAGGGAAAATGCATGTATGGTGGATTTTATGGTGTTGGTAAATGCCCATGAGGGGCATTTTACTCCCATTATCCCGATAACTAATCTATAATTATCCAAATAATGACTCACTAATTAACCTCTGTATGTACCTACGTGAATGTGGGTCTTCTTCAATCGAGAGCATTGCACACAAGGAGGATGAAAAAAATAAGAGTGTAAGCACACATGATCTCGAAAGAGAAAGATTCATTGAGGGTTTAGGAAAATTCTGAGTCGAGAATTTTTTGTGTCACTTTCATCACTGTATCGAGGGTTAAGGAGTTGTGAATCCGTGGTGGTGGTTCGTTTTTTTATCACCATCCCGATTGCGAGATCATCGTGAAAGCTCTGTTGTGGTTCCCAAATTATCTGTGATTATTCGTTGAGATATGTCCAAAAATTTGATCTTTTTAATTATTTTGAAAAACCCATCATACTTCCGTTTGTGCATAAACTAAATCTAATTTTGGCATCAGAACATGCTAGATTTATTAAAATAAATTTTTAAAATTTTTTTGGTACAAAATTTAGTGTTTGGATTACAGATGAGTTTTATGAATTCAATTATACCACGATATTGTCCATGATTTGTAGATCACAAATATAATTTTTTCATAGTTTTTGGAGTATGTTTAGACCTTGAAATTGAATGTCGAAATTTTCGGTTCTAATGGTACTTGAAACTTAAAATCTTAAATCTGTCGAGTTAGAAGATTAATTGATCTATAAAAATAGCATAAATGTATTCCTCGTGTGATAAGTTACATTTCAACATATATATTATGCACTGTTATTGATGGAAACAGGGTTTTTCGACATGATTGCGAAGAGCCAAAATTTTGAATACTTGATTTGCTAAGATTACAGTTTAAATCTCCCAAAAATCAAGTTAATGATGATTTTGGGAAGTCTAATTTTATTTTTCGAAGCAAATTGCCATGAAAAGTAGGCTAGACAAGAGTTTTCCGGAAGCTGGCTCAAAAGACCCGGTTGCAAGCCCATCAAGGGAAGAAGACCCACTCCAGACCCGCGGGCACGTGCGCTACACGCGCGAGGAGGAGCGTCACACAAACGGGGTGATGGAACGTGAATTTCACATGCGCTGAGGCACATGAAGGGCTTTGGAGGGACCGGGTTAGATCGGACCCGGATCTATGTTCAACCCGCGTCCAGACCCGATTTGCAACTCAGGTTACACATATCGGGCGCGTAGCAGTGCGTGGGGGACACACAGCACGTCTAGTGCATGTGCCAGATAGCTGCCTGGGCATGGAGGCACATGACAGCACGTGATTATACTAGTATGCCCATAGATTTGTGAGTCAAATCATTGAACTAGATCGAGATTATAGTAGTATGCCCATAGATTTGTGAGTAATATGGTCCTCCACTCATGCACCGATATTACTTGTTGGAAGCAATGAGGTCAAATTTTATTTGGCTAGCAGGTTGCAAATATTTTTTTTCTCCATTTCTCTTTTTCGAAGGCCATCTAGTGTCTTCTTTTGGTAAATTCTCGATTATAATGCTTGGAGTATTGAGAAACTTATAAAAGATTGGACTCTAGAATTATTTGAAAAGGATTGTATTTAATTTAATCTCTTGTCTCTTATTGGATACTTTCAGGTGGGACCTAAGTCTCTCAACACGGTACAAGTGTAGATACAACCTTTCACGTCACCATCATGATCATCCCATGTTTGTATATAGGACCGTGAGAGGAGAAGAGAAAATCTATATAAAATTTTTTATATAAATATAATTTATTATAATAAGTTTTTTTATAATAAATTATTATAATTTATATTATTATATTATCTTTTATATTTAATATGGTATTAAAATCTTGTTTTTATATTTTTTGTATTCATATATTTTTTTTTATATTTTCAATGAAAGAAATAAAAAACATACCACTTTTTGTTTTTAAATCAACCATCATTTCTTTTTGAGGAAAAAAAAACCATAATTTCACCCAAAAAAAAAAATCAATGATGGATAGGACGGGTCTATTTTTTATGTCAACATTACCCCCGATGGGCGTGGCTTGGAAAATGTGAGAGGTGTTCACAAACTCCGGCATCCATTTAATGCTGGTGTAATCGATTTCTGTGCCATAAAAAAAAGATTTGACGGGATTCTCGATTCAATTCAGATTTTCATAGATTTTTTTTTTTTTTAATTTAGTTAATAAACCCAAACCGACGACTGATCCTGCTTCTGATCGAACCGATCGGTCCGATCTGAATTTCAAAATACTGTTTTTTTCTGTGCTTCGATGCAAGGCTTCGAATTTCCCTCTAATAGCCCATGAATGTTGATTTGGGTACATGTAAATTAGTCTTTTGAAACAAATAATCATGCTGATCAGTGGTTATAATGGTGGCAACTCTCATCGTAACTCCAAAACACAGGGTATGAATGCCAGAGGGAAAGCTCTTAGCCGGAGAGTACATATCCGACAAAAAAAATTTTTAAAAAAAAGAATGCATATTCAAGTAGGATGGGTGCAAGAAAGAGCTAATACCCTTGTTACATTTTGAAAAGATAACGAATAGAATCTGCTAGGGTTGCTGTTAGTTACGCTTGAGAAGGATAAACAGCTGACAATTAATGCCCTCCTCATCTCTAATGAAGGAGCATCCATTTACTTTGTCTGCATATCTCCTAAATACTTCATCTATAATCTCATTCCCAAAGTTTTTGCTAAAAATGGCCTCGAAGCCAGCTCTAGCCGATTGGGGGGAGATTATTGGGACATGTTCCTGACGCTCTTCTTCTAATCTTGCAATGCTGAAGCAGCCGTTGTGTTGTACTAGTAAGCGTACCTCTGATGCAGATGGGGAGTACAAAGGTATGTTGAAGCTGTCAAGTTCATCTTTGTTTAGCCGTCCCTGCAAGGCGCATCAAACACTTGCAATATTATTGATGGGACACTGCATGGTTTTCCTTATTTATGAAAGAATTTGGTGGTAATTTTGTCAAGGTGTGTTCATGTCATGATTGTTTGGGCATATGAATATTCTTAATCTCTCCTACCTCGACTTCTTTTTCTTTTTCCAGAGTTGCAGCTCCAAAGCTTGCCCGCCCTTCCTTACTAATAGATGAGGAACACCATTCGCACCCCATGAACCAAAATCTAGCTAGACCTCTAAATGCACATGACGTGATGGAAACCATCTAATACTTGGAACTAATTTGCTTACCTCATTAACCATATCAACGAAACTTGATTCCAAGGACTTGAAAAGCAGGCCAAAAGGTGACTTGGATGGATGCATCCCATCTGGTCGACAAGGCATCAGAATTGAAACCAGACCTCCAGGAGCAAGCTCCTGTGCTCGAGCAACCAGAAAGGAGTCCATGTCCTTAGCAAACTGACTCGCAAAAGCCTCCACGACTTCGTCACGCGCATCTGCATAAGTTATCTTGAACTTATTGCAAGCGGGAGAGTTCAAATCACTTAGCTCTTTAGGAGTTTTAGAAAGCCATTGAAGCGCATATGAAGTGTTGAAGAAATTGATTGAGCCTTTGGGAAACAATCTTCGATGAAAAGAGCCAGCAACTCCTGCTGCAAAGTATTCTCTATCTGTTGGAAGGCTAGCAAAGAGAGTGTTGAAATCATTGGAAACATGGTCATTGAAAAAGACTAGGAAATCCGGGAGAGGTTCATCTGCATTTTCTTGACCAGATCTACGCTTTATAGCCTCCATGATGGTGTTCACAGCGAAGAAAGTATTGGGTCCCGTTGAACAGCCTAAATCGGCAATGCAATATAGGTTTGAAGTGGGAGAGATATGTGATACGTCAAGGTTCTCAACAATTGCTGCGGTAATCATTCCTTCGAGTCTTTCAGCAGCCTCTCTCTGCAGCAAAAGGAAAAAAAGGAAAAACAAAGTTTTAATATGAGAAAAATGATTTTGTTCATGAAAAAGAAAATGCCCATGATTTTTCTTTTCTTTTTTTGGAAGGTTTTAGATTTATATAAAATTTAACACAATTTGTTTATCAAATCAATTAAAATTGTGAATTTTCAATACAGAAAACTTTCCAAAAATATGAAAATATAAAATATTTAACTTTTGAGAAAACCACTTGAGACCAAGTCATAAAGCAAAACGCATGTATGGAAAAGATAACATATGTGATGCACTCCTCAAGAATATTGATATTTTTAAATCAAAGAATTCTTATCGAAAAAGTTTTCAAATTGAAAATCTCTAAAACTTCTTTCATGAATTCAACTCTAAAACTTCTTTAATAAAATTTTTTCAATTTAACAATATCAATATGAAATCAAGAAAAGAGAAAAACGTGCCTGAAGATTGGAATTGCTGGCATAGCTGCTCGGACCAGTTCCACCAGTCATAGGATATGTCTCTGCAGTTGCTTCCATCTCTCACTCTCTCTCTTTCTCTTTCTCTCTCTCTCTCTCTCTCTCTCTCTCTATTCGGGATTTACTGGCATTTAACATTTATGGTTTGGAGAAAACTTGTGACCTTTAAACGTGGAAAAGAATGGTGACTGTGAATTGGGATCATAATTGAATATTCGAGAAGGATTTGGGGAAGGGCATGCATTTAATAACCTCCAGACATGGAAAACAATGATGCCCGATAATATTATGAATATGAACATGAACGTGGCTTTGAAGCCATGCGGACATACGTAAGAATATTCCTCAAATACCACATTAAAACTATTATGAAATTCTAATACTTTATTACTTTATTTAAAATATTTTAATAAATTAAATTTATATAAAAGTTTATTATCATAAATATGAAAATATGATATTAAAATTATAAAAATATAAAATTTTAAGGGTATTTTTTTTAATATAGTATGATAAATTTCATTTAAATTTGAACGAATAGAAAATCTAAAATCCTAAAAGTGTTTTTGCAACCCCAGCACTAATTGCCTCTGGCATTGCCCCTGGCTCTGGGGCTTCTGCTCTTGGCAGTTGGAGACACGTGCGGGTATATGGATAACACTTTTTACAAAGGGAGCATTGATACCAAGATAAGAATATGAATATGAACATGATTTAATAAATACTATGTTGAATATAGAAAACTATATAAAAAAAATGAAACTCTAGTACTACATTGTTTCATTTAAAGTATTACTATAAATTTAATTTATATAAAAATCACATTGGAAATATAATATTGTAAATATAGAAATATATAAATAAAAAAATTAAATATTTTTAAAATCAAATTAATAATTAATTTGATTTTAATACATAATATACAACAATTACCATAAATTTAATTATTACTCGAAAAATTGAATGCGTGCATTTATAAGTGAGAGATTTCAAGGAAACTACTCTCTCTCTCTCTCTCCTCCGCCACGCTTTTTGCGTGATTGAGGATATAAACATGCATGCGGACATCATGTGGAGGCCATGCATTTCTCATTTGTGGTTCCAGAGAAAACTCCGAACATGGAAAATAATGAAGAATGTAAATTGTGATCACAACATATCTTCCCAAAATGTCATTTAACTTCGGCTATAAGATGTGTTTTAATCTGAGGCATTAGATCTCTGTTAATCTCAGCCACCCCTTGTTTAAAAATCAAAAGATCTCAATGGTTAGATCCATTTAAATTCTAACATTAGATTTGGTTTGATCTCAACCATTCGTTTTAAAATTGTTAAAATCATTTTTTCAACATTTAATCATCATGATTCTTCCGTCACCGCTGCTAGATTTCAATAGGTGCTTTTAAAATCAGATTAGGTCCGATCGAAAGCCGTTCTATAATTCGATTTAATTTTTATTATTAAATCGAATAAAATCAAAATCAATCAATAAAATCAATCAAAATCGGTATAACCAGTAAACCGTTTAAATCGGTTAAAAAATTCAGTGAGTGTAACCGGTTATTTTAGAATTTCATTTAATAATATATTCTCATATTCAGGTATTACTGATGGAACAAATACTTTTTATTTTATTTTAAAATATATAATATATAAATAATATATATATAATATCAAGATGATATTATTCAATTTGTAAAACAATATGATCGATTTGACTAATAAATCAATAGATTGATCGAATTATTTTTTGATTCGGTTTTTAAAACATTGAGATCAACGGTTGGAATTCTTTTGATGTGGACTATTGATATCTTTTACATCGAGCCTTTGGTCTCCCTTAAATAAAAAAGTTCAAAAGAAAAAGAGAGGGAGAGAGAGATATGCTCTCCTCTCTCTCTCTCTCTCTCTCTCTCTCTCTCTCTCTCTCTCTCTCTCTCTCTCTCTCTCTCTCTCTCTCTCTCTCTCTCTCTCTCTCTCTCTCAAATCGTGATGACCCACTTCCTAAATGTGCTCAATGGATACAATAAGAGTCAAGTATGCGGAAAGTAAATAATCTAGTCATTGAAATTATAATTTTATTCACAAAAATGTATGGGACATAACTAGTGAAACCATAACCACGTCACTCCACGTTATTTGTCGCTATCTAGCGGCAGGTTATAGCTGAGACTTACTCTCCGGCGCAATCCCATCGCAAACTTGTAAATCTAAAAAAATGAAAAAAAGACATGTCCCGCATAGCACTCTTACACATTACCACCCACTCGTCGTGTTTAAGTCTACTGGTTAAACTTATACAATAATCGGCACTTCAGAACTATTACACGAATAGCACCCTAGTGGGTAGAGAAATTCAAGAGCAAGAAATACAAGTGCAGTGGTGAGTACCCAAAATCATACACACATCTATCATGGTTAATACTTTTTTTTTTTGTTTTACCACTAGTAACTGATTTTACTCGATTAATTCAGTTCGAATACTATAAAACCTATTTAAGAATTAACTCTCCTAAATCTTTTTTCGTCATTTTCAGGATTCAAACTCGAGATTTTTGATTAAAATGATAGAGTAACTGACCACTCAATCCAAAAAAATTTGCTATCATGATTAATACATTAACAAACAATCAAATTTAATATGTTTACAATTAATAGTTTTTATGTATTACCCAATATAGCGTCGGTAAAGATTTCTTCTGCATTCGGGCACTCGTAAGCATATGCACGTGGTACTTTCTTGGATGACTCCACAATTATGATTTTCTTAAATTTTCCTCTTCCCGAAGACATGTTTCTAGCACAAGAATTAAATGTTTGTAATATGGACCCAACATTCATTTTCTATATATATATATATATATATTAAAATGAATGAACATTATTATATATATGCAAAGATAACATTAAACCAAAATACAAATATTTAATAAATAACTAACTAACCGATTTTTAAATTTATTATCAAATTTCTATTAATATCCATCGTTGAAATATATATATCCGTATATAGAAACACCTAAAACATACAAACTTTTGGTATATTTTACAAAACTAATAGCAAATTTTATAAGTAAATATTATATTTTATTAATAAGGTAAATATTATTTTTAAACCCTAAACCCTAAAAATAATACATATATAGCATATATACACATATATTATTAATAAAAGTATATATAGGATTTATTTATATATAGCATATTTATATAATTTATTAACAATAATTGTTAATATTATTCTGTATATGTATTACTTTTAAAAATTGTTTATAATTATTAATAATTTATGTGAATTACGTATAAAAAGTAATATATGTTAATAAAACAATTAAATCCTAAAGATAATATACATTATATATATACATATATTTATTATTGATAAAAATATATATGCGATTTACTTATGTATATAGTATATTTATATAATTTATTAACAATGATTGTTAGTATTATCTTTTATATGCATTACTTTTAAAAATTATTAATTTTATATACATTACATATAAAAAATAATAAATGTTAATACAATAATTAAACCCTAAAAGTAATATAAATATTATGAAACTTCAACTTGTTTTAGTTTTTTTAATATATATTACTTTTAAAAATTGTTAATAATTTTTTGTTGGTATATATGAGATTTACTTTCATATAAGTACTTATTTTTATTAATAAAAGTAAACAAACCTCAAACTTTAAACCATAAATCCTAAAGTATAAAACCTAAACTCTAATTTTATCGTAAAACCTAAGCCCTAATTTTATCCTAATGTTATCATAATTTTGTTCTCATTTTGCCCTAATTTTTCCCCTAATTATAGCATAACAATATAATCAATCCATAGTTTAACCTTAATTTAACCTAATTTTGTCCTAAATTTGGTTTAATTTTGTCTTAAGTTTACCCTAATTTCGTTTTAATTTTAATCTAATTATATCATGAAAATATGAATAGTCACTGAAATTAACCTAATTTTGCTTTAATTTTGCCCTAATTTTGTTCCAATTTCACCCTAATTTGGTCATCTTTCACTACTATGTATAAATGACAAAAAAGTAATAAATCCATCAATTGTTACAAAAAATGAAGGAACATACATCTGACAGAAAATGATGTTCACAGTGAGGAGAGAGATTAAAATTTACCAACAACAAAAGATGGTGTTCGCAACAAAACAACCTCCAACAGCTTCTTTTGACTGCGACACAAAATGATGGCATCTGGTTGGGCAAGAATCTTCAAATTCAATAAAATTCAACGACAATGACTAATGGAGGGAATGGTAAAGCAAAAGAAGAAAACAAAGAAAAGATGAGAGAAGTGAGGTTTAGAGTTTTAAAATATCTTTATGACATTTCTCTCGAAAATATTGGGGATTCCTCTGAATATGTCAACATTTTTAATAAAAATATCTGCATATTCAATTTAACTTTCACCGACATTTCTATGAAACCTCGGGAAAGGTTCCTGTTGGCGCTATTTTTTATGTTAATTACTTTTCTCGATATTTTTTTTCTAAAAGTTCGTGAAAAATTGATTTTTTGATATTTTTGTCTATAAACTTCATGAAAAAAATATTTATAACGAATTCTTAAATATTTAGAAAAAACCATAGGAAAAAAAATCTTTTTTGTAATGTATGAACTTATTTAATTTAAATACAAATTCTATTTTAAATAAATATAAATTTGCTATTAATGTTAATTATTTATACAACATACATGCTCTAGGGAATACTGATAGCACAATTTACAAATTTCTTGTAATTCTTTGCTATTTCAATTTTCTTGTTTCAATTACCTATTATGCTTTGTTATTTTATGTTTTTGGTTGTTGCAAAAATTTTATTTTCTTCCTTTATTTATTTCATTAGGCTTTACTATATATAATATTATGAGGTGGGATGTAAACTTTTGCATATGCCCAAGATTTGAAATTCAAGTTGTTTTAACCATCATAATATAAGGCTTGATTTAGAAATGGTTGGCTTAGGAATTGTTTGTCATGTTTGAGGAAATCAAGCCTTTGCACTTAATCTTTGGTGGTCATCCCCAGTTGAGAAATCCAAATACCCCTCATTGTTGCCCTCTTTCTACCTTAAGAATAAGTATGGAGACCAAATATATATACCGGTAAACCTGAAACCCTTTTTGGGGATAGAAAACTCTAATTGTTCACTTGTTGTTTGTCATGTTTGAGGAAATCAAGCCTTTGCACTTAATCTTTGGTGGTCATCCCCAGTTGAGAAATCCAAATACCCCTCATTGTTGCTCTCTTTCTACCTTAAGAATAAGTATGGAGACCAAATATATATACCGGTAAACCTGAAACCCTTTTTGGGGATAGAAAACTCTAATTGTTCACTTGGTCACCAACGAACAGTTGATTTAGTGGAAACGACGCTGAGTTTCCTAACAAAGACTCGAGTTAGATTCTTATGAATGGAAAGAACTACGTTGCAGTAGTTCCCCCTAAGGAAGATTTGATAGCAAATCGAGTTGAATTAGTCGAAATATAGTTTCGAATACTAATTGATCAAGAACTTAAAAAATACGAAAGATAGATCTTTGGTGATATAATGCCTAATTATTCTAATTCAAGCTTAGTGGAAGTATAATACAAATTTTCAATACAAAAATATACTTTAATGTTTCAATTATGTCAAATTAATAAATAATGCATCGAAAGAAAAAATTAAAAGGTGAACGAGCATGGAAATAATTAATTTTTTAGAAAATTCTTAATTGGCAAAAAAGAATAATACTCAATTATTGTCATTAATTTGTTTTGTTGGAGTCTATATATTTATGGCTGCAACCTCCGTAAACCTAAAATCGAGAGAGAGAGAGAGTACAGAGTAACTAAAATTAAAAAAAAATTGTTATAAACCATTGGAGAATTGGGTGGATGTCTAATATATGAAGATTTTAAAAGGATGCACATGATACTAATATTGCTATTAGTAGCATCTTTTTATATTAATATCACAATATGAAAATATTACATATTTGAGATAATACTTGACGTTAGAACCATCTATTTATGTACATATCTCAATTTATATAAATATCTCATTTTATAACTTTATTCTACACATACAATACACATATAAGAGAATAAGAAATCTTTCTTTCTTTCTCTATATTTTCTTCTTATTTATTAGTATCTTTTTTAATTTACAATACGCTATCAGCATGAAATTCTACCCAACCAAGCACAAAGTTCTCATCAACGAAGTTCAAGCTTTATTTGGTATGAATTTTCAATAACTTTTATTTATCATTTTTACACTACTAGAAAATAGGTATCAGTGACGGAAATTTCCATCACTAAAGGTAAGAAATCCGTCACTAAAAATTATCCTGCTAATTTTTATTGATAAAATATTATCCGTTGCTGATATCAGCGACGGATTAACGACGAAAATTTTTCGTTGCTAAAAATATCCGTCACTAATTTATCGTTGATAGAATAAAATATGTAAAAAAATTAGTGACGGAATTTTTTCATCTCTAAATATTCCGTCGTTAATCCGTCGCTGATAATTTACTATCAACGACGGATTATTTTCGTCACTAATGCTGGAACTCTCACGTGCACGCACATGCCCAAACGCGCTCCTCACCCGTGCCTCAACTGCCCATACGCATAGACCCGCTCGCATGCAAACCAGTCTTGTGGCACCCGCCTGCCTGCTCCCTCGCCAGCCTACCTCGCCCGCTCCCTCACTAGCTCGCCCACCCGCTAGCCCGCCCCGCCTGCTCAGCCGCCCGTCCGCCAGCTTACATCCTTTAATATGTGAAAAATTGCCTCGCGTCTCCAAAGAGCTTCGAACCCTGGCACAGATAAAATAAACTCAACAACACAACCACCAGACCAGATTAGTCATCTATTCATATTCTTTTTTTTATTTATTATCTTTATCTCAAAATTTTTAATAATAATAAAATAATATAAAATGATAATTTATTATAAAATAATAAAATAATAAAATGTTAGCTTAAAATAAAATAAAATAATATTATTCTTTTACAAAATAAAATAAAAATAAAAAGAATTATTAAATAAAATAATAAAAATAATAAAAATAATAAAATAATAAAATAATAAAAATAAATAAAAAATCCGTCGCTAATCAGTTGGTAAAAATTCCGTCGGTAATTCGTCGCTAAATTTTTTATCGCTAATCCATCATTGATGACCGTATATATATATTTTTTATTTTTTTTTCCTTTCATCAATACACTGACAAATTAGCGAAGAAAATTTTCCATTGCTAAAAATTCTATCGGTAATTTGTCGCTGATAAGTTTACAATTTTTTTTCTTCTTCTTTTTTTTAAGGTTTACACGGATTAACGACGAAAATATTTTCGTCGCTAATCTATCGTAAATTTCTTGGTATTCTGTTCAATGGTAATCCGTCGCTATTAATGACAGATTTTTTTCCGTCGATAATTTTCCATCCCTGAAAGTGTTTTCTTGTGGTGTTATATTAAAATTTTGTTGAATATTATGATTCTTTTCAATGTTCTGTGGTTGCAATTTAGTCTGATTTTCCTAATCATAAAAGAAACTATCATAGTTTTGTTATATTTATTATTTTCTTAATTTAATAACCTTATTATTGATTAAGTATTTAGGTTGGAAACCAAATTTTGTACACTATTGGATATAGATTTGTTATAACAATGCAACGTATTTAATCAACAAAGTTTTCATTAATATATATTTCTTATAATTGTATTATTTATTTTCTCTTTACTTGTTATAGTTGATAATATCATCTCTTGTGAAACTCGAATTTGTGACACTTTATATTAAAAGAATGAATTATTTATCATAAGTGTTAGATGATAAAATGCATTTAAATGCAATGGGTTTTGTGACACCATCAAAATAATTTGAAAGAATAATAATGATGGAAAAATATAACCACCTATCTGATCCTCATAATATTCGATCACAAACTGGATATATATTTACCTATGATGGTACTGTCATCTTATGGCATTCCATGAAATAAACAATAGTGGTTACATTCTCTAATCATACTGAAATTTTAGCAATCCATGAAATTAGTCGCGAATGCGTATAGTTAAGATATTTGATTCAACATATATGAGGAGTTTGTGGTTTACCTTCAAGAAAAGAGACGTCATTGGTCTTATATGAAGATAATGCAGCATGCATTGCCCAACTCAGAGAAGGATATATCAAAAGTGATAAAACAAAATATATTTCATCAATTTTTTTTTTCACTTATGAACTTTAGAAAAAATGTGATATAGATGTTCAACAAATCCGATCAAATGAGAATTTAATAAATTTATTTACAAAGTCACTACCAACTATTATCTTTATAAGATTGGTGAAAGTAATCGGAATATATTGGCTCAATGATCTCAAGAGATTCTCCTAACCAGGGGAGTAAATATATCATCAAACACTTGAATAATGTAGTCTTTTTCCTTCATTAGGATTTTTTTTTCCATTGGGTTTTTTTTTAATAAGATTTTAACTAGACCTATTCTTTATGTAATGACATCCAAGGGGGAGTGTTATAAACCCCTTAAAAAACTTGGTTGGATGTCTAATATATTGAAATTAAATTTTTTAGAAAGATGCACATGTTATCAATATTACTATTAGTAACATCTTTTACAAATCAATATCACAATACGGAAATATCACATATTTTGGAGAATATTACTTTAAAATCTTTCATTTATGTACACATTCCAATTTGTATTAATATATCCTTTTGTAACTTCATTCTATATATACAATATATATACAAGAGAATAAGAAATCTCTTTCTCTTTCTTTCTCTTTATTTTCTTCTTCTTTATTAGTATTCTTTTAAGTTACAACAAAAATAATTTTTTTTCTCCATTTTTCTTTTTCTATGGCCATGTAAGGTCTATTTTTGGTAAATTTTGGATAATGATCTTTGGACTATTAAGAAACTTGAAGTTTCTCTCGAAAATGTTGAGGATTCCTTTGAATATATTGAGATTTTTAAATAAAATATATGTATATGTAGTTTAACTTTTGTCGACATTTTTATGAAACCTCGGGAAAGGTTCCTGTTGGCGCTATTTTTTGTATGGTAATTACTTTTATTGATATTTTTTGTCTAAAACGTCGTGAAAATTTGATTTTTCTCATTTTTTTGTCTATAAACATCTAGAAAAAAAATATTTACGACGAAATGCTTAAATGTTGAGAAAAAACCATTGAAAAAAATCTTTTTTTCTTTGAGGAAAAAGAAATATTGACAATAAAATATTTAAATGTTGAGAAAAAACCATCGGAAAAAAAACTTTTTTTTGTAATGTATGAACTTATTCAATCTAAATACAAATTCTATTTTAAATAAATATAAATTTGCTATTAATGTTAATTATTTGTACAATATACATGCCCTAGGGCATATTGTTAGCACAATTTACAAATTTCTTATAATTGTTTGTTATTTCGATTTTCTTGTTTCAATTACCTATTATATGTTTTGTTATTTTATATCTTTGGTTGTTGCAAAAACTTTATTTTCTTCTTTTATTTATTTCTTTAGGATTTACTATGAGGTGGGATGTAAACTTTTGCATTTGCATAAGATTTGAAATTCAAGTTGTTTATAAGTATCATAAAATAAGGCTTGATTTAGAAATGGTTGGGTTAGGAATTGTTTATCATGTTTGAGGAAACCAAGTCTTCGCTCTTAATCTTTGGTGGTCTTCCCCAGTTGAGGAATTCAAATACCCCTTATTGTTACCCTCTTCCTACCTTAAGAATATGTATGGAGACCAATATATATACTAGTAAATCCGAATCCCATTTTGGGGATAGAAAACTCCAAACTGATTTATACACTTGGTTACCAACGGACAGTTAAATTAGTGGGAAACATACTGAATCCCTTAATAAAGACTCGAGTTAGAATCTTGTGAATGGAAAGAATTACACTGGGTTAGTTCTCCTTAAGAAAGGTCTGACAGTAACTCAAGTCAGATTAATCGAAATATAGTTTCGAATATTGATTGATCCAGAACAAAAAAAAAATATGAAGGATAGGTCTTTGGTAATATAATGCCTAAGTATTCAAATTCAAGCTTAATGGGAGTATAATACAAATTTTCAATATAAAAAACCCATATACTTTAATGTTTTTATTATGTTCAATTAATAAATAGTGCATTGAAAGCAAAATCTAAAAGATGAACATGAAATATAAACAAGAATGAGTCTGGATATAATTCATTTTTTAGAAAATTTTTAATTGAAAAAGAATAATAATACTCAATTATTGTCTCTAATTTGTTTTGTTTGAACATGCATATTTATGACTGCAACCTCCGTAAAAGTTTTCTTACCTATGTCATTATTTTAATATCCTGAATATTAAATATGAAGAGACATATCAACCTGATAATTAATTATCCGAACGTAAAGAAAACTTAATTTCCCTATGACCATAATTTTTTACCTTTTGTATTTTAATTAACTGAGAAGAATTAAAAAGAAAAAACTTAGAGAGAGAGAGTGAGAGAGTCGAGGGTAACTAAAAGTCGAAAAATAATTTTTTTTCTCCATTTTTATTTTTTCATGGCCATATAAAGTCTATTTTTGGTAAATTTTGTATAATGATCCTTGGACTATTAAAACATTTGACGTTTCTCTCGAAAACATTAGGGATTTCTTTGAATATGTCGACATTTTTAAATAAAAATATCTGCATATGTACTGTTTAATTTTCACTAACATTTCTAGGAAACGTCGGGAAAGGTTCCCGTTGGTGCTATTTTTTGTGTTAATTACTTTTCTTGATATTTTTTCTCTGAAAAGTTGTGGAAAATTAATTTTTTTAACCTTTTTGTTTATAAATGTTGGGAAAAGATGTTTACTATGAAATACTTAAATCCTAAGAAAAACTATTGGAAAAAAAAATCTTTTTTCTTCTAGAGAAGAAAAATATTGACAATGAAATATTTAAATGTTGAGAAAAACCATCGAAAAAAAACATTTTTTTTGTAATGTCTGAACTTATTCAATTTAAATACAAATTCTTTTTTAAATAAATATAAAATTGCTATTAATGTTAATTATTTATACAATACACATACTCTAGGGCATACTGTTAGCACAAATTTGCAAATTTCTTGTAATTGTTTGATACTTCAATTTTCTTGTTTCAATTACCTATTATGTTCTGTTATTTTAAGTCTTTTGGTTGTTGCAAAAATTTTAGTTTCCTTTTTTTATTTATTTCTTTAGGCTTTGCTATATATAAGATTATGAGATGGGATTTAAGCTTTTGCATTTGCCCAAGATTTGAAATTCAAGTTGTTTTACGCATCATAATATAAGGCTTGATTTAGAAATGGTTGGGTTAGGAATTGTTTATCATGCTTGAGGAAACCAAGCCTTTGCTCTTAATCTTTGGTGGTCTTCCCCAATTAAAAAATCCAAATACCCCGTATTGTTACCCTTTTCCTACCTTAAGAATCAATATGGAGACCAAATTGTACACTTGGTCACCAATGGACATGTTGACTTAGTGCGAAGGACGCTGAATTCCTTAATCAAGACTCGAGTTATAATATTGAGAATGAAAAAAACTATATTGGAATAGTTTCCCTAAGTTATAATTTTGTGAATGGAAAGAACTATATTGGGCTAGTTCCCCCTAAGAAAGGTAGATTAGTTAAAATATAGTTCCGAATATTGATTAATTAAAAGCAATAAAAATATGAAAAAGATAGGTCTTTGGTGATATAATGCCTAAGTATTCAAATTCAAATATAGTTCCGAGTGTAATACAAATTTTCAATATAACAAACCCATATACTTTAATGTTTCTATTATGTTTAATTAATAAATAACACATCGAAAGCAAAAATTAAAAGGTGAACATGAAATATAAACAAGAATGAGTATGGAAATAATTAATTTTAAAAAAAAATTAATTGGCAAAGAATAATAATACTTAATTATTCTCTCTAATTTGTTTTGTTAGAATCTACATATTTATGGCTACAAGCTCTGTAAACCTAAAATCGACTCGAAACCCAAGTTTTCTTATCAATGTCTTAATTTTAATATCCTGAATATTAAATTTGAATATACATATCAACCTGATAATTAATTATCCATACTTAAAGAAAACTTAATTTTCCTATGACCACTACCCTTTTTGTTAGAGAGAGAGTGTGTGAGTCCAGGGTAACTTAAAGTGAAAAAATAATTTTTTTTCTCCATTTTTCTTTTAAGGCCTATTTTTGGTCAATTTTGGATAATGATTCTTGGACTATTAAGATACTTGACGTTTCTCTCAATACGTTGGGGATTCATCTGAATATGCTGACATTTTTACATAAAAATATTTGCATCTACAGTCTAACTTTCATCGACGTTTTTATGAAATCTTGGGAAAAGTTCCCGTTTGTGCTATTTTTTGTGGTAATTACTTTTATTAATATTTTTTGTCTAAAAAGTCATGGAAAATTTATTTTTCTGACATTTTTGTCTATAAAAGTCAGAAAAAAATATTAATGACGAATTACATAAATGTTTAGAAGAAACTGTCAAAAAAATCTTTTTGTGAGAAAAGAAAAATATTGAGATCAAATATTTAAATGTGGAGAAAAACCATCTGAAAAAAAAAACCTTTTTTTTTATCATGTATGAACTTTTCAATTTAAATACAAATTCTATTTTAAATAAATATAAATTTGCTATTAATGTTAATTATTTATACAATACACATGTTCTAAGGCATACCATTAGCACAATTTACAAATTTCTTGTAATTGTTTGCTACTTCAATTTTCTTGTTTCAATTACCTATTATGTTTTGTTATTTTATGTTTTTGGTTGTTGCAAAAATTTTATTTTATTTTTTTATTTATTTCTTTAGGATTTACTATAAGGTGGGAGATGTAAACTTTTGCATATGCCCAAAATTTGAAATTCAAGTTGTTTTAAACATCATTATATAAGGCTTGATTTAGTAATAGTTGAGCTAGGAATTGTTTATCGTGTTTGAGGAAACCAAGCCTTTGCTCTTAATCTTTGGTGGTTTTCCTCGGTTGAAAAATCCAAATACCCCTTATTGTTACCCATTTGCTACCTTAAGAATATGTATGGAGACCAAATATATATACAATAAACTTGAAACCCTTTTTGGGATAGAAAACTCCAAACTAATTTGCACATTTGATCACCAACAGACAGTTGAGTTAGTCCTCAAGGGGACAATCTGGTGTTCACAATTCCTCTCTCCCATCGCTGATATCCAGGATTCGAATTTTTGTGTAACAAAAAAAAGACTCAAGTTATAATCTTGTGAATGGAAAAAACTAAGTTGAGGTAGCTCTCCCTAAAGAGAGTATGACAGTAATTTGAATTACATTAGTCAAAATATAATTCTGAATACTGATCGGTTAAAAACAAAAAAAAAAAATATGGACGTTACCTAAATTTTTAGATTCAAGCTTAGTAGAAGTGTAATACAAATTTCCAATATAAAAAACCTATATATTTTAATGTTTCCATTATGTTCAGTTAACAAATAACCAATTGAAAGCAAAAATTAAAAGGTGAATATGAAATATAAACAAGAATGACCATGGATATAATTAATTTTACAGAAAATTTTTAATTGGCAAAGAATAATAACACTTAATTATTGTCTCTAATTTGTTTTGTTGGAATTTGCATATTTATGGTTGCGACCTCCATAAACCTAAAATCGACTCGAAACCCAAGTTTTCTTACTTGTGTCTTAATTTTAATATTATGATATTAAATTTGGATAGACATATTAACCTGATAAATAATTAACCGCACGTACAAAAACTTAATTTCCCTATGACCATAATTTTCTACCTTTTGTGTTTAAATTAACTTAGACGAATTAACAAGAAAAAACTTTAAGAGAGAGAGATACAGTCGAGGGCAACTAAAAGTCAAAAAATGATTTTTTTTCTCCATTTTTCTTTTTCCATGGTCATGTAAGGTTTGTTTTTGGTAAATTTTGTATAATGATCCTTGGAATATTAAAAAACTTGACATTTCTCTCGAAAATGTTGTGTATTCTTTTGAATATGCTAACATTTTTAAATAAAAATATCTATATATACAATTTAAATTTCACTGACGTTTCTATGAAAGCTCGGGAATGGTTTCCGCTGGAGCTATTTTTAATGATAATTACTTTTCTTGATATTTTTTCTCTAAAAAGTCTTAAAAATTGATTTTTTTTTTGACATTTTTGTCTATAAATATCGGGAAAAAATGTTTACAATCAAATGCTTAAATGTTGAGAAAAGGCAGTTGGAAAAAAAAATCTTTTTTTCTTCGAGAAAAGGAAAATATTGACGATGAAATATTTAAATGTCGAGAAAAAACCATCGGAAAAAAAAACCTTTTCTTGTAATGTATGAATTTATTCAATTTAAATACATATTTTATTTTAAATAAATATAAATTTGCTATTAATGTTTATTATTTATACAATAAACGTGCTCGAGGGCATACTGCATAATTTACAAATATCTTGTAATTGTTTGCTACTTTAATTTTCTTGTTTCAATTATCTATTATGTTTTGTTATTTTTTGTCTTTGGTTGTTGCAAAAGTTTTATTTTCTTCTTTTATTTATTTCTTTTGGCTTTACTATGAGGTTGGATGTAAACTTTTGCATATGCCCAAGATTTGAAATTCAAGTTGTTTTAAACATCATTATATAAGGCTTGATTTAGTAATAGTTGAGCTAGGAATTGTTTATCGTGTTTGAGGAAACCAAGCCTTTGCTCTTAATCTTTGGTGGTCTTCCTCGGTTAAGAAATCCAAATACCCCTTACTGTTACCCATTTGCTACCTTAAGAATATGTATGGAGACCAAATATATATACAATAAACTTGAAACCCTTTTTGGGATAGAAAACTCCAAACTAATTTGCACATTTGATCACCAACAGACAGTTGAGTTAGTCCTCAAGGGGACAATCTGGTGTTCATAATTCCCCTCTCCCATCGCTGATATCTAGGATTCGAATTTTTGTGTAACAAAAAAAAGACTCAAGTTATAATCTTGTGAATGGAAAAAACTAAGTTGAGGTAGCTCTCCCTAAAGAGAGTATGACAATAATTTGAATTATATTAGTCAAAATATAAATCTGAATACTGATCGGTTAAAAACAAAAAAAAAATATGGACGTCACCTAAATTTTTAGATTCAAGCTTAGTAGGAGTGTAATACAAATTTCCAATATAAAAAACCCATATATTTTAATGTTTCCATTATGTTCAGTTACCAAATAACCAATTGAAAGCGAAAATTAAAAGGTGAACATGAAATATAAACAAGAATGACCATGGATATAATTAATTTTACAGAAAATTTTTAATTGGCAAAGAATAATAACACTCAATTATTGTCTCTAATTTGTTTTGTTGGAATTTGCATATTTATGGCTGCGACCTCCATAAACCTAAAATCGACTCGAAACCCAAGTTTTCTTACTTGTGTCTTAATTTTAATATTATGATATTAAATTTGGATAGACATATTAACCTAATAAATAATTAATCGCACGTACAAAAACTTAATTTTCCTATGACCATAATTTTCTACCTTTTGTGTTTTAATTAACTTAGACAAATTAACAAGAAAAACTTTAAGAGAGAGAGATAGAGTTGAGGGTAACTAAAAGTCAAAAAATAATTTTTTTCTTCATTTTTCTTTTTCCATGGTCATGTAAGGTTTATTTTTGGTAAATTTTGTATAATGATCCTTGGAATATTAAAAAACTTGACGTTTCTCTTGAAAATGTTGTGTATTCCTTTGAATATGCTAACATTTCTAAATAAAAATATCTATATATACAGTTTAAATTTCATCGATGTTTCTATGAAAGCTCGGGTATGGTTTCCGCTGGAGCTATTTTTAATGATCATTACTTTTCTCGATATTTTTTCTCTAAAAAGTCTTAAAAATTGATTTTTTTTACATTTTTGTCTATAAATATCCGGAAAAAATGTTTACAATCAAGTGCTTAAATGTTGAGAAAAGGTAGTTGGAAAAAAAATCTTTTTTTCTTCGAGAAAAGAAAAATATTGACGATGAAATATTTAAATGTCGAGAAAAAACCATCGGAAAAAAAAACATTTTCTTGTAATGTATGAATTTATTCAATTTAAATACAAATTTTATTTTAAATAAATATAAATTTGCTATTAATGTTTATTATTTATACAATAAACGTGCTCAAGGGCATACTGCATAATTTACAAATATCTTGTAATTGTTTACTACTTTAATTTTCTTGTTTCAATTATCTATTATGTTTTGTTATTTTTTGTCTTTGGTTGTTGCAAAAGTTTTATTTTCTTCTTTTATTTATATCTTTTGGCTTTACTATGAGGTTGGATGTAAACTTTTGCATATGCCCAAGATTTGAAATTCAAGTTATTTTAAACTTCATAATATAAAGCTTGATTCATAAATGGTTGGGTTAGGAATTGCTTCTCATGTTTAAAGAAATCGAGCCTTTGCTCTTAATCTTTGGTAGACTTCCCCAGTTGAGAAATCCAAATACCCCTTATTGTTTACCCTCTTCCTACCTTAAAAGTAAGTATGCAAACCAAATATATATACTAGCAATCCTGAATCCCTTTTTTGGGGATAGAAAACTCCAAACTAATTTGTACACTTAGATATGGAGGATAGGTCCCCAACTGACAGTTGATTTAGTGAGAAAAATATTGAATCTCTTAATCAAAATTCAGTTAGAATCATGTGAATGGAAAGAACTATATTGAAGTAGTTCCCCTTATGCAGGTCTGACAGTTTCTCGAGTTGGATTAGTTGAAATATAATTTCAAATATTAATTGTTTAAGAATAAAAAAAATATGGAGGATAGGTCTTCGGTGATATAATACCTAAGTCTTCAAATTCAAGCTTAGTGGGAGTGTAAAACAATTTTTCAATATAATAAACCCATATTCTTTAATGTTTCTATTATGTTTAATTAATAAATAACGGATCGAAAACAAAAATTAAAAGGTGAATATGAAATATAAACAAGAATGAGGATGGATATAATTAACCTTCTAGAAAATTTTTAATTGGTAAAGAATAATAATATTCATTTATCATATCTAATTTGATTTGTTAGAATCTACATATTTATGGGTACAACCTCCATAAACCTAAAATCGACTCAAAACCTAAGTTTTCTTACCTGTGTCTTAATTTTAATATTCTGAATATTAAATTTGGATAGACATATCAAACTGATAATTAATTATCCATACGTAAAGAAAACTTAATTTCCCTATGACCATAATTTTCTACCTTTTGTGTTTTAATTAACTTAGAAGAATTAAAAAGAAAAAACTTAGAGAGAGAGAGAGTCGAGGATAACCAAAAGTCAAAAAATAAATTTTTTCTCATTTTTTCTTTTTCCATGG
Source organism: Dillenia suffruticosa (assembly GCA_033439265.1). Lineage (NCBI taxonomy): Eukaryota > Viridiplantae > Streptophyta > Magnoliopsida > Dilleniales > Dilleniaceae > Dillenia > Dillenia suffruticosa. The sequence continues at coordinate 2,186,503 of JAVTVX010000001.1, forward strand.
CCATATATGGTCTATTTTTGGTAAATTTGGGATAATGATCCTTGGACTATTAAGAAACTAGATGTTTCTGTCGAAAACGTTAAGGATTCCTCTGAATATATGGATTTTTTTAAATAAAAATATCTGTATCTGCAGTTTAACTTTTTTCGATATTCTATGAAATCTCGGGAAACGTTCCCATTGGCGTTAATTTTTATTGGTAATTATTTTTCTAGATATTTTTTGTCTAAAAAGTCGTGAAACTTTGATTGTTTTTAAAATATTTTTGTCTATAAATGTCAGGAAAAAAATATTTACAATGAAATACTTAAATGTTGAGAAAAAACCGTTAGAAAAAAATCTTTTTTTCTTCGAGAAAAGAAAAATATTAACAATAAAATATTTAGATGTTGAGAAAAAACCATTAGGAAAAAAAAAACCTCTTTTTGGAATGTATGAAATTATTCAATTTAAATACATATTCTATTTTAAATAAGGGCATACTATTAGCACAATTTACAAATTTCTTATAATTGTTTGCTACTTCAATTTTCTTGTTTCAATTACCTATTATATGTTTTGTTATTTTATGTCTTTGGTTGTTGCAAATATTTTATTTTCTTCTTTTATCTATTTCTTTGGCTTTACTATATATAAGATTATGAGGTGGGATATAAATTTTTGCATGTGCCCAAGATTTTAAATTCAAGTTGTCTTAAGTATCATAAAATCGTTGGGTTAGGAATTGTTTATCATGTTTAAGGAAATCAAGTCTTTGCTTTTAATCCTTTGGTGGTCTTCCCTGATTGAGAAATTCAAATATCCCTTATTCTTACCCTCTTCCAACCTTAAGAATAAGTATGGAGACCAAATATATATATACTAGTAAACTTGAATCCCCTTTTGGGGATAGAAAATTCCAAATTGATTCGTACACTTAGATATGGAGGATAGGTCACCAACAAACAGTCGATTTAGTAGGAAAGATACTGAATCTTTTAATCAAAACTCAAGTTAGAATTTTGTGAATGGAAAAAATTACGTTAAAATACTTTCCCTTAATGAGGATCTGAACAATTAGTGTAGGATTAATCGAAATATAAGTTCAAATACTAATTCGTCGAGAACCAAAAAAAAAATGGAGGATAGGTTTTTGGTGATATAATGCCCAAGTATTCAAATTCAAATTTAGTGAAAATCTAATACAAATTTTTAATACAAATCACAACATTATGCAATCATTTGTAATTTAAAAAGGTCACGTCAGATTTTCATCGTAACCTTAGTTATAAGACTAAAAATATTAATAATCTTAAATTTGTTGATTCCGGTAAAATATTATCATTTGGAAGATCATATTTAATTTAAAAATAATTATTAAAATTTGAAATAATTTAACATACATAAGTGTTACTTTTGAAATTTTTACTTTTGATAAAGGTAGGGAGGGAGAAATTGAAATGAAGCTTTGTAAGAATACAGTAAATAGAAACACGAATAAATACATTAATATAAAAAATATAATGATTATTTTTATATAAATATTAATTATTTTGTAAAATAATAGAATAATCGTATTTTATAAAATAAATTAAAATGATCAAATATAAAATAAATTAAAATGATCAAATATGTAATTATGGATCATAAAATAATTAATATAAAAAATAAATAATATAATTAAATAAATAAATAATTTATTAAATATAAAAAATATGTAATTAGAAAAAATATAAATTAATTTAGAATATTGAAGTATTTCATAAATGCGAAAACGCAGTTTTAAAGAGTTTCCGTGCATCATACGAGAGTGTACCGAGATTCTCGCCGTCGCCGGGGCCGTGGCTGAACGGAATTTTGATCCAATCAACCAACCGACTGGTAACCGACTCAAACCGAATTGTCTCCCCCAACAACACTATTTCGGTCGGGTAGGTTGTGGGTTATATAGGTAGCCACCGAGCCAACCCGAACTCCAACCGACCCATCTGACCAAAATTTAAGTTTGTAGAGATTAGTTTATTCACCGCCCTTATCTCGTTCTCTCTTCTCTCTTCTCTCTTCTCTCTCCTCTCTTATTCGGATCAAACCCTAGCCGCACGCCCTCTCTCTATTTCGGAATCAGGCATCGATCTTCAGCTCCTGCTTGCCAAGTTGCCGGTGGGTTCGTCATTGATGAGTATCAAGAGCTTGAAGTTGCGAGTAAGCTTTCCTTTTGATCTTCACACGCTCTGGTATGTCCATGGTTTCTGATGAGAGGAGCGTTGTTATCTTTTCTCGGGTTAGGGTTTCTCGCTGGCTTCCGCTCCTCTCTCTTTTAGGTTAGAGTTTCTGTGTTTTTGATGAGGAGATCGTCTTCCCTTTTTCTGATCAGATCTTTCACTGTCAGTCTCTCTCTCTCTCTCTCTCTCATAAAAAATGGGAAAAAATTCAAATCCCAATTGATCTCTCAAGACCAAAACCTCTCTCCCCCCAAAAATTTCCCGAAAATCATCGAATCCAATTTTTTTTTTCACTTATTTCTTTCTCCTCCTCACTATTTAAACCCCAAATCCGGGAAATATCATGAAACCAAGAGTACGAATTCTTCATTTTAGTTTGTTTTTTAGTGATTTCTTCACAAGCCAAAATCATCGAACAAGGTTTCATCTCGGCTGCAATATCTGAAAGAAAAGGGTTTTGATTTCATCAAGGAACTCTCAGTGGCAAAAGCGATTTTTAAATCGAGAGAATTGTGGAAATTTCAATGTGGATAGTCTACGAGTGGTTAAAATCGTCTCCCACCGATGCTTTTAATCCGACCGCAACTGAATCCGATTCTAGCCAAACCCGAGACCCGTTCGGATGAGATATCTGAAACCGGTTGGGTTGGCGGTTGGAGATTTATTTGTAATTAAATGGTCATAGAAATAGTTATTGAATGTTTCATACAATAACTTTCTTGGCTTACTTTTAAGAATAGGTAAAAGGTATTGAAATGCCTTGCTTTCCTACCTTTGAAATGCCTCCTTCTGAGTTGTTATACTTCTCAATAGTTAACTCTCTCTCTCTCTCTCTCTCTCTCTCTCTCTCTCTGAGCTTATAATTAGAGAAACAGTGTTATAGGAAGCCTAACACAGTTAACAAACCATTGGTTACTTTGTATAATTTGACTTTCTCTTTCTATATCTAGATGGATTATGTTGCATTCTTTAATAAACTTCATTATGGAGTTGGCTTTCATATTTAAAAACTTGAAGTGTCAGAGTTTATTTTCATTTTGGAAGAGTGGCAGTTGATATTGCATTTTTTTTTTGTTTGTGAGGATAAGCAATATCATATGGACAAGAATACAACTTCCAAGTTGATCTGGGGCGGGACAAATAGGTGGGAAGAAACTTATTTGCTAAATTACTTGTTCTGCTTCTGGGTTTTGACTTCAGGAAGCATTGGAGCACTTGGCATCAATTGATCTGATAGATTTGTGCAATGAAGCAAAAGTGGAGTGCTGCCGAGCTACAAGAGACTTGAGAAGTTGTGGACGCTGTGTTCAACATGTTTTGAGCTCTTGCAGACATGCCTCTTTATGTGCAGAGTGCAGCCAACGATGTGACGTGTGCCCAATTTGTAGAGTTCCCATACCAAAGAATGGCAATAGACTTCAGCTTCGCCTCTATTATGAGTGCATCGAGGCTGGTCTTATTTCTAAGAGATATGATGACAGAATTCAGGAGAAAGAGGAGGGCGAGAAGGAAATAACGGCCGATGTGCTGAGACTTTATTCCTTGTTTGATGTTGCCTTGGAGAACAATTTGGTTTCTTTAATTTGTCACTGTATCCTTTCTTAGTTTTTATATCTATAATCTCTTCAGTGCCACGTTTCTATGTTGCACAGATAGCTCTCTTGATACAAAATTTTATAACTTGCAACAATGCAAATTGTTTATAATTTTATCTCTCTTTTATATGGTCTCCCATGTCTCACTCCATACCTCATAGCTATGGCTGTCACTTTCCTTACCCTCATAACCCCCCACACTGTCAGATAATTTTATATGAACGATTTTTGAAGAATTATTTGCTACTTTGGAATTTTCCTTATTCAAGATTCAATTTTCTTTGACAAGAATGTAACAGATGTCACAGATGTATGCATGGATGAAAGTGCTGTGTCCAGTGACTCTGTCATCGCCTTTTTGTTGGATGAAGTGGTGGTTAAGGATTGGTGCAAGCGGACATTTGGAAACATTGTAACTGAAGTTCAAGGAATCTGTATCCTTTGATTTCGTAGTATTCTTGTTATTACTTTCTTGTTTGCTCAGTTTCATCATTTGTTAGTGTTCCTTAATTTTGATCATAGATGGTCTTGAAGGGGAAGAGATGAATACAAAGATGAGTTCACTTCGCAAATTTTCAGTACAGTTGGCTGGTGTATCCAATGTGCTTGAAGTTTTGGAATCATCTTTTAAGGGTACACTTTCAGCACAGCTTAATGATTTACACCACCTTCAAGAGAGCATATTAAAGACGAAGCAGGTTTAGTCACCATTCTTTTCAATTAAATTATCTTGCATGTATCCATACATATTTAATTTTTATTATGCTTGCTCAGTTGATTTTTACCTTTACAACTTTTCTCATTCTTCCCGACTTGATTATGCTTTTGAGCATCATTCCTGAGCATTTGTCAGTCTTGTCTCCCATACATCTAGGGTTAGGACTTAGGAGTCCAAGAAAACATGGTATTTGGTTATTTGATCTATTATCAGGTGAAATGCTTGCATTTGGTTTTGTACACCTCAGCAATTGTTCTAATTGACTTTGGTGTTTGTTTTCAGCACATGGATATTATGATGTGGTGTGTAAGACATCAATTTCTTGAGAATGTCAAGTCGCGCTATAGTAACATAAAATCTTGGCGTTCTACAGTTCATGAAAGGAAAATGGCTGCAATAAAGCGTTCGTGGCCTAATTCATTTAATAAATCATCGGAATCCAGTAGACATGAAGAATCGACACTTTTCATTGAAGATGCACTATCAAATCTTGAGATGGAGCAAGGGTATGCAATGGAAATGGAAGAGGAAGCCTGTGTTGCATCATTACACAAAGATGTATCATTTTTCAGATTTAACAATGCGGGGGCAGCAAGATGCTATCCCTTTGAAAATCTGCGAGCTGCTGCAGATATTCTCTTTCTACATGGACGGTCTGATATGGTTGTTGCAAAACAAGCAATTGTATCCTCTCTATTTCTTCTATATATAGAACAAATACAGATGTCTTTGCTTCTTGATTTTGCCTTCAGCAGGAACAAAATATGTTATGTCGTTTTCCTTAATTTTCCTTTAGTTTTTATATTACCTGTTTGATCGGCATTGGACACTACCAGATGGGAACTGGAGATTCATTATAGATGATTTTGCTGCTATCTTTGGCATAACCAGGCATTCCTTGCTGGAGTCTTTTACCTTCTACCTTCTGGATGACAACAATGATGAAGCCTTGCAGGTAAAGTTCTGCATGCCTTTTTGCATACACACACAAGGCGAAAAGTTTTAATACCATTTGTTTGTGTATGCGCGTGTGTGCTTTTTATCACTTTTGAAAAAAAAAAATCATTCTGGTCTTAAATATGAATTTTTAGCAATTGATCGTATGAAGTGATGGTGGTCTTCATGCATTTCATCAGCTCTACATTACATGCCAGTATCATATAATGCCAAGATGGTTTTGGAGGCATGAAGAATTTTTCTTTTGAAAAAATTTGGTTTGGGGTTTAATGTGTTGTCCTTTCTCTTCCATCTTTGTATTATCTTGAAGTTGATCTTGATTTGAATGTGCATCATTTTCCCTTTCATAGATGAGAACCAACTCTTTCTGGCGGTAAAATAAGTAAACCAATATTAGCCATTTCATTGAAGTAGACAACAATAAATATGATAGGGTCCTCAACCCATCTTATTGAAAATTTTAGGGTAAATACTTAAATTAGACTTGGTCTTGTTGAGGGATTTTGAAGTATGTAATGCATGCTAGAAGTTCTCTATTTAGTGGTTTGTAATGGTTCTTTCAGGGAACCGGTTCTGGAGATCTTTTTAAAGAGAGCAGTCACTTTTGAGAGAAGGTGTTGCAGACAAAATTTGAACTTCTCAAATTGGGGTGTTTCTACAAGTTAGTTCCTCATGAATAGGGGGTGGAACGTAAATAGTAAAAGACAGTTTTGAGATCCATTGACTTTGAGGTCAGGAATTATGCGTCAACTATCCTTTTTTGGGGATGATGACTGCATTGGATCAAGTAATCTGAAGGACCTCTTTCGTAGGTCATTCTTAGTTGTTAGTCATGCCCTTCAGAATGTGTCTTCTGGGAAAAGTTTAGAGGACTGGGAGCTTGAATTGCTGCATATATATATATATATATATATATATATATATATATATATATATATATTTATTTGGTAGTTTTGTGTAGCCCAAAGAGATAGAATAGTTTAAATTGTGTCAACGTCAGATTCTTCTGTACAAGCAAACTTGGTGGAAAGGATATAGCTGATAGTGCGGCCTCTTTCTAGCTGGTGTTGATCTGTTAAGTTAAGACATCCCTGTAGTTACTATTTTCAACAAGGGGCCTTTTAGAGAAAAATTCTTTTATAGAAAAGGCTTCAGATGATGGATATTGGTCCTGCAAATTGATTTTTACTTAAGACTAACTAAGAAAATCATTTAATCATCTCTTTCATTGTTCTTGGAATAAAAGGGTTAAAATGGTTTTTGCTTCTATTTGTGATTCATCATGTTATTTGCTATTATGTTGGATGGTTGACCTTGATTGGACAAAGGTATTTAGGATTGTATGGATAAATATAACTTCTATGCTTTGGTTTCTTTGAAGGGACGGGAGCAAAAGGTTCTCTTATAGGAAAATGAAACTCTTATGATACTTCTTGGATTGCCCCTTAAAGAATTCCTACTTAAGTAATAGTCCACTCCATCTCACAACTGGTGAGAGTTGCCATATCATCAAGAGTCTTGAGCACATTTATTCCAGGAAACTCACTCTTGGCCATGTTGATGTTAAGTCTTGATCTCCAAAATATTGCGAAGAGTAATCATATCCCTAAAACCATCTCTATCCTTTTCGAAAAAGAGGATGGCATTGGATAAGAAACACAAGCTTCATTCCCCACCCTAAGGCCACAGTAAACATTAGCTTGAACTGCTTTTTCAATTAATATGCTCAATGGGTTCACAACGGAAGTGTAGACGAAAGGAGAGAGATGGTATCTTTGTGGTAACCCACAAGAAGCTGAAAATCAGGTTTTTGGCTCTCCATTAATAATGAAGGAAAATGCAGCTGGACTCGTACAACCTTTCATCCATCTTCTCCATTGAATCCCAGAGCCCTTATTCCATAACACAATCTAAAAGCTCGTACTAATCCTGTCTTAGACGTTTTCAAAATCTTACTTCCTAACAACTCCCCGATCATGCTTTCCAGAGTTGCATCTAGAATTTGTCTACCTGGTGGGAAGGCGCTTTGATTATAATAGATAGTATGATTAAGCCCTTCATACAACCTATTGGCTAAAATCTTGGCCTTCATATGATAAAGACCGGTAATTAGACTATTAGGTCTAAAATTTTTTATTTTTTAAGGAGGGAGCCATTTTAGGAATATGGATTATGGAAGTTGATTTCATGCTTTTTATCTCCACCCAAATGGTGTGAAACACATCAAAGACCCTAAACATATCCTCAGGGAATAATGTTTCACTAGTTGTAGAAAGAACCCATGGTAAACTGTTAGGATATGGGGCTCTCTCCCTATCAAAACCCAAAACTGCCCTACAATTCTTTTCCATCTCAATGGGTCTCTCTAACTAGGATGCTTTAGAACTCTGTATCACATGCTAGTCATGCCCTTGGATGGTAGGGCTCCATCCATCCTTGGCATAAAGATTTCTATAGAAGCTACTAATGTTATCCTTAAATATGAATAGGATCCATAAGAATTTCAACCAAATCATCTTCCGGCTCTCTATGGCAACCCGATTAAAAGCCCACGATTGTAATCCACCTTTCTAAACCACTTCATCTGTATTTCCTGACTGCAATTTATCTCCTGTGGAAAAAAAAAAAGAAAAAAATCCATAAGATCATTTCTAAATTTCTCTCTACGAGTAAGTGTTCTCTTTCACAATATTTAACTTATCTAAATCATCAATCTTATGATAAATAACATTTTTTTTCACTCTTTCATTATTGATGATCTTGTTGTTTCAAAGTTTAACAATCTACTTTAGACTTATCAATTTCCTCATGCACTGGAGTCCCTCCCATCCTCTGCATGAGACTCTCACCAAGTATCAGCCACCTCCTTGCTAAGACCTCTATGAGAAAGCCAGTTATTCTCAATCCTGAAGGAATGGGCCCCATTCGACTCTAAAAGGACACGAAAATGGTCCTAAGTGTTTGAATTAGGGAAACAAGAGAAAGTGATATATATGGGAAACAACCTTCTGCACCCTGGACAGAGCATGTGGTACTTCTGATGTTATTATTCATGATTCTGCAGATTCTTTTATTCCAATGAAGCTTCTTTCTAAATTTATTTTATATGAAAGAAAGTAATAATATTAGAAGAATAATAAACAAATAGGAAAGGATGAGGATAATGTATCCCTATATACTACAAAGGAGACAAACTGAAAGTCACAATACCCTCAACTAAATAGATACTTTGGATGTCTCTTAGCCTCTTCTAAAGATGGTGCTACCAAAATGTCCTGGCTGCCAAAGGCTATAAATATGTTTCTTTCAACTTTTAGGTTGCAGTTCATGAATGTTTTCCTTTGCCCAAATTGAAACTCTACTTAATAATCTCTTTCTATCAGCAACTTTATCCCCCCAACCTCCTTCGTTGTTAACAAATTTACTGATAGCTTCTTATCAATGGAAAGTGAATCTGGTTATATCCTGATACAAATTTGCAGTACTAATTTACTCAGCTTGGTGATTCATCCAAACAACTAAGAAATTGTGGAAGCTTTCCTGGGTTTTGTATACATGGAACAAAATAAGGCCTATGTGTTGCAGTTGCCAGTTCTGACTCAATCCCTTCCTCTCTCTCTCTCTCTCTCTCTCTCTCTCTCAGCTGCAGCTGCAGCTGTGAAGCACTTAAGCTGCTGCATTAATTTCTATTTCATAAGATCTTGTTTCTGGTTCTTTATTGACCTTGAAGACTAGTTCTGAAGTCAATGGCAGTGGTCATTGTTCTTCATTACTTCTTTGTAGTTGATAATTCTTTGGTTGCTTGAAAGTGAGAGAGGTATTTCAATAGATTAGGCTCGCAAAGTAGCGGAAATTCATTATGGATAGCTTTTATGGATTGTTGATAAAAATGAATGTTCTGGGATAGCTTGTGAATTTAATGATTAGGTCTTTGCATGATTTTTCTGAGACATTGTTGGGCAACCTGTAATTCAGTATTTGTATGCACTACACCGGACAATCTTTTCTGAACCTCAGGAGTTTGAAATTCTACATTGCAGTTGCAGTTCCTTGACTGCCCTTAAAGTACTACATTTGTAGCCACTCCCCCCAACCACAAACATGTGACTTTTGTTGCCCTAAGCAAGTAGTGGACTGCCTTTAACTTATTTCATTAATATCTGTCTTGCATGGTGTTAATTGTTTCAATTGTATTTATTCAATTGTGTCCTATTACCAATGTTTGGCTCTTTGCCTCTGAATTTTATCTTGAAACATCTAGAAAATCTTTGTGAAATTCTTCAACTTGAGTTCTCAACTATATGGTACTCATTGTTTGTGCTTCTCATTGCTTAGGAAGCTTGCTGCCTTCTTCCAGAAATCTCAGGTCCTGGAACTCATCCTAAAATTGCACAAGTTTTGTTAGAAAGGCAAAACCCTGATGCCGCACTCATGGTTTTACGGTGGTCTGGACAAGATGGTGGAGCACAGTTAATTTCACTGGGTGAGGCTGTCACTGCAGTTAGAGTAAGAGTGGAGTGTGGACTCCTGACAGAAGCATTTATGCATCAGAGAATGCTATGCACAAGAATCAAGGAGCCAAAGTCAAGGCATGGAGCATTCAGGGGTACCTTGAATGATTCGAGAGATGAGAGTCTAACTTGGTCAGATTGGGTAGAGACTCTGGTATCTGAGATATGTTGTCTTTGTATTAGGAGGAACTTGGTAGATCGGATGATAGAGTTACCCTGGGATTCTGCAGAGGAGAAGTACCTCCACAAGTGCCTGTTAGATTATGCTATTGAGAACCCTTCAACAACAGTTGGAAGTCTGCTTGTTGTGTTCTATCTCCAGGTGAGCCTGAGCTTCTCCATCTCACTCAATCACGCAAATGCTGATTGAGCCTCTAGCTTCTAGTTTATATATATTTATTATATATATAGTTTAAATATATATATGTGTGCGTGTATGTATATGCTTGAGGAAACCTTATCCCTGAAAGGTCCTATCTATGGAACGGGTTTGGACTGGGAAAACTTCATGTGGAATTCCAGTAGATAAATGACACTACAGCCTTGTAGCAGGCAACTGATATGGCCCTATCCTAAAATAAGTTTTGGCTGTATCAAGAAGATGAATGATGAGATTGGTGTCTTAAGTTTTAACATTTAAAATGGAGTGAAAGTAAGAATAATACTGAGAATTCATGTTTGATCTGAAATTGAGCAATTATGATAGTGTTGAGGTTAGCATGGTAAGCAATAATTTGTTTTTACAACTCCAAAAATAAGCACTGCTAGGATTTGCGTTTGGATGCTTGATTCAACATGTTATATAGAAACATGATTAGGCAATATCTATCACGTAAACCTTAAGCCTATCTTTCTGGTATAGTTGTTTTTAGGCATCACATTGCAGTTAAGGTCTCTTGGCTTCCATTTCAGCGTTTCCGTTATGTTGAGGCACACCAAGTTGATCAGAGACTCCATAGCCTGGAGGAAGATTTCATCTCAAGGAGCCTTGCTAGTGAAGATGTTTTGAATAGAATGAGATCAACAAGTCACTGGAGAGCAGGACTAGTGGTGAGTACTTTCTGACTTCATCATTCTTTTCTTTCCATGAATGAATCTATATTGCACTGGGTTTTTTGTGTTTTTATTTGGGCTGGGGAATTAGTAAACTTTTTTGTCCATTAGCATGAAATTTCATGCTATCTGACCTTTGTCTCATACCTGTAATGAAACTTTCATTATGCTGAGTAAACAGAGCATCAAGACCTCGGCCTATTCACTATGCCAGTGTCCTTGGGATGAAGTCAACTTTAGATTGTCCAGGAGTTTTGGATTTTATAGCTGCTTTTCATTCTCTGTCTATTATGCAGTATTCTAGTTCCGAAACTCTATTTTCCATATAGAAATTAAAATATATTAATGTTAGCCTCTTGTCATGGACCGTAAGCAAGACTTTCTATTTGGCCTTCTTATTTCATCAATGAAGAAATATGATTACTGGCGGCATAGGATCAAATCACAAGCACCTTGTTTTTGCTTATCCCTTCTGGTCATTTTCCTACATTTTGTACTGATGGTAGTACAATCATTTTTTATTGACATGTTCTTAAAAATATTATAGTTCTTTTATGAAAAATCAAACTAGTTTTGTGTCTGCAGCAGGTCATGAAATGGATATTTTTGTCTTATTCAATGGATAATGCATTTGCTTGCCATACTGCATAAAGAGAAATTGATCAAATATTTAGCTCATTTATTTTGCTCTCTCTCTCTCTCTCTCTCTCTCTCTCTCTCTCTCTCTCTCTCTCTCTTTCCTTTCCTTTTAAATAGGAAAGGTGCATAGAGTTGCTGCCAGAAGTCCAAAAACAAGAAGTCAGAAGTGGAAATTCATCGGAGAAGATTGTGTCTCCTGGCAGTAAGGTTGAAGTTAATATACATCTTACGAAGGTACAAGAACCAAACATCACCAGCCTATTGATCCCCTCAGCTATTGATTTGCCCCTTCAGATGAACAATCCCATCTCCTTGACACATTCACCATTTTTGAGTTCATCTAAACTTGGTGGGTTTGTCAGCAACTCCTATGCTGACCCCAAACTTAAGAGCTCCCCATCTGTTCTCAAGCGAAGATTCCTTGCAGATGCTGAAAGAGGACAGAAACCTCAAACTGGCATTAGGAAAAACTTCAATTTTGATGACTTTTCCACTCCAATGGGTCATTGTGTTAATCCCACTTCCTCACCTATAAGAGGAGTTGGCAGAACTTCATCAGAGATTCTCCATAACGGTCATGCCAAGGATGGCCAACGTCGTAACATCTCACCAGAAATTGAGCAAAATGGATTTGCAGAACATATGTCGAATATTCCATACTCCGTCAAGCCCGTTGCTAATCAAGAAACCACACCCAGAAGCAATAGTGGCTTGTTCAAGGATACATTTGAAGATCCTAAATCTAGCGTATCTAGTAAAGCCATCCAATCAGATCAACCTTGTAAAGTAGTTCCATTAGATGATCCAATGGACATTTCTTTAAGGTAAAATATTTCCACCAGCTTGCTCTTCTTAATGCTCGTAAGGGCAAGTTTTAGTTTAGTTGTTTGACCTTTGCCTTCCCCCCACCCCAATTGAACTTTGCTACTTTTCAGCACTGCAAATAGGATTTTTGAGGATGCCAATGTAAATGGGCTGAGATGGAGATCTGATGGATCAGACAATGAAGAGCAGAGTCCGGAGGAAGTCCTTTTAGGCACTTCTCCATATCCATCAAGAAGAGTTAGGATAAGCAGGTTTGCCAAGAGATAACGACTGCACTTCTCCGGTTGTATCATTAAGATGGTTCCCAAACCACTCAAATACAGCTCAAGCAGACACATCTGGGTCAATGAGAATGAAGTTGGATACTGAAGCTGGAGCTTCCAGTTCGATGCAACAGGTGCAGGGGCAATCACTAATACAGGTCCCTCGTGTACCGCAGGTATAAGTTATGTGCCTTGTTTGTCATCAGTTGGGTTCATGTAATGCTTTTTGATCCTGAGGCGGAGTTTTTGTATTGTTTGTGAGGCAATCAAAAGCCAATTCTGGTTATCAGTCTCAATTGGTCTGCTATGTTTTTCCCAATCAATCCCCCCTGTTTTTGTATTGTTTGTGAAGCAATCGAAAGCCAATGCTGGTTATCAGTTTCAGTGTTCTGCTATGTTTTTCCGATCGATCCCATCTCATGTATGAGTCCCCGCACATATTAGACCATAAATTTGACTTACTAATCAGCTCGCAGGCCCTCCTTTCTTATTGAGGATAAAAATATTTATCATAGTTAATCAGGACTTAAAGTGGATGCTATATTTCTGATTTTTCTCAAAGATTAAAAAAAAATAAAATTTGAAGTTCGAGGAGAAAAGATTTGTTTTCATGCTTGACATCAGCATGCACGATGTTGGTCCCCTGCCTCTCCCTTTATGCTTTATTTTCTTCCCTCAAGTCTTTTTTAACACAAAAGCTAGAATTGTGCTTCTGTTTCATGATTACCAACAATCTAATGGTAATACAATTTGCTATTTTAATTAAAATCTTAATTTTAACTCTTAAGAATAGAAAAATAGGAATCGGCAAAGTCATCCATAACTATTTGAAACGAATTTGCCTGATTTTATCAAGTAAAAAAACATATTATGTTTCTTGATTTGCTGGGTGCTACTTTTTTTTTTTCACGTTTATCTCCATTATTTTATTGGTAGTACAAAATATAAAAACCCATGTGGAAAATATACATTTATTTTAACAAAAAAGGACACCCCCATATCTCTTGGTCTGATCAAGGTACACCCCCATGATTTTGTTCATCTATCTCTTTAAGATTCGTTATCATTTAAAACTACATAAAAAGGTTAAGTATTTTATTTTATTTTATTTTTTTGTGTTGATGCGAAAGGTTTTCTACTCCATGAAACAGTGGGTCAAGAAAATCCAACACCCCTTTTGCCTTTGAGCATTTCACATGCACTCTGCACACTTCACCTTCTTTAGAGTAATAGAGGATCAGCCAATGCAGATTTTTCCAAATAATGATGAAAAAACGTCCCATCTGATAAAATTATTAAAGCAAGCAGGAGGAAAGGCGAACAACAACATAGCCTCTAAAAGCAACAAATATACATTTGTAAGGCCAATAGGGCCATGACCACGTTATTTATGCAAACTCCTTATCCAAAAAGGCCAAGCTTTTAGCGAGTGCTAGTCCTTCTCATTATTCCATCTTATAAATAATTACCAAGCAAAGATGCTGAAGAAAGATCAACAAAGGCGGCAGGAATCTCATAAAGAGCCAGGGCTGGATATGCTCTGTGATATTTACTCAGAAATTTTCTTTATGGAAATCAAACCTGGTTGTAGTCTCATGAGAGAACTTTGAGGCCAACTCTCTCAGCTCCTTCACCGCTGTAGGTGGTCCGCAATAAAACACCCCTGCATACATTTGAATTATTATTTGCATGATCAATCACAATTTGCAAACAAAGTAAAATGGAAGAGATGTGGATGTTTACCAACTAGAGCATTGGGGTGACGTTGAGCGATGCGTTCATAGACTTCCGGCCATTTAGGCTTGGCAAAGTGAGACTTGACAGAGGTGCCTGAAACAATGTCAATGCCCTTCTTCATGTGATTAATGGATTGAAGCATGGCAATGAAACAAGACCGCGCATCATGTTCTTCATGCACACTGGTGCAATAATTGTGCAACTCTACCACTCCCTTTTCATCTAATTTTGCTACCTCATTCATCACCCCTTTGAACCATTCAAAAGAGCTAGGCTCCTTTGTAACCCAATAGAAATATGCCCTCCTTGTCATGAAGCTGCAATCCTTATCTTCTTCTTCAATGACCTTCAGATTATTAGCAATGTCCTTTACAATGCTTATCATTGGGGTTGCCCCAATTCCCAATCCCACCAACAAAACCACCTCATATTGCTTGTAATCTTGCGCTGGTGCTCCGTATGGACCATCAATTAACAATCTTGGCAAATTGTTTTTTTCTTTCTCCTATATTATATACAAAATAAAGTAGAAAATAAGACCATTTGCATTTCTAAAAGAAATAAAATACAACTGAAATGCACCTTCGAGAATACAATTTTGAGTTGATTCGTCCAGTCACCAACTGTTCTAATATGAACACTCAGGTAGTCATCTGCTGGGGCTGAAGTGATGGAAAACGGGTGCCTGTTTGACATTTCGAAATGTAGTCATTAGTCAAAATAGGGATGAACAAATAGAGGAGGCGAAGTCACATTGATTTCTTACCATTCAAATGGGGAAACTGCGTCGCAGTTGAGAAACATGTATTGTCCACTCCTATAGTTGAAGCCATCAGGCTTCAAGAAGCGAAGCACTACCACGCCTTCCTGATCGGTGTCCGCCTTCAAAGTGACCAAGAGTACAATGGGTAGGCTTAATGTTTCTAGATATTTTGGTAGGACTAAAGTAAATGAGGGCATTCCATTTTTACCTTTAGTATATCAACAGGCTTGATGTGGGATCTCAATAACCTAATCAACCTCTCGCCAGAATAGAGAATCATTGGGAAAACCAAGTACATCCAAGTCTAAAATACAAGGCAGAAACACTTTGTATTTACACTAACAACATAGTACTTAATTTAGTGACTAAGAAGAGGAAAGTGGACTGACCGTTTTATGGTACCATTCCTTTGTTAGATAAAGACAAACACCGTGAACTATAAGCAGTGCATAGACAAGAACAAAAAGGTGGTGAGAATACCAGAAAGCATTGAAGCCGGTGATCTTGTCAAAGGGTTTGGGGATTTTTAGCCTATTTCTCCGAAAACATGGCATAGCCAGAGGAATTGCCACCACCATCAATGCTACCATTAAAATCCCAGTAACATTTTCGACTTTCCCTAAAAAGTACCAGTAATTTGAAGGCTGTCTCCCAAAGAAATGTCCCAAAGGTGCATACTTGTCCCTTGGCGCGTGAATTAGTCGAGGGTAATCACATGCCAGATGAGAAAGTGCATGCAATCCAACTCCTACTATGATTCCCATAGCAATTATCTATGCAAAGAAGACATGTCAGAGGTAACAGAAACACAAATGATAGCTTAGTTTCCATAAAAGAAAGACATTACTTGGTGGAATTTGAGGTTGTGATCGAAAGGGATTATATGAGATAATTTGCTCCTATTCCTTAGCCAAGTCATGGTGTTACGGCAGACTGGGAGTAAAACCAGAGCCATGTTCAACTTAAGAGTCTCGGCTGCACCTTTGGCTATGCAAAGGCAGTTCCCCATTATCTGATACGCATCATTGTGTCGAAATTCCACAAACTTGTAACAGAAAAGACCAACCATTACTGCAATCCATGCTACTATTATCCATATTTTCTTCCAGTTGTCTTCTATGAAGTACTTGGCGCTTGTTATCGGATTCTTAACCAGAGTAGCAGCTTTAAGTTTGTTACTCAGCATTTGGCTGAGATTTTGGCCATTTTCTCCATGTGACGCATCTGAAGTTTGCATCAAAAGCGCTTTAAGGTCATGTACCTGCTCACAGAAAGAGTATCAGAGGAATCTTCTTAGAGAACAACTGATTGTGCGAAGAAGTTTAACTTTTGTTGAAAACTTTTTTTTTTTTTTTACCAGGATGTAGCCTTGTCTTTTTAGATCTAGCTCTTCCATGATCAATTTTGCATATCCATCGGCTTCTTTGTCGATATGCCGGAGTTTGTTGGCTGAAGCACTGAGGCTGATTATCTGCAACAAGTAGTTTACTGCGAGTGAAGGAAGAGTCTTGACTGATTGAACACAAAAATTTTCATGGACATACCTCTCTGACTTCTTTCCTAGTAACTTTGCCATCTGCATCTTTATCAATCCTGCAATTTTGCCCCCTAATTTATGTTAGGAGTTGATGGAAAAAAACTGAATGTTTTCTACATCTGCCATGCAATTTACATACATGTTAAAAAAGGTCTGAAGCCTTGACTCCTCATCCCATATATCTTGCCAAAACTCTTTTAGCTGCTCCTTGTCTATGGTGCCTCCGTTGATACCTCGCCTCTTGGCAAGTGCTTGAAAAAGCACCTCACCAAACTCCTTAGAATCCACCATTCCTGTTTTTGTTTTATTACAACAAATTCTTGTAGAAAAGCCAGAAATTTATTTATTTATTTATTGAGAATGAGGTGTTGAGAATTAGGCTTCACCAATGCATTCAGAAAAACGTGAACAGGGTAGGAGGCCATTTGCGGATTTAGTAAGCTGGTCGAATCTCTCCTCAACCTTGAGCCATCCACTGTCTGCATCCCGTTCCTGACTGATAAATCTGAGACCCCTGAGAGCATGAGCAACAGCATATCTGGTCTGGTCATAGTGAGTTGGACTTGGAGGAGGGTGTCTGGAGAAGGTGGCGAGACGCTTTAGTTTCTGGGAAACCTTGCAGATGACCCACAAAGACACAGCACGAGTATCTGATCCTGACGATTCTGAAGCTTTTCTGGTAGCATTGACAGTAGCAGAGTCCTGTTCGATGTCCACTCGGATCTCACTGTTTGGACTTCTTCCGCCAGCTCCAAAGAATGAGGAGTCATTGGCTGGTGCACTTTCTTTTTCTCCTCTCTCTCCCATGGCTATATGTTCCTTTTTCCCACTATCTCTCGAGGCAGAATGGAAATGGCAACGCATTAACCTTCTATACTATGTGTTTAGAGTGTCAAAGTACAAACTCTATAATTGTAGAAAGCGACAAGTGATATGTTTCTTTAATCATAAGAGATATTTATTACGGACCGATATCTAAGTTTTATCTGATTAATGAATATTTTATGATCTATTAACAGATTTTATACTTTTATTTTCAACGTTTGAACTTAAAATCTTGATTAAAGGAATTTAACACCCGACCGTTATATCCACGTATCATTGGTAGAATGCGACAAGTGCTGATTGTGTCCACTTCTCATGACTTGACTTGACACTATTCATGCAGATCAAATAATCACCCTTTAATTCATCTCTCAAAAAAAGTTGCACACGGTGAATGGTGAGGATTTAAGGGATGTTTTTCTATTTTTGGAGAGGTTAATAAAATAGTGTTAATGTTCATATTTACTTCGGAAAAGGTAAAAACATGATTTTCTATGTAAATATTTAAACTCGTAGTTATCAAATCAACATAAATATGAAGCAACCAAGTGGAACAATTATAAAACACTAAATCAATGAGATTTGCCTATATTATTGGCCTCTGAATGTACAAAATCAACAATACTTTTGGAGTTTATATTAGATTACATAACTTCCTGTTGAATATCTTGGAGAACTTTGCATCAAGTTTGGCAAAATTTTGTGGGGAATTTGATTTGAAAATTTGAATTGGAGAGTTCAAATTTTAAATTATAGTTTTAAAAAATTAAAGTACCCAAAGAGTAATTGGAAGTAAAACATATGAATTTTGTTATGACTTGCCCAAATTTTATATGATTCTCTTGACCATGGGAACATCATGCTACTTGATTTTTAATAACTTATTAAAAATTAAATATTTTAATTATAACATCGTGCTAAAACATGGTTTGCCATGTGACATGTGACATGTTCCATGCTTCATACCAAACTCTTTTAGGTTGAGTGGTTAGACACTTTATTCTCTTAATCAGAGATCTCGACTTCGAATTCTAAAAATGACGAAAAAAGATTTGGAAAAGTCAATCCCTAAAATGAACTCTAGAGTACTTGAACCAGATTAATCGGATAAAGTCTGATACCGATGATAAAAACATGATTCATATATGCTCCATGCTAGACTCGTTTACATTTCATATGTATTAAAAATATTTTTTTATAATTTAAAACTAAAACATGCTAGACTCGTTTTCAGTTTAATATTTATTAAAAAGAATTTTCTCCGCAGCTGTAGGACCTTGGATTACTTTACTACCCTCTTAGTATAATGTATAGCAATATATAATAATTTATTATATCATGTATTCCAGATCTTGTGTTGTGGCTGAAAATGCTTATAACATGCTTATTAAAATTTGGATCTATGAGCTAGGTGGGACCTCATTCTTGCAATTAAGCTGCTGAAACAACACTCAAAGATGGGAATTAGACAGTCTGGGAAGTCCCACAGCATTGATGAGGCATGGAATGCCAAATCTAACATTCTGAATCTGTTTATGTTTCAAAATCAATTTTCAGAAAGCAAATTGCTGCAAGGAATGTTTCATGGTAATGCAACATCTGACAGCTGATATGTGATTAGTAAAAATCCTTGTAGCTTAATGAAAGGATAGGTAATGAAAGGAAAGCTCAAGGAAAGAAGTTCATGTAGAGTACATAAAACTCAACCATACAACATATAAGTCTCCCTTTCAACAGATATCTTCAAACAATACATGATATATTCACCCAATTCCTTGCATTACCATTTGGACATCATGATTAAGTAGCACTCACCTTTTCAAACTCTGTCAGTGCCATAAAAGAGAACATTTCTAAATGTATGGGGAGAGGGAGAAACATTATCGATCAACACAAATTAAAAGTATCGATAATAACGACTGCTGTTTAGATTATGTTAATTTGTAAAACACATTGAGAGAAGGGATTGATGCATTACACTATGTATTGAGCGTCCTCAAGAGATAACCTGGTGGTCACAATCGCATTTCTCCAATTCTAAGATTTAAGATTTAAGATTTGAATTCTCGTGTAAAAAAAAAAAAAAAAAAAAAAAAAAAAAAAAAAAACACAATGTATTGGGCTTATTGGGTCTAACAAATGGGGTGTGAAAAGTGTCGTCCATATGTAATTGGGCTTATGAGGTCCAATATGTTTGCCAACCCAAGGATGGAGGAGAAAAATCCTCTACAGGGTTTTAGTTTATAGTTTGGGAAAGAAGCAGAGTTGTGGGAAGCCTCCTCCATAGAAAAACAAAAATGGAAAGTTTTGGCATATATAGGGTAATAGATGAGGTAACATCCAAATTAGTATTTGGAGGGAACCGAGCAATGAAAATAAGATCTGACAATTTTAATGACAAAATTTATTTAATTTAGTAATTGATAACAAAAGATTTGGCACATGACACGGGAACGCTCAGTGTGATCGATCTTAATTATTGAGATTAAAATTCAAATTGTTATTACTGCTATTGTTATATCATCACTGGTCACTGGTAAATATTATTATTTATTTAACAAACTTGACTGGCCATTGATTTTGAAAACAAATATTCTCATTGATTTGGACTTATTAATAATATATATTTTTTATTTAGACAGTCAAAAAATTTGATTATAACATATACATCCCTCGACCTATACTAATATGGGTGTTTAATTTTTGAATAATCACAAATTTCGGCTATAACAATGATTAGATTTTACAAACACACCCCTTGATTTATAACAGCTAAAAACTTATCCTTTCATGCACGTCTATCAAAAACTCAAAGATAAGAGAGGTTGTCTACTGAGCCTTTATATTATAGGGAATAAATGATAAAGATTTGATTCCAACACTTGTCACCTCCCTCTCACATTGCCCTTCACCAATACTCTCTCTCTCTCTCTCTCTCTCTCTCTCTCTCTCTCATTTGTACAAATTGGTAAAGTTCAATTTTCCCCTCATTTTTTTTTTCTTTCAATTGCTAAAAAGTCTCTAGAAAGAAAACTTTCCTTCAATAATTTGAAGGTTTTTTAATGTCTCAAAGAAGGAGATAATTGAAATTAACAACAAAATGCATTTCTTTTAATCAGCTCTCGCCATAAAGAAAGTCATTTTCGCCTTACGAGTGATGGAGGAATTTTTTTTTTTTAAAAAAATATCAATTTCATCAAAATTCCATTATAATATTGTCACTCTCTCTCCCCCACAAAATTCAGGCATTATATACATATATTCTATATGTTGAAAATGGAAAATAATCAATGAAATAATTTAGTCTATAATCAAAATCATAAAAAATCAAAAATCAAAATTACTCTTCAAAATGTAAAAGGCTAAAAATAATTTTTTAACTTTTTTTTTTGGGAAAAGAAAGAATTGAGATTACCTGCTAAAACATAACATAAGAATAAGAAATTCCAAAATTTTGAATCAAATCCAAACATCTCGCATAGACACCGATATAATCAAGCGAGGGTAATTTTGATCGATATCGCTATGGTCATTTTAATCTATGTGAGAGTTGAGTGGGACACTATGTTCATTTTACTATTAAATAGTGTAATGTTATTTTTGAATTATTTTAAGGACACTTAAGTTATTTCATAAAAGAGTAAATCATCGATCGAGCCAAACGTTATTATTTTCCAAAAATGCCAATCTTTTTTTTTTTTCCTTTTTTTTTTACCATTTTGGTCATAAGCAGAATTAGAATTTATTGGGGCCTTTTCATAATTATCCCTTACATTCATATAATATCCTGTATTTATATTTATAATAATTGGTAATTTTAGTTTTCCCCTCTAGATTTCTCTCATTAAATAGGTAAGAATTCATGTAGAAAGACAAATATATCCTTCAAACTTTGTCTAATGACAAATGACCTCTTAATGCCCATAAGAAGGATAGTATCCTGATAGCAACAAAAATGTATTTAAATCAATTTTCACTTTCACTAACCCTAATCCAACCTATTAGAGGTAGAAACAATGAATCATTAATGAAATTGCATTGTTTCTCCATTGATTACTTAATATTAAGAGATTTAAAAATTAAAAAAAAAAGGGAAATTTCTAATTTCTACGTATTAAAAAAGGGTCAAAACGATGAATCTACATAGTCCCCGGCGACAGTGTATTAAAAAAAATTCTAATATTATTTACATATAGAAAAGGATAAAAAAAATATGAAGCTCGAGATATGTTAATAAGCAATGAATCTTAGTTTTAATTCGTAACGATATTAATAAAAAATATTTACATAAAAAAGATAGAAAAAATAGCCTTAGACATGACGAATAATAATTTTAACCCTAAAAATTCTATTTTCGTATGAAAAATGATGAAGAAAACCGGTCGCAAATAACTATAAATGAGAGTTTAGATTTTCAATAATTTCATTCTTTTTCTTATGTGTAATTCACTAATGTGTAGTAAATCAAATATTTTTTAAATAATTGGTAAGTATATAATTTTATTTGTATTAAGTCGATTAGACAAATAATCTGGCTCAGTATTGTTTAAGGAAATAATTTTTTTCAATTATTTTTTTCTCAATTTGGTTAGGATAGATCTGTTGCAATGCATTATGACTATGATAATTGATTCGATTAAAAAATGCTTGACCTTTGATTTTTCAATTCTCTCGCATAATTACTTATTTATCATAAGAAAATTTGATAGATCTTATGGTTTAAATAAGATTTTGGCGATTAAAAAGAATTCAAAATTTCCTTCAAATACCATACAACATAATTGTACGGAATTATTTTTTTTTTCCAAATATGACATTATTAAGATCATTTTCATGACCGGTCTCTCTATACTTCCACTATAAAAATTTCGACTTATTGTAAAATATATGTTTTAAAATAGTCTTTTTAAGCAAAGAGATTGAGATCCGTCAACCGAAATATCAAGCATTTAACAATATTCGTAATTGACTAAACAATGTTGATAATGAATTTGTTTTGGTATTGGATTAGTGAAGATCTAATAGTTATTATTAGTTATTTTCTTTAATTTAATTAAGAAATAACGGTAATTGTTTTATGAGTACCGACCGAAAGTCTTAATTTAAAGTATGAGAAGAATCATTCAACTTATAATAGAGAAATAACCGTTACTCTTATGAGTGCCACGAAGATATTGTAATTTAAATATTTAGGAAAACTATTCAATTTTATAGAAAAATAACGGTAACTGTTTTATGAATACCGATATAAATGAATAATAGTTAAAAAAACGTACAAAATTATTTTAAAACTCTGTATTGTCAACGAATGTCACAAGATTGCAAATAACAATATAGATAGTTAAAATGTTAAAACTTATATTCTTCATGAACCATATTTAAACTTGAAAATTGATGTATATAAACCTTTAGTTGTAAGGGGGAAAAAAGAAAAATTGAATATGAATGAAGAAAAAAGAAATTTAAGGGTTTCATGAGGGGGACAACGTTACCAAGGTTAATCCCATCTGCTATAAATAAAGCCCCTCTCTGTGCTCAGAAATTTGCAAGGCGAAGAGAGAGAGAGAGAGAGAGACAGAAAGGGTGGGGGGAACTCTTTCAAATAGCTTCCTAGGGTACGTATGGAATTGATTGAGATCACTGTTTCAAGCAATCTCATCTGGTGGGTTTGAAGGTTTCATTCGGTCTTCTTCAATGTGAGTCTCTCTCTCTCTCTTCAATCTTGTACGTCTTTCTTGTTGTTATGATATTGGAGTGGTTGTGTTCTCTTTCACTCAGATTATTGTCCTCACTGCATAGAGGTGGATCTGGGAACAGGTGATCTCTTTCTTGAATTCAATCTCCAAGAAAACAATCTCATCTGGTGGCAATTAAGGATTTTCAGTCTGTCTTCAATGTGAGTCTCTCTCTCTCTCTCTCTCTCTCTCTCTCTCTCTCTCTCTTCTTGCACATCATTCTAGTTGTTATGGTTTTGGATTGATTGTTCTTAGATTTGATCTTTTGTTGTAACACAATCACGTTGGAATTGAAATAGGCTACGACATGCTCAGCAAAAGAAAAGAAAAAAGATTTATCATTTCTGGGTTGGACTTATTTGCTCATATTGCCCTCAACGTCTAGAGGTGGATCTTTTTTTTTGTTATTTAATTTATTTAATTTATTTAATTTTTAATTTTTTTAATAATATTTCATCACCACTTAGACATATATGATAAAACCTTTGGCTTTCTTGATGTTTGATTGGTGGTGTTTTCTAAAATCTACTCAAAATTTTGCCATTAATACTTCAATTTTTTTTTTTTGAGCATTTTCAAATGGATTACTCTAATCAGATCGCTTTAATAATTAAGTTAATATTTTAATAAAACAACGGTCTAGTTATAAATATCATAAATTAATTGCGTACCGATAAAGTTCTTTTGTAAAAGAAATTATTTTGATATTCGATAATATTTAATTATTATAAGAGGTTAAATTATAATTTTGTTAAAATCGATGATTTCGTTTGTAAAATTTGTTTAAAAATTATTAACTTTAATTTTTCTCTTTGTCTTGCATCGATGATTGTTGAGTTAAAGTATTTATTTACTTATTTTTCTATTAATTTCATTGATAAAAGGTGTAGGAACTCTCAATAATCTCCACAAAGCATTGATTCCAAAATCCAATCACAAAGATTATTAAGGGGGACTTCCACCTCCCATCCTTACTTCTTACAAAATCTCAAAATCTCATAATCTCTTCTTTTACCAACTTTCTTTAACCATCTCTCTCTCTCCCCCCCCACATAATATCCAATATCTTTAGTTATAAAAATTGATAAAATTTAATTTTTCCCTTTCAAAAATTTCTCCCCTTATATAGGCAAGAGCTCGTATTGAAAGCCAAACATATCATTCAATGGTTCTTTAATATTTTTTTTATACGATAAAATGCATTTTAGTTCATTTTTATCGAACATAAATCAATTCTGATTTATATTAATTTTGTTTTTCAATTTTACCAAAATTATACTATAATATTCTTGCCCATTAAATCTGTTTCACTCGTCAAATATATTGTAAATAAATTATAGTAAAAATTGTGAAAAACCATTATCTTTCTCCTTTTTATTCTTATTATTATTATTATTTTGGTGTAGCATAATAAATTTTATAGGAGGACAAATACTATTAATGAAATTGTTTCCTTTTATAATTACTTGATTTGAAAAGAGATTTAAAAATCCAAAAATAATAAAATTATTATTTTTACATATTAAAAAGGTGAAGAAACAAAGAATCTATATAGTTACAAGTAACATTGTAGAAAGGAAGATTCTACCTACCTATAAAAAAATAAAAAATCATGAATCGAGCCATATCTAATAACAATTTAATTTTTAATATTTTTTTAAATTTATAAATAACAAATATAAAAAAGAATCTGAAAATCGATAATAATCGATAAATTAATAATGTGAATGAAAAAATTTATTTATATAAAAAAGATTGTGAAAAAATTTATTTATATTAAAAAGGAATGATAAATAACAATTTTTTTTTTAAAAAAAATATTCTATTTACATAGTGAAAAATAACCATTTAAAATCTAATTAATAGAAAAGGTATATCAAAGAGATATAGATGGTATGAAAATGGAAATGAGGAAATATATAATTATATGAGTAATATTAAGATTTTTATGTAAATATTATTTATTTTATAAAATAAAAGAATAATCATATTTTAAAATAAAATCTAAAATAATAATTATTAATTATAAGAAAAATAATATAAAATTTTAATTAAATAAATAATTTTTTAAATATAAAAAATATGTAAATTTTAAAAAATATAATAATTTTTAATTTAGTGCGTTGAGATGATTTAAAAATAAGTAAATATTTGCATTGAGAAGTTCCGTACACGTGAAAGAGACACTTCGAGCTAATATAAATATATATATCTTGCAATATTTTCCATTACAAAAATTAAAAAAAGAAAGGGAAAATGAAAAGGATAAATTCCCCCCCGCCCCCCTTCCCCCCGGGCCCAAAAAATATAAAATCCCCAGGTCTCTTTCACCCACTCCCTCGCTTGTGTTCCCGGACCATACTCCCTCTCTCGCTCTCTCGCCTAGGGTTTTCTTCCTTTCTACATCATCTCCTCTCGAATTCCGCCCGATTGAGTGCTCTTTCTCCTTCTTCCATTCATCAATCAGACCCTTGATTCCATCTTCTTCCTCTCAATTTTCCTAGGGTTTACTTCCATCTGCCCAAAAGTTCTTTTCTCAATCGATGGCTCCGGTTAACAAATTAGCCAGGCAAATGGATCAGAAGCAAAGCCTCAAAGATTCTGACGGGGCGGATGTCCCTTCCAACAATCTTTGGGTTGGGAATTTGACGGCGGACGTGACCGACTCGGATTTGATGGAGTTGTTTGGAAAGTACGGGGCTTTGGACAGCATAACCTCTTACTCGTCTCGGAGCTACGCATTCGTCTACTTCAAGCGCATGGAGGATGCTAGGGCTGCTAAAGATGCTCTCCAAGGAGCTCCTCTTCGTGGAAACTCTATAAAGATTGAGTTTGCCAGACCGGTTTGTTCTGATCTTCGTGTTCTTTCTATCTTTAATTTCGTGTTTAATGTTACCTTGGACTGTTTGTGTAATTGTTTTGGACATTGGACTTTTTCATTGCCTTTCAATGCAATTCTTGCTGGAATAATTCAAAGTTCATAGTGATTCCTTTCAGTTTCGTGAGCTCCATTATCTCTTGCGCCGTCCTTTTCTCTAACGAAGGAAACCCGCTCATAGATTCTATGATTTAACTCCTACTTATATTAAAAAATGAATTTGTTGTGCAGATAATATTAGGAGATAGAAAATGAGTAGGATATTTTCAAAATTTTGTAGATACTTATCTAGAAAGTAATAATAAATTAACTATGGAATATACATCGACGATTTAGTGAGTATAAAATGGGACCAAAGTTTAAAAAGACAATAAAATACTGCATCAATCGCATAATGTATTTATCTTCCATTACTGAATTGACACTTTCAGCATGACTTTAGATGCATTAGCAACCAATTGTATCTTTGTTCTCAAAGATAAAGGGATAACATGTGAGTCAATTGTGTTTGTGTACAATGGGCTTAAGTTAATGTGTATTTCAGGGGATTTAAGTTCGAGAACAGCCAAGAACACGTACCACCTAACCCTAGCATATCGGATGTCGAACTGCCTCATATTAGTAATACACGTGAGGAAACTTTTTTAGTTTGGTTTTTTAATTAAATGGGGCTATGTGCATAATGATATCTAATCAAACATCTTAATCGCAATGCTTGTGTTCAGTGGACAATGCCTTATCTGTATTGGTTCATATTTGCTCATAGGGTTTGTTTGGAACTGACATCGCATAGAGATTCATATTTCAATTTATAGATAAGAATTAAGCAAAATTTTTCAAAGTCTCGAGTTCTGCCACCCTTAGAAATTCACTAGGTGAATCTTAAGAAATAATATTGCAATTGCATCAATCATCAAGATGAGAAGCAAGGAAGAAAGTAGGTTCCTTTCCATGACATTCCTTAACAAATGGAAGGTGTTTGAAGAGGCAAATTACACTTGAAAGGGAAATCGCCAAGTTCTTGCAATTTACTGCATTGAAATATTTTGTATTAAGAAAAATACATCAGATCATAAGATTTTCCTTTTTACATCTTTTAACAAGGAAAAAATTGCATCAAAATAGCTGCTATTTAAAAGTCATGTGCATATAGAATTCAAATATTTAGTAGAATTAAAGATTCTAGAAATTTCTAAGAATTTGACTAATTTTGCAGGAATGTGTGTTTTTGGTGCTACTTTTTCAAAATCTACTGTGTTCGTCAGGCGACTCGATTGAAACATTGAAAAGAAGAGGGATTTTTGTTCTTTGGCATTGCCTTGGTGCTTTGTTTAGGTTTTTGTTTGTATATATTTATTCTCTTTTCTATCAAAATGAATAAAAATATATATAACAGGATGGGGAAGGCTCTTCATAAGGAAGCAACCTTGGAAGAGTGTTCTATTGTATCTGTTTAACCACTATGCAAAAAATTCTTGTCCTTAGTACATCAATTCACATGAGTTAATCTCTACTTTAACCTGTTGATCCCCCGATCCACTTATAACAAGTTCTTATGTGATTTCTAGTAAATTCGAGTTCATCAATTCATGAGTTAATCTCTACTTTAACCTGCTCACTATTCATTGGGCATAGGTTTCTTTCCTTTCTATTGCATTCTTTGTTATAACTTTACGAATTTCATGATGAGAGGCTAAGCTAATTATCGTTTTCCTACAAGCAAATTCTAACATGCCTTAGCTACACAATCTCAAAAGTTTAACTCATTCTGGTTTATGGTATTAATAAAAGGAGATTTTGTTCTCTTTTAAATGTAATTGACAATGTAAAGTTGTGAGCTATGCGTTGAAGAGTTTCGCTCGCTCTCTCTCTCTCTCTCTCTCTGTCTCTCTCTCTCTGTCTGTCTCTCTCTCTGTCTCTCTCTCTGCTGACACATAATTGACCCAAATGAGTTCCCAGGATTGTTCCTGCTAAACAGCATATAATATGTAATAGACTCATAAACGGTGCTAGGAGCAAAGCTTCCTCTTTATCACAAAATTAGTTAAATTTTATCTTCTTATATTGGTGGGTATGGATGCGTGCTGCACCAATATAAAGGCCCAAAATATGTAAACTCAAGTATTGAGTTGATCGAATAAATTGCAAAGCAAGAAGGTGGGATCTGTTATTTGCATTGGTATTATCTTAACATAATGATCTCACTATTTGCTTTCTTTGAAATCTAATGTAGTCTCGTATGCAGGCTAAACAATCTAAACACTTGTGGGTGGGTGGTTTTGGGCCTTCAGTTACTAAAGAAAAATTAGAAGAGGAGTTTCTGAGGTTTGGAAAAATTGAGGACTTTAAATTCCTTAGGGACCGAAATACAGCATTCGTTGACTACTTTAGATTGGAGGATGCATCTCAAGCAATGAAAAGCATGAATGGAAAGCGGATAGGCGGTGACCAGATTCGTGTTGATTATCTGAGATCGCAACCCTCACGAAGAGTAAGTCCTTTTTGTCTGATTTTGAGAGATGTTCCCCTTTTCTTTCCCTCTCTTGGTGTTCCTTGTTTTGTGAAACTGTGTGCGTAGTAACTGTTGTAATAGATGAGCCTCAAGGTAACACTATTGTTAATATTTATAACATCATTGTTGTATTATTATTATTCACTCAATTTAATGGTATATGTGTTTGTCTGTAGTTGCCCCTTGTTTTCCATGATTGTTTCTCTAATGTGCTATATGCCAATTAATTTGTCATGATATCCATTCTAAGTGGTTCTTTCATATTTGCTTTGTCTTCTGATCTTTTACTTATTACCTTGAGGTTAATAATGGGATTTCTGAGAGTTTGGTCTTTGGATGTTAGTGTGGTTGGTTGGGGGTTTTATGGGATTTGCATGCTGATCCCATAGCACTTTCATGGTCATAATTAGATAACAACTTAAAGCCCTTTATTGTTTGAGGCAGTTTCTGTCTCTGTTCTTAGTCTAACCAGTAGAGGTAGAACAAACTCTTGGACCACATTGTCATAGTTGGGAGATAGGTGAAGAAAAACCATAGAGCACCTCTTGAATTCCTGTTTTGAGTTTGGACCTTGGTGATTTAGTTGAGATTCTTATGTGTGAGCAGGAGCAGTGGCATGAGCATGATGCAAAGGATGGTCACTTTCCAAATAGAAGCATGGGTCCTGACTCATCGTGGGCACCTCAAGGTTCTTTCAGAAGTTTTTCTGAGTCTGGCCATTCTGGGCCTAAACGACAGCAGGTATGGTTTTGGACTTCTTAGTGATAAAATATGTAGATTTATTTATTTATTTAAATATCAGGGGGATGAGTCTGGCATTGCGCTGATGGAGTTTTCAGGGGATAGACATGATTTAAGAGATTTTATATCTTGTCCAGCTGATATATCTCTTTCTATTTTTCTATACCTTTTCCTTTTGGGTACTATCTCTCTTTCTCTCCTTTTTATCATTTGATAGAAAAAGAAAAATATATTAGATGTATGAAGGAAAGTACAAAGTCCCCTAAGTATTATGATCCTCAGAAAAAAGAACAAATCAAAACATTACAGGAGATAACATACAATTGCTCTCCAATCTTTCTTCAAATCCTCTAGAATATATCTTATAAATCTCCGAAACATGAGCCCATAGGGAAGCATAAAAGACAATTTTGTCCCATGATAAAGAAATTTGAATGGTTTAATTGCTGAATATTCTATCCCATGATAAAGAAATTTCAATGGTTTAATTGCTGAATGTTCTAGTCTAATGGTGTCTCCAAGTACATGGCATAGCCAAAAGCATGCATTTTCAAAGCAGTCGAGTATCTTTCTTTCTTCCAAAATTTATAAATTTTTGCTAATAAATCAAGCATTCCCCTGGGTAAACCAAAAAATTTTCACAAACAATAAAAAGGTGGTTCCACATCTCCATCATAGTAGAACAATGTAAAAATAAGTGATCTCTATTTTTAGCATTATTGTAGCACATGACACAAATCTCTTGGGAGTTAGCTTTATAAGGCTTCCTTTTTTTTAGAAGATCATTGGTAAATGTTACCAAGCTTCATGGACTAAATAAAATTTTTAACTTTGGTAAGAAGTTTTACTTTCCAAATAAAATTGTTTAATTGAAATGGAGGATTTTGAGCAAACCTAAGGAGATAATGAAAGAGAGATCTACATGTAAAAACTCTTGAAGAATCAAGACCGCAAATCCTAGTGTTAGGAATATGAGGAGAAGGTCCATTACCCTGAAAGAGAGAAATCAAAGAAGAAAATTCAGTAGTTTTTTGTCGTTAAGAGTCGTTCAAAAAAAAAAGTTCCAAGAAGACGAATGTCCCTCCCTAATATAAAAATCTTTGATAGGAGTAAACTGAAGTCTGGATAACCTATAAAGACGAGGGATGGAAATGAAAACATGCGAGTCCACAATCTATGAGTCCTCCCAAAAAAAAAAAAAGGAAAAATAAATAAATAAATTTTCAATGATTGCAATTGTAAATTCTAACTCCAGCATTGGCATCCCACCCATTTTTAAGAAGACCATGCTTGCTCTCTAAAGTCATTGCTTGCCAAAGAGATGTTTTTGAATACCATTACTGAGACCTAACCCATCTTCAACTTTGTGTTTACATACCTTGATCCCAACTAACCAAATGTTCTTTCTTAGTCAATCTACTCCACAACAAAGAAAATCTGTTAATCAACTTTCAACCTTATTTGCTATCATAGCCAAAATCCTAAAAATGGATAGAAAATATAGGAGTATAATAGATAGACAAGCGAGGATAAGGGAAATATGCCTGCCTCAGGTAAAACAAGCTCCCTTTCAATCCGTGATCTTTTATGGAGTTTTATTCCACAACAGGCTTCAAAAGCCGAACACTGTGGGGATTATCGCCCAAGGGAATCCCTAGATAGGAAGTAGGTCACTCCCTCGTCAAACAATTACTAATACTAGCCAAATGATCAAGAATCTTGTAGAAACATTTATGCCAAGAAGCCCATTCTTAGATATATTGATTTTGAACCTAAAATTCTCTCAAAAATATTAAGAAGAGCAATCATTTCCCAAAACCCTCACTACCCTCTTTAAAAAAGAGAATGATATCATTTGCTAAGTGAAGAAGTGACAGATAAACATTGTCACTATCTGCTCTAAGATCAAAATATATATATGTATTAGCACGAATCGCTCCCTTAATCATTCTACACAAAGGATCAACCTTGAGAGTAAAAACAAAAGGAGAAATGGATCTCCTTGTCTTTGTCCATGCGACATTGAAAATTAAGTTTTCAGCTCTCCATTAATAATGACAGAGAAGCAAATTGAACTCAAGCACCCTTTAATCCATTGTCTCTGACTTCCAAACACCTTTTTTTCTAACACATTATTTAAGAAGCTCCAACTAACCAATGATAAGGTTTCTCAAAGACTAATTTCAAGACAACAATTCATTTTTTTTCCCTTTTTTTGGCTAAATCTACAACCACATTAGCCACAAAGGCAACATCTAAAATCTGTCTACCTCCGATAAACCTCTCTAGTTATAGGAATTCATCTCCTCTAATGTCATACATAATTTATTGGCTAAAATTTTAGCCGCAATACGATAAAGACTAGTTATGAAATTGCTAGGTCTAAAATCCTTCACCTTTAAGTAGCAGAATTTTTAGTTATATTTAACTCAAACACTTGTACTCCACCCATTTCATATAAAATTCATCAAAGACTCTAAACAAATCTTCGTATATAGCATCCCAAAAGTCTTTTTTTTGGGGGGGGGAAGCAATTGTTAAACCATGTGATCAGGGCTTTATCCCTGTCAAAACCCCTTTTCCAAATTTATTTCTAGCCAATAGGCTCTAGAATTCTCAATAGGAAACCATTCAAGTCCTTTGATGATGGGGAAGCCCTATCCTCCTCGGAATATAAATTCCTAGAAATTCTCGTGATAGCTTCCTCAATAGAGGCAAAACCGATGATCACATTACACTCAACATCTTCTAATTCTCATATAAAACTCTTTTGCCTCCTAGCATTGACCACATAATGAAAAACCAGGTATTCCAGCCCTCCTCTCAAACCCATGCAATTTTTTTTTTAATGCCAACTACTCTCGTGAAGGATAGGCTCCTCAAGATCCTTTCTGTGATTCTCTCTACGGTTAGAAAGATTACCAGTCAAATCTCCCTCAACTTACAACATCTCAATCTCTTAAATATCCTGAAGAATGCCACTTTTCTGATCTCTAATATCACCAAAAAAATCTCCTTATTCCAAATCTTGAGGGACTGTTTTTTAATTCTTCAATTTTCTTATAAATTTAAACCCCTCTTAACTTGTTATATCAATACCTCTTTACAACTCCACAACTCCAACACTCTCTGAAGGTCTCGGTGACACAACCACGTTTTCAAATCTAACCTGAAACAGAATGGATAAAGAAAAGGAATCATGAAGACTGTCAATCCAGTGAAAGATTCTAACATACCAAATGATAACTGCCCCATCCAAAGAACCATAAGTGGAAAGACAGTCCCAATCCTTAAACCTGGACTCCCAAATGGAATTAGTCAGCCAGCATCCACCTCCTCCAACTTAATCTCATGAAAAAACACCATGTCATGCTGAGCTCTATGAATGGTATCGCGACCCTTCCTTCTTTTCCTTTATCTCCTAATTCCCTGACGTTCCAACTAAGCACTTTTACTAGTCACCTGAACCATCCCTTAATGAGGCTCTACAAATCCCTCATCTTTGCTCACCTTTTCATTCTTTTTCCTTAGTGACATAGACCAAAGGAACAGGGATGACTTCTGTGGGTGTAATGCTACAGTCAAGTAGCTCAAATCTATGTATTGGGAACCGATTGTTCCTGGCTATCCTTCTCACCCTTTGGGGTTAAAGCTAAGCTTCGATTACCCATAAAACACAAAGTGTCATCATGGTTGTGGTAGCAAGTATGGTTTCCAGCTAATGTCAGTGCTGAGACTGGATGATCATCTTTGTTACTAGAAGACCCACCTGAAATAGGACTCAGTGCACAAATTTTGAGAATCGTTTAAAAGTTATTGCAACTCAGGTTATTATTTTTTTTCCATTGAAAAAGAATTGGAAGACAGAATTTCTACCTCCGCTAGGGCTTGAAAGCTCCATGTTGCTTAAAACCTTAGTGCCCCAACATCTAATGGAATCCTCCTAGGGCTATCGTCACAACGTGCTGCATCATTATTGTCATGCCCACAAAGTCTTGGCTATCTCAACCACCGCTATGGATTTATGCCATTGGAAAAGAAGTTTTTATCACTAACTCTTCATCTCCATTTTAAGTATCAGGGGGATAATCCCTTCTGATTGCTACTTTTTGAGATACAATATGCCATGTTTGTTATAGTGATATTTTGTTTTCCGGTCTTATTCACTTTCATCAATATCAGTTGTGTTCTTCTATAATTTATGATATCTCACACCATAAAAACTAAAGCATGAATATTTAGTCATTCTCATTGACGTGATGAGAGCTTTTAGAGCTTCTTGTCACTAGTCTGGTGCCACAGATTTGTCTGAATTCAGGTTTGCTCTAAGACTATGGTGGTAAGATAATGACACTTGATCAAATTGAGACAATCCCTTTTATGGTCACTTGTGTTTACTTTCATTCGTTGACTATATTTTCTCTCTATCATCATATTCATATTTGTTTATGTGATTGTTGCAGCCATCCATACCCTTAAGTGGGCGGAGAGGAGAAGGCCAACCCAGCAAAGTTTTATGGGTAGGCTATCCACCTTCTGTCCAAATTGATGAGCAGATGTTGCACAATGCAATGATTTTATTTGGCGAGATCGAAAGAATAAAAAGCTTTCCTTCTCGCCATTACTCCTTTGTGGAGTTCCGCAGTATAGATGAAGCTCGCCGAGCTAAGGAGGGCCTGCAGGGCAGGCTTTTTAATGATCCCCGAATATCAATCATGTTCTCTAGCAGCGAGCTGGCACCAGGAAGAGACGAGACTCCCTTCTATCCTGGTATCAAGGGTCCTCAGCCTGAGATATTCTTTCAGGAACGTCCGTATGGGGCTCCACCGGTGGACATGTTTAATCACGGTCGACCCATTGTGCCAAATAATTTTAATGGACCCCTTCCTGATGGTATTCTCGGACCCAATATGATGATGAGGCCTTTTGGTCCTCGAGAACCACTTCTACCTGTGCCTGAATTTAATGATATACCAGCTGTTCATGGTTTTGGGGATGGAAGTCCCAAGCATTCATTGGTTGGAAATTGGAGGAGGCCATCTCCAGCCCCTGGTATGCTTCCTACTCCCCCAACTTCTGTGAGGTCATCAACTAGGCCTACTGGTTGGGATGTGTATGATGTAGAACAATTTCCAAGGGATTTGAAAAGACCAAGGGTCGATGGCCCTCTGACAATTGATGATGTACCTTTTCCATCAAGAAAGGTAGATGAATATGGGATGGGATCAGATCAAGTATACGGTGGATCTCAGCTTGAACCTGGTGGACATCTAGCAAATGCCCAAGGGAAGAATGTACGTGTTCTTGCAGACACGAGGGTGGCAAGTGGAGCTCCTATTGTGAGTCATCCAGATGAAGATTTTATTTGGCGTGGTGTTATTGCTAAGGGTGGAACTCCTGTATGCCATGCTCGCTGTGTACCTATTGGAAGAGGAATTGATTCTGAGCTGTAAGTATACAATTTTCCATTTGAGTAGTCTTCTTGTTCAATGATTTTTCCCAATACATAGGTAGCATGTCAGCTGTTCTGCCTTGATCTTGGAAAATGAATTAGTTGATTGGAGCTTTTTTCTTGAAAAATTGGGCTGTTGGATTGTTACCTGCTTGTGATATTTGCTAAGAACTCTGAAGTGCTAGTGGTCTTGTACAACTGTTGCCATTGTCCTATATGCTCTATAGATTTTCTAGTTTTGAGGCACTATGGTTGGGGGTATTAATTTGACAATCTCTGTTATGAGTAAAGTTTCTGGTTATAATTGAGCATCATTTTTTTCCTGCTCTTTTGGGCATGGGACATCAGTGGCTTTGCATGGTCCGCATTGTGAATAGTTTTTTCATGAAGTTCAAGAGGATAATCTTTTCTTCTTTTTTTCCTATGGAAATTGGTGGATTCATCTATTGTTGCCCCTTTGGAGAGACATAACCGGAACAATATCCTGATTTCTCACATATTTCGATTTGGTAAGCACAGTCAACAGTGAGTGTGACTGCAGTAGCCTTAGGTGGTGTGGGAAACATAAGCTGGTTATTGATTCTGGCTGAAAACATAGATTCTCTGGTGTTGGTAGATTATGCACTGCAGATACATGCATTCTCTGGTGTGGGAAACACAAGTACACTTGACTTGATGAGTAGTTGGTAGTTTCTGT
The DNA here is from genome assembly GCA_033439265.1 of Dillenia suffruticosa. NCBI lineage: Eukaryota > Viridiplantae > Streptophyta > Magnoliopsida > Dilleniales > Dilleniaceae > Dillenia > Dillenia suffruticosa. Next base: position 2,222,142 of record JAVTVX010000001.1, read on the forward strand.
TAGATAATTGATTCTAAATGACCTTTCGCTTGATGAACAACAATTTGAGCTTTAATTCCAACAATTGGAGTCGGTCATTTGAAAGACAAATATAGAGATGAAAAAAAAATTAAAAAATTAATTTTTTTTTTTAAAAATTAATTTTTTTTTTAAAAAAATTAAATTTTTTTTTTTTAAAATTAAATTTTTTTTAAAAAAAATTAAATGACCTTTCGCCTGATGAGCATGCATTTTGCATATGTCAATATGCTGCAAGCATGACAGATAATTTTTTCTCAGTGACTTTATCGTAATCTTTCTTTTTCTGAAATGCAGTCCTGATGTTGTGAATTGCTCAGCAAGGACAGGGTTGGATTTGCTTGCTAAACATTATGCTGATGCGGATGGATTTGACATTGTTTTCTTTCTACCTGATAGTGAAGAAGATTTTGCTTCTTATACAGAATTTCTACGCTATCTTGGTCAGAAAAGCCGTGCTGGGGTTGCAAAGTTGGATGATGGAACTACACTGTTTCTTGTGCCCCCTTCTGATTTTCTCACAAATATCCTTAATTTTGCGGGCCCAGAACGACTTTATGGTGTGGTTCTTAGGTTGCCACAAGTCCCTGTTGGTGCAGCGGTCCAGCAACAAAATCATCAGCCTGTTCCTTCACCCCTTTACATTGATAGACAACTGGTTCCTCCTCAACAGCCCAACATTGATAGGCAACCTGTTGCTCCACCGCCCAACATTGATAGACAACTGGTTTCTCCACAGCCAAAATACAGCCTAATGCCCCAAAATGAGGAAAATATTCTGCAGGGGGATTATAATAAGAGTTTGCATGAGGAGTCAAAATATGCCCAAAGACCATATGTGCCAACTACTAGTGAGCCCCCTTCATTAAGTTCTGCTCCTCAAGAATATGCACCCACTGGTACTGCACCAAAATCTCAGGCCAGCATGGCTTTAACTCCTGATCTCATTGCTGCTCTAACGTCTTTATTACCTCCAAAAAGTCAGCCGTCAGCTTCCATAAGTGATCAGCAGCCATTAGGCTCTACTGCTATGATGACTCAACCGCATTCTGTTGCACCTGATACAGGAGTTCCAGCACAAGGATGGAAACTTGATCTTGAAGTCCATGATCAAACAGGTCATTCATTTCAACAGCCAGCACATCAATTTAACACCCAATCTCAACTTGTGCCACACTTCCAATCTTACACAAGTGCATCCAATGCTACTGGAAACTCTGTGCAAGCTGTCCTTGGGGGAACTCAAATTAGAGATGCTCCTTTAAATCTGCCCCAGCAAGGTGGAATTTCTTCTCGGCCTGCATCTGACTTTTCATTTCCTTCTCAGAGTGGGCAGTTGACGGTGCTGACACAGGGTAACCAGCAGTATCAGCTTGAAGTTCCTCACAATACTCAAAGGGTATATGGCATGGCCCATGGATCTGATGCTAGTTCAAATGGTTTGCAAGTCTCTCAAGACAGTAGACTTCCTATTGCTGCTTCTAGCGAGGTTTGTGATGCTAACTTCTCATATACAAACTACTGAATTGGTGGCATCTTACATCTGATAAGGTCAACTTGCAGCTTCCAAATCTGGTGCAGCAGCTTCCACCTGCGCCTTCTGGAGCTGCTCAAACCACACCCGAGGTAGAGGCTGATAGGAGTCAGAGGTACCAGTCCACATTACAGTTTGCTGCCAATCTCCTCCTCCGGATACAGCAGCAACAAGGGAATAGTCAGCCAGGGCAAGGGACTGGAAATCAGCAGTGAGTTTGCCAGGTAGTTTTTAATCCATAAATTCATTCTTAAAGGCATTGATGGATGTTTAGTGTAGTTAGAATGCCTATGTGATCAAATGCTTGATTAATTGCTTGTATTCATTGATATAATTCTATTAGGATATAGTGATTGTTGGATTCTTGAACTGTGTTTAGTTTGTAATTCCAAGGCTGGGGGTCTGTTAGGCATATCTTCAAGTTATCTTGGAGTCTGTGTTGTGTTGGTTGAGAAACAGATAAGAGGGTTAATGTTTTCCTCTGCTGTGTTTGGTATAAACATTAAGTTATGACTCTTTTTACCCCTCTATAATCAAACAATTGTCTTTTCTCTCTAAAGAAATAAGGAAATATATTTTTTCATCTCTAAAACGAAACATACTAGTTTCATCTCTCTAAATAAATCAATTTAATTTTGATACTCTTCCTTAAATTAAGGTCATAGGATTTCTTTACTTAAAATCCCAATTCAATTTTAATTTTTCTCTTTTCAAATTAAACACATTAGTTTTTTCTTTGTACAAAAAGTATGAAGTTTGTTTTCTTTCTCTACATTTAAATAAATTTACTTTCTTTGTCGAAATTATTGATTTAATTTGGATCTTACTTTAAAACTAAATATATTAGTTTTCTCTTAAGAAAATCAACTTCGTTTATATTTTCTCTCTAAACATATTGGCTTTCTAAACTTTAACATATTAGTTCTGTGTTTAGAAAATCAATTTATTTTAAATTTTATTTCTCTAAACGCATCAATCTTAAGTTTTCTCTCTCAAAAATTAATAAAGAAAAAAAATCTCATTCCTTGTCTTTAAAACTAAACAAATTAATTTTCATTCTTGAAAATAAAAATAGTTCATTTAAGTTTTCTATCTCCAAATGCATTGGTTTTGAATTCTTTTTCCAAAAAAAAGACTTCAAATTTTGTCTTCGTAAACACATTGCTTTTGTAATTTCTCTCTAGAAAAGTTAAATTTATTTATTTTTTCTTTCTAAAACTAAATATATTAAAGAATCAATTTATATAGATTTTCTCTATGTAAATGGGACAAATATAGGAAATCCTTTATTCTATGTTTGTCTCTGAAATGGCCAACATCCATCCCTGATCATAGAGCTATTCTTATTCTCTATGTAAGTGCTTTTGGTTTGAGTTTTCTCTAGCAACAAAACTAAATTTAGTTTTTTTTTCTGTCAAACTAAACACGTTAATTGTGTTTATTTTATTTTGGGAGGGAATAATGCTTCTACTTGGATCAGATATGGGGATGCTTTCACCCTCTATTTGGGAATCCTATTACCCCCATTACATTATTCCTTAGTTGAATTTTGCATATCAAACGTGGAGAAATGGTAGTTTAATTTTGCATATCAAACAGGGAGAAACGGGGTGAAAGATTATTTGGGCAATCTTTAGATCCCTTTTTACCCGAATTCAAACACTACCCATTAGTTTTAAGATCATCATATAACTGCGCTTGTGCTTGGGACTTCAGAGACTTTGTACTAATATGCCTATTCTCTCCTGAGATCTGGTCATTTACAAGTGAATTTTTTAGGGATATGGTTGGACCTAGGATTTGAAAGTGATCATTAATGAGTTAATAATGTCATGTAAAACATACCAAAATGAATAGACTGGGAAGCTTCCTTTCTGTGGCTTTGTGTTATTCTATTTGCCCTTGCCCTTGTGTTTGGGATGGGGGAGGACATCCCAAACTGATTTTGACAAGTACCCCCAATAATTTCTGGCAGCTTTTTTTGGGGGGGGGGGGGAGAGCATCTCTAATGCGGAACTCTAAGATTAGCTTCCTTACCTAAAATGGTTGTGGAGGCTCCTCCAATACCTCTTGTTATGTCAACATATGTAGCAGTTCAATGTTTCTTGTTCCTGCTTCTTAGCTTTACTATTCTAAAAATTGTTTTTAGCTTTATCTTATCTCAAAATGAATTGTCTACCTTTGCATTGTTTTGTTTGGCTGTTACAATACTTAACTACTTTTTAAATTTCTACTTTTAATTTTTCTAGGGGTCCTACTCTTTTTTCACATGTTATTTACTAACTTATTGCATTGTTACTCTTCTACCTGCACTGCTTACTCTTTTTCTTCCTCTCCTAGTGTAGTCTACAATCTTGTAGAACATTTAGTTTACAAGTTGTTCATGAGTTGTAATTGCATTTGTATGTGCACTAATGTTGGGTTGTCAAGATGAATGAACTATTTTGGTGTTAATAATAGACTTATATCTCTAAATATCGACAACTGAATCTACTCTATAATACCAACCATCTAGTGCCAATTTTCAAATTTCTAAGTGGTGCACTCACTAATCCATCTAGGAGTGGATCAAAACTCGATGACGAAACCTAACAAGTGAAGCGGTGTGTCTTTGAAAAGCATCTCCTGGCAATACTTGGAAAAAAAAATGTAGTGCATCTCATGTCAAGGTGCTTTAGTATCTAATAAGACTCTGAAACCAAGGGAACCTGATGAATTTAAGACAAGATCTTTTGTAGAGGTAATTGGAGCATGTATAGCAACTAGTTGGCCTTCAAGACAACTTTCTTGCTGATTTTCTAGACAGAATGAAGAGAGCTACTGATTTAAAACAATTACAAGCCATAAGATTCCTTTTATATTTTAAGCATGGTTGTCAAAATCATGTTTTTGCAGATAGGGTTTTATTTTTTAGTAAATTACTTGATTCAAAATTTAGTAGAGTTCTTGCACAATTTCATACTTCTATCTTTGAATCTAGTGTAGTAGAATTTTTAGTTTGACAATCACCAGGTGCAGCTTTAGAATACGTCATAATTTTGAACAAGATGATGGGTATATCGTACTCAGTAGTCCATTCTGTTGATGCCCATGGAATGACATTACTTAATGTGAATCTTCAAGTCGGTTGAGAGAAGAAACTAATTCAAAAATACTAAAAGTCTAAAGAGTTGTGCACAATATGTCTAATCTATGTACAATACTTGGGACCAACAACTACATGAAACCATAAAATAATGAAGTATGCAACTCTTGCATTCATCGATGTACATAGGATCTTTGCCATTTGGAGGAGAGAGAGTGCTGAACATGAGAATGCCGATGAATATAATTAGGTCATATGTAGAATCACTTTGCAGGAGATTGTTCATGTGAAATACTGAACCCTTGAATATATGCAATCATAAGATGATGTTTGGTTCAGAGCCAACACAATATTAAGAAGAATTCTCTCTAATTGCGTTAAATATCAGGTTTCCAAGCTTATGTACTAGAATTCAACTTCCTTTGAAATTTGAAGTGAAGTGCTAACTAATAATATCCGAACTCTTCATTTACATATTGGTCTAAAAAGGTGGCATAAGGAGAGGGAGAGAGAGAGAGGGAGAGAGAGAGAATCATGTGAGAGGATAAACGAATAGAAGCACTTCAGGGGATATTGTTCTTGGGTAAGACTAAACCCATGAATTTTTGCAATTATAAGTCAAAGGCTAACACACTATTGGGAGCTAAAGTGTTCTTTCTAATTGTGTCAACATTAAATTTCCACTATTGTTGTCAAATTTTCAACTTCCTCAGAAATTGGAGTTAGAGAGCTCATAATATTCCAATTTTTTATGAGAGAATTGGTTTAATAAGGCAACACGATGCTATAGACGGAGAAGAGTGCTAAACATTTGAGTTTCGGCGAATATAATTAAGTCATATGTAGAAATACTTCATGGGAGATTATTGGGAAATATTGAACCCTAGAATTTTTGCAATCATAAGATTATATTGGATATAAAGCAAACACGACATTAAGAAGTAAAGGGTTCTTTCCAATTGCTTCAAGCATCAAGTAAAATTTCAACTCTCTCTTACCTTGGAATTGAAGTGCTACTCTAATATCTAAACTCTGCATTTGCAAATTGGTCTAAGAAGGAATCACAATTTTAGAAATCTAGATGTAATGCGACTCAAAAAATGTTATAGATGCCTTTCGATATTATGCACACTAAAGTATGTATGGTAATGGTAATTCAACAAGTTCTTTTAGTTTGAAAATGTATCTCCTGATTTTAAGGAGGAGGTTTGAATCAATTTTGTTGATGTTTAATGAATTTATACATTTTATAATTAAGGTCTTTTAATGACATATGCCGTTTTTGAGTCCATATTTGATGCAAATCAAGTTGCCTTGGAATTATGTTTTCACAACATTCTTGCTATGGTGCTCTACACAGTCTTTTATTTCTGAAGGTTTAAACTTTTAAATTCAAATTTTGAACCCCAATCATAGGTGTCAATTGTGCAGAAACTAATGAAATAACTCGTGAAACAAATTTTAGAATATAAATTTTTATACTATTATAACATATTCATTATTTTTGTTATTGGAGATACACGTGTTAACTTTATGTGAATTTATAACAGTAGAACTTCAATTCAAAGAGGAAAAAGAATATCCAATGCTCCCATTATTTTGCAAAATTGAAAGAGTTGGGTCCTTAATAGCAAGTGAACGGCTCAAATATACAACTTTCGGTCAAAAATTACATCATATTTGAAAATTTGGGCAACCCTTTGAATAACATTTCTTATGGGATCTGTATGGTATTCCTTTGGACAAGCTCAAAAGGTTTATCTCTTGCATCTAGATGAGAAAAGTGATAAAGACAAGTTAAAATTTTGACTGTATTTGGACATTTTATGAAGGAGAATAATTTTAGTAGAAGATTTTTAGGGTTTCAGATGTGGCCAAATATTATTTTTATTTGTATTTGTGTGAATACCAATTTGCGTTAGCCATTAACAAAACAAACAATAGATGGATGTGAGCTCTGATAATAAAGCTGTAATATTTTCGTCATATGTTTTTTCTTATATGTTGTAGGTAACTGGGGCTTTTAATTTACATAACATCGAGGGTTCCATGTTATGCCGATAAATATTTGTGAAGATGAGTCATGGCCATGAAGTTTCAAGTACAAGACTAAAACTCTTCCAAAATGGCGTTTTTACTGATCATTATATTAAAGATATGATTGGTTCCGTTTCCCATGCAGATGCTGCTTTTTCTACATCTTTCTCCATTCAAATTTCTCTTTTCTCCCTGTTCAAAACCGGTTCATCTCTCTCTCTACCTTCACAAGACACTATTTTCTCTTTATCTTTATTTTTATTATCTTGGTCGATAGAAATTTTCCAATTCTCTATTAAGTGTTGCTGCTGGACTTGGGATGTAAGGCAATGCCTCTAGAGGCGTAACATGTCTGCTCCTCTTTTTTTTTTTTTTGTTTTTTTTTTTTTTGTTCTCTTTCGTTCTGTTTTAGCTCAATTGTGATATTTTAAGAAACTACATGCTTAAAAGTTTTTTTATCTTAATTCAAATGTTTTTTTTTTCTTTTTAATACATTTGTGTTCTCAATTATTGACACGCAAAATAATATTATATGAATTATATATAATTTCATTTACATGCTCATACTATATAAAACTACATATAATAATTTGAATGTAATGAAAGGAATGCCTAATGGCTTGCTCATGGGCTCAACCTATATGTATGTACCACTTGAAACATTTTCACATGCAGCGCAAAAAGCTTTGAAAAAATATGATTTTTATGCAAAATTTGAAATTTTTGTGTGGTTTCACCCTAAACCCTTTCGCTTACTGGAGAAAGAAAATGCATGAAAAAAAAAAAACTCATTAATGAAACGATTGTGTCGGCATTTAGGATATATACGATATATATGTACATGTATCTAGGATTGGGCCATCAATATTTGTTGGCATAAGTGGAATGAACACCTTTATCTATTAATTAGGCCAGACGTTCAATTTTTCCTAGACACGGAAAAAACAATGTTGGGAAACTCGTCCCCGTAAAGTAGGTCCTGTAATGGTTGATTCAGATTAATTAGGACGAAATTATGGATATTAGGTGATGGTCAAATCATGGTATCAAAATAATAATAATAATAATAAATATATATATATATATATATATATATATAGAGGACTGGGCCTTTCACTTCCTTTACTTCATTTACACGTAATACTTTTATCTTATTTTAATTATAATATTTTTCAATTAAAATAAAAAATACTTGCATAGAGATTTAAATATTTTTAAAAAGTTATCAAATTTTTATAAAATAAATACAAATTGTTATTTTATTAATAAATTTTGGAATTATATACCATTTTTTATCCAAGTAGAACTCGTGAGCTATTTCTCTTTTTTTCTTTTTTAAATATATATATATAACCTTGTAATCTCTGCCTAACAAATCCTTAAGAAGAAATTTCTGTCTTTTCCTGTAAAGATCCTTTCATTTTCTGTTCCTTATAATATTTTTTAATTAAAATATTACATTTTTATAAAAATATTAAATATTATGCTTAGAAATTAAAAATTTTCCATAAAACGAATCGTCATTATGTTAATAATTTTTTATATTAAAATATCACATAATCTAAAATTTTCTATGTTCATATTCCGACAATTTTTTTTTTCTATTTTTTGAAATTTGTATGAGCCAAATAGAAAAATAAATAAAATAAAATAAAATAATGTTGCAACTCTTTTAAAATTGAAGGTATCGATACAGGAAAGGTTGTCCTTCTACCCAAAAAAAAAAAAAAAAAAAAAACAAAAAGGTTGTCCCAAGTAGCCCAAAATTTTATTTATGGGCTTGTCTACTTTGGCTATGGGGTATTTTGCCCCCTTTGTGGGCTAGTGGGGTTTCTGGAGTTGCATACAGACTTCTTTGTGGGAAAAATAATAATTAAAAAGACGAAAATAGTAAAAAAAATAATAATAATAATAATTAAAAATCTTAGTATGATTTTTATATTTTTTCTTTCTAAATAGAGAAAAGCACAAAGTAAAAATAAAAATAAGAGAAAATTTTGCTCAGAGAGAGGAACGGCCCCTCAAAAGCCAGAGGACAGACTTTGGTGGCTAGCAAGGACTTGACGTCTTCAATAATTTAATAGTTGACTTTATCAAATTAGTTTGGTTGTTTTTATCAAACTAATAATTTAATAGTTGAAATAGCCCAATGGGATATCAACATGCTTGAAAATAATAACACAAACCCAAATCTCCATGGAAATGAACCTTTGAGACACTGCTTTTAACAGTAGAAAAAGGCAGTCAAAGGTTGTGCCGCCATACGACATGGAGCCGAGAAGACAGATGTACAATCCAAGCTTGTAATTGCCTGGCCGGCATAATCCATAGGTATAGGGCCAGCTGTAGCCTTTCCATTGCTGAGTGTCGTAATGGCACCCAAGCAAGAGAAGAAGGACCCAAGATACACTTGCAAGTGCATCCACGGGGATAGTCTTAATTTTCATCTTCAATAAGAGTAATAAGAACCCCTTCAAGAATATCGGGCATTTTGTGGGTTATCCGTCTTGAATAGGCTTTTGAAGAAATTGACAATTTCCTTTCCCAATAGCCTCTCTTCTTTACAATATATCCATCGATTTTTATTTTTTATTTTTTATTTTTTTGGTTCAAGTAAAATTAGACGCTAATAAATTAACAAATTGAATAAATAAACGGACCACAAAATTAGTACACTCGTATATATTTATACGTTTTAACTCGCATTCATGTTTTTAATAATAAAATATTTACTAAAATATTGAACCAAATGCCATCAAGACATTTCAAGTAAATCAATCATAAAATTATAAACCCTAACCTCAAAAATATAGGAGTCCAAATTTTGTGAGAGACAAAGACAGAAAGAACAAAGGTTTTATTCTACCAGTTTGGAGAGCTTTGATTTCAAGTTATTGTCCTTCAACAAGGCCAAGCTTATCGATAGTGTGTAGGTTTTCTTAATATACTAAGTGTTTATACGGAATCATTCCCAAAAAAAATATGTAAGTTGATAATAGAAAATGATTTAAGGCAAAAATAAATAAATAAATAAACAATGCTGTAGTTTCATAGTTTCGTTAAAACTAAAATCAAAATAATGATAGAATCATACTCATTTAACAGTAGAGAGAGAAAGTAAGGGATAGAGAGAGAAAGAGGTGTAACATGTGAGTACCTCATGGTTGAAATGCTAACTCCATACTTTTGCTTGCTACCATGATTTTAAAGTCTATGCATGTTTCATGAAAAGGTGGATGGTATTTAAATTTGATGCGCATATCACCCAACCTGTTGGATGTCAAACTGTTGTGATGCATGTTAAGCAACTCCTTTTAATCTTATTTTTCAAGGGTCGTGTAGTGTGATCAAGGCAGAACTCTGTAGTTCACTGCATGGTCTGAACTTGGCGGAGAGGTAGCCTTTCAAGGGTTCAACTGGAGATGGGTGTGATGGTTCAAAGGGGAAAATCCCCCCTTGAAAGCTATTTTATAATAACTATTCTACAAAGAAGTGAGAGAAAAAAAGTTTAAAAGTTTTTGCTCAATTGTGTAATTTCGGGTTTATATAGTGCATGTGTGTATTTATGCATAAGGGATCCGGTACGTATAATAAATTTACAATAGTTGGGAGAAGTTTGATAATTCCTTGACTTGTGCTCAACTAATTAGCCTAATGATTTTTTTTTTTTTTTTTTTTACTTATATCAATCACATAAATTGGACTTAATGATGATTTCTGTGATATTTGATCAATCACACAACTATGTGATCGATTCAATTAGTCTGATGAATCTTTTGACTTGTGTTTAATCACACAAATATGTGATTGAGTTAATTATGCAATCGCCCTCTCAAACTCAAAGTCATAAATTGGTTCCCAACTTGAGTTTGAAAACGGGATCAACAAAGTGATACAAAGATGACTCTTGATAAAGAGGTGATTTTTTGAGTGAATAGAAACCAGTTAAAGAGTACCACAAAATAGATGTTGACAAATTATGTGGCAATCATTCTCGATGTGTTTTGTTCTCTCTTGAAATATATTGTTGTTGGTAAATATGACCACGTAGGTACATTTTATCAAAAGTTAAAACATTTTAAATTTGATTTTAGAGATAATGAGTTAACTTTCATTATTCCCATAACTCCCACTAACTCCCATGTGTCTTTTCCATCTCTTCTAATTGAAGTGTGTAAATGAATTTGAGTCTTTGGATGAATAAGAGAATGTGTTCATTATCAGATAAAAAGAAAGAGAGAGATTGAAAGTTTTTGTGAAAACTATATCGAGAGATAAAGGATTTTCAAGTAGGAAAATTTCTTCCGTCAATAAATTCACCATATTTTGAGTTGAAATATCATAGATCTGTAGTAATGATTCGATTTCGTAATCACCAAGCCGATCGAAAGTTTTGATTGAGGCATTTCACAGATCATAATGTTTTGGATGTCTACACATCGAGATACCATCCGAAATTTAATCTTTTAATTTTTCAAAAATTACCATATTTCGACTAGTGTCAAATAAATCTAATATTAGTATTAGTGCCCATTAGATTTATTTGACAGTAGAGGATATGTCAGGCCACCATTGCCTACACCCAAGACCCTAAATATTATAATAAAACCAAACATATTGATATCAAATACCATTTTATAAGAGACATTATTAGGAAGAGTGTAATGATAATTAAGTACACTTTTACAAATAGCATGGTAGCTGATCTATTCACCAAACTCATTATGAGAGATTCCTTTGTGATATATAGGGAATCATTGGATTTACATGTATTTTGACATTTCTCATTTATACTATATTGATATTTTTTATGTTTATTGATATATATATATATATATATGACATATGTGTATTATTTAGTCACAAGTTTATTTATTATATTTATTTGTTTTCATATATTATGTAATGTGTTATGATAAAATATATCTTAAACATGTGTAGTCGACTCTCTTACACGAGTAACCACCTCCAACTCTAAGTGAGTGGGGATAAAATGGTTTCAAGTCGTAAGAGATTTTGAGAGTGGATCTACTAGAATATAAGTCACTCTGATATGTGTTCAGAATTAGATCATATGTGATATGACTAACATACATATACCCACATCCATATTGTCTGTAAGTAGTCGGGTTTAAGATTTTAAATATTATCTGCGTCTAGTGATATTATCTCTGAGATATTCTCTTCGAAATATCTGGGTAAAATCTTATATATAAACTGAGTTCCATATCTGTTCAGTGTTAGAGAAATCTGACATATACGCTTTTGAGAGATATGGGGAATAACATTGTATCACATGTTTCATACTATATGTGATAAAATGACCAAGAATAATGGGAGCCAGATTACATGAGAAAATGATTTGATTTTTATCCTTATATTCCACTGTGTGAGACCCGAGATCCATCGAGTGGGATCTCTTGTACTCTTATTACTTTCTGCTGTTTCTAAAAATCTTGATTCAGTGTTTGCCATTTTACTCTGTTTACCAATGGCCTGTAAAATAATTGATGTCTAAGGGACAAATTTAGAAAAATAGCTGAATTAAGACTGATAGATTCAAGTTTAAGAAAAGGAAAACCAATCGACTTTATATCATGGTGTAATATTCACTGATCGGCCTGATATGTTTATCCATGTTGGGATTCAAATATAATAATAAATATACGGTCTAGCAATGATTGAGGATCACTTTCAATGAGATAAGTGGCTTGATGGATGTAACAGTATTGAATATGAGGTACAACGAGTTCTGTTTTATACTAATAGTAGCTCCTCAATCATCATAACAGGTATATCAAGAAATCTTTGCTTGCAGATATGCTCGCTAATTGCACGACATTCAATTCTATATGAAAGTCTAATATGTGATATGATAAATCGCATGATTTATGATTTTGTGACGGACATAAAATACTCTCGTGTGCAAGTGGGAGATATTGGTAAATATGTCCACGTAGATCCATTTTATCAAAGGTTAAAAATATTTTAAATTTGAATTTGGAGATAATGAGTTAACTCTCATTATCTTCATAACTCCCACTAACTCCTATATATCTTTTCTCTCTCTTCTAGCGTGAAGTGTGTGAATGAATTTAAGTGTTTGGATGAGCAAGAAAGTGTGTTAATTATCGTATAAAAAGAAAGAGAGAGATTGAAAGTTTTTGTGAAAAATCAAGGGATTTCATAGTTCAAAATGTTTTGATTGCCTACACATTGAGCTATTATCCAAAAATTTATCTTTTAATCTTTTGAAAATTATCATGTTTCTTCTAATGTCAAATAAATCTAACAATTGTTACGTATGATTTGGATAACATTCTTGTTATCATAGTAAAGAGGTGTAGCAAAAGTTTGTATGATTTCTATATTATCAAGTGACCAATGTAAGCAAAGGAGTTCTAAAGCGACAATTGTTAGTGCATGATATTCAACCTATGTACCGGATAGCGACAACAACAATTTGTTTCTTTCTATATTGAATGACTAGGGAGGAACCCAAAAAGAATTAATATCCAGCGGTGGAATAATGATCAATGGAATCACTGATCCAGTAAGTAAGTATCATAGTAACAAAGTGTTACTGAAGAAGAATCGAAACCTATGAAATAAAGTAGAAAGAGATCAAATTCCTAAGAGGAGATGTAAGCCAAACGTTGTGCTCAATAGGTGTCAAAGCCATCTAAGCATTTGTGAAACGTACTCGAGTGAGGATTCAAAGCATATTTGGTTGGGGAGAGATGATATCCATAAGAATAAGAGCTAAATTTTAGGCCTAAAAAATAGTTCAGAGGATTCGGATCTTTCATTTCAAAATGATGATAGAGAGAAGATTTGAGGGTAAAGATTTTGGTCATATCATCACCAATTATAACCCTATCATTCATCCTCACAAAGTAGGAGAGTTGTTCCTCTTGTTATCATTTGAATAAAGAGTGTTGAGACATAAGGACTGGATATAAAACTTAACTTCTCAACTGTGGTACTGAACTTGGAGAACCAAGCTTTTGGAGATTATTTTAATCCATATGATGCGTGTCGAAGGCAACAGACTTTTTAAGGAGGATTCAAATTGTTTGGGGGAGGTATCATGTGGACTTCTTCATTTAAGGTTGCCATTTAAGAAAGCATTCTTAACATCCATTTGAAAAAGTTGCTAGTGTTTGATAACATAACTAAGATTTGAATGGTGGTAGGTCCAGTAAGTAGAGTAAATATTTTCTTATAGTCAATATTGTGTTCTTGTGTATATCCTTTTGTAATATGGTGCATTTTATACATTTCCGCTAAGCCATCTGATTTAGTTTCTCTCTTATAGACCACTTACAACCAATAAGGGTTTTTACCTTAAGTAAAATCAACAAGATCTCAAATATGTGTCTTTTCAAAACTTACAATTCATCTGTTATTGTATGTTACCTAAGAAGATCGGTACTAGCCTCACAATAGGTGCAAAACTCATGGAAAGAAATAATGGTAGTCTCAATATTTGGAAGGAGGTTCTCTTACTCAGAATGAGCAAAAAAAGGGGAGGAAGGAGCATTGGTTATGCATTGACTTTCTTGTATAGGTATCTCAGATCGGGAAGTATCAGTGACAAATCCTGTTATTTAACTAGAATGGGTGAATAATTGAATACAAATAATTAAAAATTAAAAATTAAATGTACAAGTATAAAAGAAAATGTTTGGAGACTTGACAGAAGAATAAAGAACACACAAAGATTTTTATAGTGGTTCCACCAAAATCTGGTGTACGTCTACTCTCAAACTCTCCCTAGGTTTTTCACCATCAATTCGATAATACAAATTTGATTACAAGTTCAAGTTAAATCTTTATAATATGTCTATACAATACCACTCTTCAATCTTATATAGATTGATTCTTCACAAAATAGATCTAAAGCAGTGCCACACACTCTTTAATCTTTCAAATACTTAGAATATGTAAGTATGTAGTGTCAAAGATAAGAGACTATAATTCTTAAATTTGACAAAATTAAATTTTGCTTTAGATTACACAAAAAGGAATGGAGAAATAAAAACAAAGTGTGAAAAGTAATTAATATAGAGAATGAGGTTTGTAGAAAACTTAATTGAGCATTCACTATTCTTTTTCTTTAATTCTCTTATATGGTATTTATTATGACATTGAAGAGATCCGTTGAAAGGTTGTTGCATCCAAACGTTACAAATTTAATGGTCGTCATTAATACTCTGCGTAACAATCCTAATTTTCGTACTGAACCTCCATTCTTTCACTGGTGCCAGTTCCATATTAACTAATCAAAGTTCATTTATACTGAATGTTAGTTTTGATCGAAATGGAAATAATCAGAGATTTAGAAAAACAATATGACCGTTGTGTTTAAATCTGTTTTGTAAATTTGATTTCTAACAACTACAGGTCGACAAGTTTAAATAACACATCGACTTGAATTCAAAATTTTAATATTGTATCTTTAACTGATTAGGTCAACAAGAGTGTATTCAGGTCGACAAGGACATGTAGCAAATTAAATAGGTGGATATATAAACTTGAATTGATCGATGTGTTTTGATATGTCGACATAATTCTAGCGAACATCAATGTGGCATTCTTTAAAAATCAACGCTCTAGGTCGATAGATTTTAACTATACATCGACACAGTCCTATATACCTATAAAATTAATGGACCTGTATAAATGAATTGGTCGACGTGTGTATACGTACTAACAAGATTTAGGGCAGGTCGATATATGATCTTAAAGAGTAAATAAATATCAAGTCGACGAGTCTATTACATACATCAACATGTTACTATGTAAATAAAAATAGGTGAACATGGCTTATAAAATAGGTCGACGTGTGTTTCATGTCGACAATCCCACTAGCGCAGGTCGTTGTATGTCTATGAAGAAATAAGTGAAACAAATCGACAAATTATTGGGCATGTCAACTTTCTTAGATTTTTGCCCCATACACGTCGATATATTATGAACTTAGGTCGTTATGCTTTTAAAAATGATTGATATGGCAGTTGAAATTTGCCCACATGATATTATTCAGGTTGTTGTGTTCTAGGAATCAAGTCATTGTGTGAGACAGGTCGATATGTTCACGGATATGTCGACATATATCTACTTAACAATATGCGTTATGTCTCTATAGTTCAAGTCAACAAGGGACATTCAACAGGTCAATGTGTCTAAGGTTAGGTTAAAATGGTCAACATAGATCTTAAAATTGGCGGATCTGAGGGCATGTCAATTTGTGTGAAGAGCATGTCGATAAGTTGTGCAGTTTTTTGAATTTTAAGAACTTTTTTTATTTTCCTAAACCTATTTTCTCTCAAATTTATCATCATAAAAAATCATTCATCTCAACAAATCCGTAGAATCACTATTAAAGTCTTTAAACAAGTCAACTTGGAGCAACATAAGGGGATAGTGAATATATGAGAGGAGGCGAAGGCATGAAATTTGAAAAGAGAACATATACTTTTCAAAAAGATAACATGTTTAGAGACCTAGAGACACTGAGACTCTCAATAATGAAAACCTTTTATATTCTAGGTTCTAAATAAGATTTGAATTCTAGTTTTGTGTATTCATATTATTGAAAGAGAACCAAGCAACACAATCAAAGATATTAAAGGAGTGATAGTTTGATGTGTTATTATGGAGTCGCTCATATAGTGTTTAAATTGAATGGATAAATGATGGAATATGATTAATGGTGTAAACCGCTTCCCCCCACAAAAAAGTTTTAGGACATGAGACTAGTATAAATAAGGTTTGGATAGTGTCAAGAATATGTTTATATTTTTATTATATTTTCCTATTTTGTTAGAAGGTATTTGGACAATAGCATTGGATGAGAGTGTTTTGATCTTTTAAGAAGTTGTGGAGTTGTGGATCTTTATCTTTCATAACATTGTCACTATGAAAGATTTTGATTATTTTTTAGAATTGGGTTTTAACTATATTGACAAATTGGATATAGGGTTGTGTTGGTTTTGACCCATTTTTTATAAGAAAATTTATAAAGATAAATATATATATATATATATATATATATATATATATATATATATATATACTAACCATTCCATTATTGGAACGGGAGAAAATCACTAGATATTAGATTGAATCAAATTAAAAGTGTTTGTAGAAATCGATTTGCTTTAATTGAAAAATGATATTGATTATTTTGATACTTAATAGTGTAAACAATTAAGATAGTCATATGAAACAAGATTATAACTTAAAACTAAGAGATTGAGTTTTCTAGTAGAGACATGACTGTAAAGATATCACGTTTGGATAGTAGGGGTGAGAGTTGTAGTAGAGATTAGGCAAGTACGAATATGGAGGGATATAAGTTCAAAAAGTCATCTAATTCTATATCATATCCCAAAATTCTATCATGTTTATGAATTTTGTATATAACAACCATTAGATGAAGTGTAAACCAAGACATAGTTCATAAAATTATTTAGTAGAGAGAAGATTTAACAGTAATTTTAGGATTGGGTAAATGTATTGCGTGATTAGATATGGTGATGAAATGTAACCAATATAACTGACATTCATATAAGAGCCATCATAGTGTGAATGATAGACATATGAGTTTTGTTTGATTGTAATGAGAGTATAGTGGAACATGGGTCATATAATTATACCACATTGAGTACAATAATCTAGAGGTATTTTAAGTGACAGATAAGATAGTAAAAGAAAAGGCATTTGAGAATAGTACCAGTTTGCTACTAGATATTATATTTGTAAGAGTAAGTATGACACTTAGAGTTGAACATTTGGCAAAAGTGTCAACCATGACAGTAATAGTTGTTAGTATGTTCTACGGCCATAGTACATATTGTGGAAGTCTTTGATGTCAAATATGACAATTATCAATATATTAACTAAACTTTTGACAATATTTACACTCTATTTGAGTGTAATATTTTGTATAATGACCAGATTTGTTACACAGCCTGCAAATCATGTGACTTAATATGGTTGGCCAAGTATGATTTGCTCTGTTGGCACCACAATGGATAATAAGAATAACATTCGAGTTAGATTTGAAAAGACTGAGTCTAGTTTCGCCATAAATCAATTATGTCACCACACTATCAAGATTTCGTAGCAGATTTCAATGAAGTAATGAGACATGAATAGGCTCATATTGCATTTGGTATGAGTTGATCTTAGCTTGAACAATATAGTTTCATATGGTTGCATTCAAGCGAGCAAATTATTAATAGATTGGTCTGTTCTTATTTAAGTTGATAAAGTGTACTTTGTAATTGATATCTGTAGACAAGCCGGTTATATATTTGCAAACTAAGAAATCCTAAATTTCCTTGACTGTCTCAAGTTGCTTGAAGTGAATATGAATTGATTGTAAAGTTGTGTTGCAGATGTAGGTGATTGATTGATTGATAGTTCTTGCTCTTCCAATCATCAACTCAGTCAAAGTACTTCTTTACCTTGTGCCTATAGTGGTTTTGGGATTTCACATGTTACCATGCATCATAACTTGCAACCTATAAGAAAGCTAACAACACCTTGTGTCAAAAAATTATAGTTTGAACCATTTAAAATAATTGAGATTGAACGTGAGAAATCTAACATTTTCATAATTTGTCCTAAAAAAGAAGATGGTAGAAATAAAATAACTGTTTTTCTGGTGTAGTCTAAAATCTTATAGAGCATTTATTTTACAAGTTGTTCATGAGTTATAATTGTATTTGTACAGGTACTAATTTTGAGCTGTCAAGATAGATAAACAATTTTGGTGTTAATAATAAAATTATATCTCTAAATATCAGCAATTAAATTAACTTTATAACTCCAATCATTTAAAACCAATTTTCAAATTTCTAAACAATGCATTTATTAAACCATCTAGGAGTAGATCAAAACTCGATGATGAAACCTAACAAGTGAAGTAGGCATCTATATGAAAAGCTTCTCCCTGCAAAGCTAGAAAAAAAGTGTATTTTAGATAAGATCACAAGAAAACCGGAAACCTAATAAACAATGTGTGTCTCTTGTTAAGGGACTTTGGCATCTAATTGAATTTTGAAAATAAGAAAACATAATGAATTTAAGATAAGATCTTTTGTGGAGGTAATTGGAACATATATAGCAACTACTTGGTTTTCGGGATAACTTGCTTGTTGATTTTCTCGATTCTCAAACAATTACAAGCCATAAGATTCTTAGTATACTTTAAGTATGGTTGCCAAAATCATGATTTTGCAGATAGAGTTTTATTTTTTTAGTAAACTAATTTATTCAAAATTTAGTAGAATTTTTGCACAATTTCATATTTCTATTTTTGAATTTAGTCTAATAGAATTTTGAGTTTGACAATCATAAGTTTAACTTTAGAATATATTAATATTTTGAACAAGATGATTGATGTACACAACAATCCATTCTTTTGATGTCCATGGAATGACATTACTCGGTATGAACCCTCAAGTTGATTTAGAGAATAAACTAATTCAAAAGAACCAAAATCTAAAGAATTGTACACAATAAGTCTATTCTATGTACAACACTTGGGACCAACAACTATATAAAACTATAAAACAATATAGTATGCAACTCTTGCATTTGTCGATGTAAATAGGAATTTTATCATTTGGAGAATGAGTGAAAATTAAATATATAAGAGAGTGCCTATAAGTATAATTAGGTTATACGTAGAAAAATTTCATGGGAGATTATTCTTGTGAAATACTTAACCCTTGAATGTATGCAATCATAAAAGATGAGAGATTTAAAGCCAACATAACATTAAGAAGAGTTAATTCCAATTGTATTAAACATCAAGTTTCCAAACTTGTGCACCAAAATTTCAACTTCCTTTGAAATTGGAAGTGAAGTGCAAACTAATCATATCCGAAACCATCATTTGCATATTGGTTTAAAAAGGTAGCACAAGGAGAGAGAGAGAGAGAGAGAGAGAGAGAGAGAGAGAGAGATGATCACATGAGAGAGTAAATGAATAGAAGCACTTTGTGAGAGGCTGTTATTGTAAAAGATCAAACCAATGAATTTTTGCAACCATAAGTCAAAGGCCATTATATTGTTGAGAGCTAAAGAGTTCTTTCTAATGGTGTCAAACATTAAGTTTCTACTACTATGTGTCAAAATATCAACTTTCTCTAAAATTGGAATTGAAGAACTTATAATATTCGAACTTTTTATGAGATTTTTGGTTCAATAAGGCAACACAATGCTATAAACGGAGGAAAGTGCTAAACATATGAGTTTTGGCAAATACAATTAGGTCATATGTAGAAACACTTCATGAGAGATTCTTGGGAAATTGTTGAACCCTAGAATTTTTGCAATATAAGATTATATTAGATTTAAAGCAAGCATGACATTAAGAGGTAAAGAGTTCTTTCTAATTGTTTCAAATATCAAGTAAAATTTCAACTCTCTCTTACTTGAAATTGAAGTGCCAACTCTAATATCCAAACTCTTTATTTGCAAATTGGTTTAAAAAGGAACCACAAGTTTAGAAATCTAGATGTAATGCTACTCAAAAAATATTATAGATTCACATTAACATTATACACACCAAAGTATATATGTAATTATAATTCAACACGTCATTTTTGCTTGAAAACTTTAGTCTCATGATTGCAAGGAAAAGGAGGCCTGAATCAATTTTATCGATGTTTAATGAGTTTAGACATTTTAATTAAGGCCTTTTAATGATATATGTCATTTTAGAATCCATATTTAATGCAAATCAAGTTTTATAGTAATTATGCTTTCATGACATTCTTGCTATGGTTCCCTATAGAGTCTTTTATTTATGGAGGCTTGAACTTTTAATATCAAATTTTGAACCCTAAACATAGGCCTCAATTGTGCTGAAACTAATGAAACAAATTTTGGAATATAAATTTTTAAACTATTATAACATATTCATTATTTTTGTTATTGGAGGTACGCATATTAACTTTTATATGAATTTAGATCAAACATACTTCAATTCAAAGAGGAAAAAATATCAAACACTCATTATTTTGCAAAATTGAAACGGTTAGACTTTTAATAGTAAGTGAACGACACAAATATGCATCTAATGGGTGAAAATTATATCATTTTTGAAACTTTTGGCAACCCCTTGAATAATTTTTTGTATGAAATCCACATGGTATTTATTTGGACAAACTCAACTAAGGCTTACCTCTTTCATCTAAATGAGAAAAGTGACATTTGCGTTCTCAATTATCGACACACAAAACAACATTATATAAATTATATATAATTTCATGCACAAACTAATACTATATCAAACTTTTTTTTTGTTCATTAATGCACTATATAAAACAATGTATATTAATTTGAATGTAATGGAATGAATGCCTAGTGGCTTGCTCATGGGCTCGACCTATATGTATTTACCATTTAAAACATTTTCACATGTAATTTGAAAAACTTTGAGAAATTATGCAACATTTGAAATTTTACGGTGATTTTATCATTTCCTTTACTAAAGAAAATGCAAAACGAACAACCCTTCATTAACGATAAAGTGTATTGGGCTGATCTTGATGATATGTATCTACATTAATAAAATATTAACAGATAATTAGTTTGGTGATTAATGATATTAAATCGTTTTGGATTTAAAATTTAAAAATGGAAAGAACCACACTAAAAAGCTGTTGCTAAACTAAACTCGACAATATTTGAATCAAATTAGTTAAAATATGATTCTAGAAACTGATTGATTATACAAAAAAAAAATATCTAATTAATGAAATGATTGTGTCAGCATTTAGGTTATACACAATATATATGTATATGCATATTTTATGTATATGCATACGTATACGTATACGTATGTTGTATTGGGCCTTTCATTGTCGTTTACTTCATTTATGTATAATATTTTTTGTTATTTTAATTATAATATTTCTCAATTAAAATAAAAAATACTTGCATAAAGATATAGATATTTTTTAAAAAGTTATCAAATTTTTGTATAATAAAATACAAATTGTCATCTTATTAATAATTTTTGGTATTATGTATCATTCTTATTACAAATACAACTCAAGAGCTAATTCTCCTTCTTTTATAACCTTGTAATCTTAGCCACAGAATCAAGCAAACCACTTAAATCACAATGAGATAGTGATAAATGAATATATGAATTATTATTAGAAATAACTCCTCTGGCTAACAGATCCTTGACAAAAATTTCTATCTCTTTTTTGAAATTTTTTTTATTTTCTTTTCCTTATAATATTTTTAATTAAAATAAAAAAGTTTCATAAAGATATTAAATTTTTTTTGTTTAAAAATTAAAATTTTATGTTAATAATTTTTTATATTAAATAACTTTCCTATGTTCATAAACCAACAATATCCTTTTTTTTATTATTTTACAAAATTTGTATGAGCAAAAGAGAACAAAATTTAATCTTGTAACTCTTTTGATATTGAACGCACGACTTATGGGTGAAGCAACAAAACACTGAACTCTTTTAATTAAAATATCAAGTTTGAATATTGAAAATAAAAAAATAAATATCAAAAGAATCAAACCCTAAATTAAGTTTTTATAATTATTTGAATCAGATTAATCGGATTTTTAGACACTCGTGATCAAATTGAAAAAAAAATGATATTGATGTCGTAATTGTGAGACCAAAATTTTATTTATGGGCTTGTCTTCTTTGTCCATTGGGTTATTTTGCCCTATTTGTGGGCTAATGGGGTTTCTAGACTTAGCATGTAGACATCTTTTTTTGGTACTATACCGGGCATGTAGACATCTTTGGAGTTGCAGAATCTTGTGTGGTCCTTCGGAGTTGCAGAATCTTGTAAAATGAGAGCGAGACCAAAAGGGGGCAGCTTGAGTAGCAACCATTCGACGTGTGCACTAAATTAATTGCTGAAATAGGCCAGTGGGGATCAGAACATGCATGCAAATAATAAAAGAACCCCAAATCTCCATAGAAAGGAACCTTGAGATATGTCCAACGCAATGGCATTGCACTCTGCATTCTCTCTCCGCACGTATGTTTAAGGTCTTTGAGGGCGGAGCTGCATCAGGGCTCAGAAATTTATCATTGCTCCTAACCATTTCTCCTACTAAAATGGATTTCATAGCGAGATCTGATACTGAAGGCAAGAAGCTGAGAATGCATTTTAGATTTGGGGATATAACTCAAAAGTTATGCATGTTTCAAGTCGGTCCAGTAAAATAGAGTATTAAACTTTTAATCAAGTTTCAGATTCGTAACTTAAGAATAAAAAAAATTACGTTAGGAGAACTATCCACTAAATAAGATCTCACTAATATTTAAACCGAATTAGTCGAAATATGATTTCTGATATCAGTAGTAAAATAAATAAAAAAATAAATAACTCTATCACCTGGCATGTTGGTTGTTAAACTGCTTGTACTAGTGATGCATGTCAAACTGCTTGTATTAGTGATGCATGTCAATAAACTCCTTTTAATCTCAGTTTCCAATTATGTGAGTTGGTGTGCATGATGATATTCACTGAAACGTGTTACACAAAATACTTATTTCTGGAAGACAGACTTATTGTCTGTCTTTCACAAATGACGAAGATATTTATTAAAACGTGTCAAGCTAGGCTCCTGTAGTGTGATCAAAACAGAGATCTGTGGCTTACTGCATGGTCTGTACTGGGTGGAGAGATTAGCCTACCGAAGGGTTCAAGTCGAGATGGATTCCAGCGCCGTGGTCATGGATCAAAGCTGAAAGTCCCCCCCCCCCATAAGGAGGATAACTTGGAGAATGTATAACCTAGTTTAAGAGGCGTCCCAACTCATCCATCCATCATGTTTTTAGGCAGGCTAACGCCTGTTCAGATGTGCTAGCTTGCTCACTCTCAAAAGCATGGTATGATTGTGCGTTCGGAGCCTACTCCAAATGTCATTCCTGCTTTTAGCAGAGATTGGCAGGGCTTGGCATCGCCCATGATGATGTAGCTTCTCTGGGTTTTCTTCGTATTCGTTTTTCTCTCTGTTAGGCTCTGCTCTGTTGTCCGTGTTTCTTGGGCTTCTGTCCCCTTTCCAACCCAAAAAAGGAAACACAATGACTTTTCCGTTTTGGTTCATTTTTGCACATAAGTTTTGTTTGGAACTGACATCACCAATGGTTTCGAAGGCTTGAGTACCCCTACTCAAATTTCAGAGAGAGAGAGAGAGAGAGAGAGAGAGAGAGAGAGACGCCTTGAGCAGTAAGAAGCAAGGAGCAAAACAAAAGGAAGTTAAATTTACTACATTTAAATAATTAGTACAAAAGCTAAAGACTTATCAAATCTTATATTTTTCCTTTTTACATTATTGAAGAAGAAAAAAAGTTGCATAAAGGTTGCTGCTATCTAGAAATCATATGCGTATGATAGAGTTCAATATTTAGTAGTACCAAAGATTCTAGAAATTTCTAAGAAAATGTGACTAAACATTAAATATGAACAACTGCTGGGGTTGGTATATTTTTTGGGGCATAGATCATTATAAACACGATTGTTTTCTGTGGAATTCAGTTGGTCAGGAAAAATTTAGTCCCAAGTTTAAAATCAGAGTCTGTCCAATTTCAGGCCAGGAAGGCACATTAATAAGTTAATAGGGGATTGCCAGACCAGGGTAGCGCCTACAAGAACATCGAGCTAGGGCATGCAAAGTGATCACAGGAGGTGGTTCAAGAACAAGCAAATTTAGGATTGAGCGTGGGGAGTGATTTGATAAGGAAGGATAAATCTGGGGAGAGGGGGAAGAGAGAAACAATTCCAATGTTGGGGTCCAATGGATCAGGAGTAATAATCAACTACGACACTGAGAAAGATGGTGATATGTGAGGATAATCAACCATGAAGGATTTTAGGGAAAGATTACAATTGGAGGTTGGCTGAGGAATAACAAGGGGGAGTAAAAAATGGAGTGAGAATTGTGGAATTGAGCGCAAAAGAGGACAGTAGAGAAGATGATATTAACATCCGAGACCAAGGAGATAATGTGACAGATAGAGAAGATGAATACGGAAAAAGGGAAAAAATTGATCAAAATAGTGCTAACTAAACCTCCTTGTTAGTATATCAAAACAAATGAGCTAAACCTGTTATCTTTAGAGCAAGATTTAACAGGTTCTATAGCCCACGGTCAGGTATTGGTCACACATTAATGAAAGAAGAGGCAACAGGTGGATACAACCAACTTCTAAGCTCACTACTTTTCTAAACCAGTTGGGGAAACTTGATTTAGGCTTTTCGAGCTATCTGTACATGTAGTTGTAGACATGAACGGAATTATATCAATTAAAAAAAATTTTAAAACCCTTAAATCAAAAGTAATTCGATCTCTAACCCCCAATTGTCGAGGGTTGAACCCATGACACGCTGTGTCGTGGGTTTGTCGCGGGTTCAACCCGCGACTCAAACCCACGACATAGCGACGTGTTACCATTAACGGCCATGGTGGCCCACAATATAGCGACATGTCACCATCAACGGCCACGGTGGACACACGTGTCGTGTCTTGAAAATGCAGAAAGCCTTGTCGCGTCTTCAACTCATGAGAAAGCATGTCGCGGGTCACAGAGGCCCGCAGGCCCAACCCACTACAAAGACCCGTAGGCCGAATGGGCCCAACCCATGACATAGTGAACCCCACTCTATCATCCATATTTGTATTAGACAACACCAAAATCCAACTTTCTAAACATGCCGCGGCTCGAACCTGTGACAAAGACCCCACAGGCCCAACAGGCCCAACCCGCAACATAGTGGGCCCCACCCTACCATCCCTATCTATGTTGGGCAATACCAAATCCGACTTCCTACATGAACAATACAAAATTACATCCGATATCGAATTCGAATAATACATTCTCAACAACATAAGTACAATCTCTTAACAGTCCAACAAAATCAACATTTTCGAACCAAAATTACATGAATTATCACATCCTAATTTCTAAAAATTAGGTGAATTAATTTCTAAAAAATAAAACATAAACGGGAAACCAAACAAATCAGATAGGAGAAATGATCATATATAAGGGAATGAAATTATCAATAAGATAATACAAGATACAAAATACATAATACCTAACTAATATCGTTTTTTCTTCTATTATTGTGTCTAACACCTAATCTATCATAACTTCTATAGTGTCGTCATGAGATACTAAACTCAAATCATCTATCTGTGTGATCTAGGAGATTCCTACATCACTAAACTGTGAAGAAAACACAGTATATCTCTCATGCATCATCTCTCTAAAACCGTGTCAATCACTCGACTATACAAACTCCCCTCTATGGAGCGTCAAGAGTAAAGAAATGAGGAAAATCAAACATAAGTGTATAGAAGGAAGAAGAGTCTACATACGTACTGAAAGGTCCTGCGACGTCTTCTGGATGCTTAGATGACAATAGTGACACATGATGAGACGGTGGTCTCGAACGTGCTCTCCCTAGCCTCCATCGACGTCCCTGATCCTCGTTACCTTCGTCATCACGACCTCTAGGCGATCTAGGTCTCAACAGGTGTGCCATGTCATCACTCAAAGCCAAAATGGTTGAATCTGCCAGTCCACTGATGCAAACATCCTCGGAGTCCCAAATCTGATACAACGAATTACACTACAAAAATCTCGATACACATTAGTTAACAAAAAAAATAAAATTACAAATATAAATAAAAAAATTAAATTATCCACTTTCCACATATCTCAAACAAGCTCCCTGCCAACCAAAAGATATACGGGAGATAGTGCGATACTATGTAGTGTAAGAAGGATCGGTAATGGATCCAAACGATATGTCAACTGGGACTAAATGATTATGTCAGTAAGTCTAAATGCCAACATAACGGGCATACTCGACCGATCAATCTGTCTCATGTGAACTAAGCGTGCTAGTATCGTGTAGTCGATTCTCAGAATCACAATAATCCGAAATAAACTGAAATCCTCCGTACTGACGGATCACTTGATCTGAAAAGTGCCACTCCATAATAGAAAAATAAATAAGTGACACGCGGACATACCAAATATCCCTATCTTCATAACAATAGTCAATGAGGGAAGACAATGCGTTCTCAGTATAACGTGAGCTTACTGTTATACTACAGGATGTAGAGTTTATTTTAGGTTTAGTTGTAGATGGGATACTTGTAGTAGGCAGGATGACGGGTTTCTTGTGAATTGCTCTATGTGAGAGGTTATTAGGTGTTAGACCTCCGCGCTCGGCTTTTAGGGACTATACATTGAGTATGTTTTGATTGTCAGATTTCTTTGGTAAATTATTCTATGATGTAGATGATATACATATTTTACGATAGATACGGGTGTATATCTTACTATTGATAGAGAATATTTTGTTCTGTGATAAGAGTGGTTATTGTATACATTTACACTATTTATAAATATTAGAGAATTTAGATTATTCTAATCGTCGTAATTGAGATTCTGCATGTTTGGCTTATTTGTATAGACAACTTTGTATAGTCTCGCACACACACTCACATGAGATCAGGGGACTTTGATTCTTTTATAGATTTTGGCATGGGAGAGATTCTTATTCATAACTCCTATTAGGCGATCTTTATACGTAAAAGGGGTTGGTCACTAGCTTTGCGATGGAGAGCGGATTTTGATATCACTTCCCTTCCTACACACATCGTTATCTTGTATAGAGAGGCATTCAATAAACTGTCAAGCGCTGACATCTTGCGGCTGCCTTACACTAAGAACCTATTGTCTTTCCTTTCCGACTATTGCCATGAAGACATGGATATTTGACATGCTCGCGTACCACTTATTTGTTTTTCTATTATGAAATGACACTTTCCAGATTAAGTGATCCGTAAGTACGAAAATTTTCAATTTATTTCGGATCATTGCGATACTGAACATCGACTGCACGACATTAACACGCGTGATTCACCGGAGACAGATTAATCGGTTGAGTATGTCCATTATGTCGATATTTGGACTTACCGACACGATCATTTAGTCCCAATTGACACATCATTTGGACCCACCGTCGATCATTCTTACACCGCATGGTACCGTATTATCTCCCGTATATTTATTGGTCGGCGGGGAGTTTATTTGGGATATGTGGTAAGCGTATAATTTAATTTTTTCTATTCACATAACTTATTTTATTTTTTTCGTTAACTAACGTATATCGAGATTTTTATAGTAAAATTCGTTATATCAAATTCGAGAGTCCGAGGATGTTCGGTCCATAGACTAACAAATTCAGTCATTTCGGCTTTGAGTGATGACATGGCATGCCTGTTGAAGCCTAAACCACCTAGAGATCATATGACGGAGGTGACGAGATTCAAGGACGTCAACGAAGTCGAGGGAGAGCACATCTGAGGCTACCGTCTCATTATGCGTCACCGTTACCATCTCAACATCTAGAGGATATCGCAGGACCTTCCGGTACATTTGTAGACTCTTCTTTCTTCTACACACATGTTTGATTTCCCTTATTTCTCTATTCCTGACGCCCCACAGAGAAGAGTTCGTTTAGTTAAGGGACTGACACAGTTTCAGAGAAATGATATACGAGTGATATATCATATGTCTCCTCCACGGTTTAGTAATGTAGGATCCTCCCAGATCACATAGATAAATGATCTGGATTTAATATCTCATGACGACACTACAGATTTTATGACAGATTTATGTGTTAGACACTATAATAGAAGAAAAAGACGACGTTAGTTAGATATTATATATTTTGTATCTTGTATCATATTAATAATAATTCAATTCCCTTATATATATTCATTTCTCCTATCTGATTTGTTTGATTTCCCATGTCTGTCCTATTTTTTACAAGTTAATTCACGAATTCTTCGAAAGTTCGAATGTTATAATTCATGTAGTTTTGGTTCTAGAATATTGTTTTTGTTGAACTATTCAAAGATTGTATTTATATGTTGTTGAGAATGTATTGTTTGAATTCGATATCGAATGTAATTTTGTATTGTTCATACAGGAAGTCAGATTTTGCTATTGTCCAACACAAATATGGATGGTAGGGTGGGACCCACTGTCTCACGGGTTCGACCCACGACATGTTTAGGAAGTCGAATTTTGGTATTGTCCAATATAGATATGGATGGTAGGGTGGGGTTCACTATGTCATGGGTTGGGCCTATTCAGCCCGCGGGTCTTTGTCGTAGGTTGGGCCCGTTGAACCCACAGACCTCCATGACCCGTGGCATGCTTTGTCACGGGTTGAATCCGCAACATATTTTGTCGCGAATTAAAGACGTAACAAGGTTTACCGCATCTTCCAAACACGACACGTGTGTCCACCGTTGCCATTGATGGTGACAAGTCATTATATCACGGGTTCAACTCGCGACAAATGGGAGTGAGAGACCAAATTATTTTCGTTCCAAGATCATTTAAATTTTTTTTTTAATTGGCATAATTCCGTACATGTTTCCATCTAGTTGGTCAAACACATGAAGGTGCTAAAGTCGAATATTCAGAACAAACTAGAGGGGAAATGCCAATGAGCAATGGAGGTTTGCCATTTCCTAATGCCCTAATGTTCTGTCCGCCCACAACTTGTTCAGATCACGGGCAATTGATACTAACTTTGTTCCGATAACTTTAAATTTAAATAAATATGTTTGGAAAGCTTGATCCAAGCTTAGTTCGGGAAGAAGATAACAATATACTTTGTGCAACCTTGCTGGATAACGAGATTACAGCCACTGTCTTTAGCATGGGTGGCATTAAGGTGCCAGGGCCAGATGGGTTCTTGGCAACGTTTTATGGTGTTATGGCATGTGTGATCAATTATATTAACAAGTATATAAGTAATTTCTTTTAAAAGTCTTACTATCACAAGAATATTACCTTATTCCTTTGCTGGTTAAAAGAACAGGGGGCACAGGTGGGTAAAGAGTTTCAAAGAGAGTTGTTAAAAAAGTTTCTACAAAGCAGCAGACAGCGAAACACCTTATTCCTTTGCTGGTTAAAAAGGGGGCACAGGAGCAAAGAGTTTCCAAGAGAATTGTTAAAAAGGTTTTGGCGAAGCAGCAGTCACAAAAAGGACAGATCTGTTTTGGCAAAGCAGCAGTTAGTCCCGTCCCCTCCAGGAGCAGTTTTAAATGTTTGGATCAATTTAGAAATTTCCTGTTCACTGAGGTTCGGAAAGCAATAGCTGCCTCCAGGGCCATTCCTTTAGCCGGGGAATATGGATACTAGTCAGTAATGCATAAAGCCAACAGAGTTTAAAATTGTAAAGCCTCTCAAGGATTGGGAAGCAAGACCTTGAAACAGAAAAATTGTTATAAACTAGCAGCACTCAAGAACATGGTTGGTAAAAATCAGAAAGGGGCTGTAAAATAACATTGAACCCGAATAAAGTGCCATGCGCCCCATGCAATGTCATAATTAAACAGTAATCATTCCAAATCTAAGCTCAAAACATGTAAACAGTTGAGATCAACATCAATAATCAGAAGATCAACAGTTATCTGCAGAACAATATAATCTATTACAAAAAGAATCCTAACAAATTCGTAAAACACAAACCACAAATTAAAAAAGAAAAAGGGGGTTCTTTCCATAAGCAGCCCCACTAATCAACAGACGTCCCACAAATCAAGAAACAAAATGGCATTCAGAACGTCCCAAAAAACAATGTAGACACAACAAGATTTTAATGTAGCTGATTAAGTACCAATGACTTGAACCAGTAACGACCCTCAATTTGCAAACCATCAAGACACAACAGAAGAGAAGCGGTCGATTTGTTATAGAATTTGTACACGAAATCAATCAGCATCTACTTAATTGTTCTAATTCAGCACTTTTATTGAAGACTAACAAAACCCTAATTGAAATTGGTAAGGATACATAATTGGTTCGAAACAAGTTAAAACTTTTCACAGAGAGAGAAAGAGAAAAAGAGGGAGATTTAATGTCTACTTATCTTTAGTAGAAACACCATACTTCTCCTGAAGCCTGGTAATCTCATCCTCTTTCTTCTTCTGATCGAACTTCTTGCTCATCTTCGCCTGCTGATAATACAACACGATCAGATATCGATTCGCGACGTTGAAACCCGACAGATGATCGACGGCGGTCTTCGCATCGTAGATGTCCTCGTAGACGACGAAGGCGGTGCCTCGAGTGTCCTTGTTGGTTCCAATTCGGATCTGACGAATCGCGCCATACTTACCGAAGATATCGTACATCTCCTCGCTCGAGATGTTGAAGGGTAGGTTACGAACGTAGAGCACTCTGTTCACTTCCGGCGGGAGACGAGTGTTTCCCTTACGTAGACTGATAGTCGCCATTGAAATTGATGGAGCAAATGAGGGCTTCTGAGGGTTTTCTTGTCGAAGTTTGTTTACTTGTATGAGAAAAATTTAACAAACTTTATCGGTGCAGGGAAACGTCGTCCTGGTTGGCCCAAAATTTTCTTCGCTATTGGGTCCTAGTTGGGCCTGTAGCCCAACATTTTATTTGCGCCTGATCTTGGCCGAATGGCCGAGAAAGGTATGTAGCCCAACATTTTATAAGTAATTTTTAATTTAACAAATCACAGGCAATTGAATAATCGACTTGAATATGACTAAATCCGATTTAAAACGAGTTTATTACTGAAGTGATAAATCTCTCCTAAATACTGGTAGTTAGATACAAAAAAATACCAATGCCTAGTTTGTTTAAAAATTAAACATCGATGGCTCTTAAATAAGATCTCATATTCGAATCTTATAAATAGAAAAAATATGTATTAACGAAGTTTTATTCTTTAAAAATCAAATTCGATTCAAATGATTTGAATCGAATTTAATATAATTATCAGATATCAATATAATAATAATAATTTAAGTTTTAATTTTAAATTTTATGATCGATCGTTTCGAAATAGCCCCATCAGAAAAAGGATGGATAATGGTAAAATATTAGGCACGGCCCCAAACACATACCCACAACAGACTTTCAACTTCCACTTATTACCCCCACAAACCACTATCTGTCTATCTTAACTCAATGCTCAATCTCTTCCAAAACTGATGTTCAATGATACTTTCTTGTCCGACCCAATTACATAAAATTAGTTGGTAAATATTTTGGTGAGAAATAAAAGGAAATAGAAAGAAATGCCAAGTTGAAGAAGAGAAATTTATGTAGAAAAGAAAATAATTGAATTGATATTTATGTGATCTATGGTTATAATGTGATCAACTAGGTGTTTAGGAAGAAAGGATATTTTAGTATTTATTATTATTTTTTTCTTTCTTTGCTTGTTTGTGTTATCCACTTACTCGATCATTAGGCTTTTGAGAAATGCAACTATAGTTGTCATGTGCCGTTTTATTTTTACGCGTTTTAAAATAATATTTATTATTTTTTTTATTGTTATATAAGAATTTGAACCAGAAATTATCAGATTGAGGGAATGAGTTTATATCACTAAACTATTCCCTCGGAGACATTTAATATTTTTCTTAAAGTGCATATCAAACAAAACACTTTTGCTTGTAACATTTTGCTTTGATGAATTTAGTAGATTAATCCATTTTCACATATGGTATGGATACAGATAAATAGGTGGAACTATTGGTATTTCAATTTGTCTATTCACGCTCTGATTTCTCTCGATTGTAATCTTTTTTTTTTCCGACTTTACCATTATTCAATTTTATGGCCTAAATTAATTATGAATTTAAAAATATGATTTTAATTTATATTTTTTTCTTTATAAACACAAAATTTCTAAATTTAAAAATATTAGTTATCTCTCTAAAAATTAAATTTATTTTAAATTTTCATTTTCCAAGCATATCAATTAAAATTTTTTCTCTATAAGAAAAACAAATTTAGTTTCTCTCTCTTTAAAATAAACACATTACTTATCCCAATTAAAATTTTTTCTCTCTTTTAAAAAGATAATATTCACAAAACGTTAACCGTCAATCTATTGTAACCCTTTTCTTCTATTATTATTATTATTATTATTATTAAATTTTTATAGATAATTTATTTTTATTTTTTTTTCTCTCTCTTATATATTGATTTTAAATGACCGTCATAGTTTATTTTTGTTGTTGTTCAAATCCGTTAGATAAAGTTTCTCACTTAAAAAACAAGAAATTAGATTTTCTCTCTTAAAAAATTATTATTTTAGATTTTGCCTCTCAACACAAATCGGTATTGATTATTTTCTCTCTACAAGATTTTAATTTAATTTTTCTTTTTTTAAAACTAAACATATTAGTTTTCTTAATTTAAAAAAACAAATTAGTTCTTATCTTCTCTTTCTAAATACAGTTGATTTGATTTTTCTCTAAAAAAAATAAAATTTAGTTTTTCTCTATTAAAATAAACACATAAATTAACTTTCTCTACAAAAGTTTTAATTTTTTCTTTCTGTAAAAAAATTACATTAATTAATTTTATCTATAAATTTAATTTTTTTTCTCTTTAAAATTAAAAACAATAATTTTCACTCTATAAAACTAATTAGTTATAATTAATTATAATTGATTTTGAGTGCGAATATATTAATTTTGGTATGAGAGGGAATCATATCAGGAGAAAAACTGCTACAAAAGTTCATGATCTGAAGGATGATGGGGAAGAACTCGATACTGACGTGGATTATGAATCTTCAACTTTATGCATTGAGATAATGACACTGTATAAATTTTAATTACCATAGTTATTGATAATATATATATATATATATATATATATATATTTTAAAATAACATTAATCCAATAATATTTATGCTATATTATATAATTTTCAAGAAGACCACGTTTGTTAAATTGTTGTTTTTCCTAAACAAAATCAACAATTAACGTTAATAGTCACAGTCACAATTAAAACGCCACGTGGGGAATATCTGCCGTCCACCGCTGCACTTTTATATAATTTTAAATATCTGTCGTTCTCGACGTTATTTCTTCAATTTCACCGCCACTGGCTCTGGCATCGGGTTGCGAGAGAGAGAGAGAGAGAGAGAGAGAGAGAGAGAGAGGGAGAGTGATGGAGTTAGAGGCGGTGGGAGACCTGGCGATCAATCTAATACTCTCAAAATTAGAGCCGAAAGAAGTAGGAGTTGTCGCCTGCGTCAGCAAGAAACTCAGGGTTTCGGCATCTGATGAATTGCTTTGGTCCAAATTCTGTTCTCATGATCTCGATCTCTCTGCTCCTCTCGATCATCTTGGTAACCCTACCCTTTCTTTCAAGGTAAAATACTCTCTCTCTTCCCCCCTCCAAACTTGATATATTTGTCAAAATATTTGAATTGGGTTTTGTTAAGGCTGAAATCAAATAAATATAATAGAAATTTTGGGGGTTTTTTTTTTCGGTTTTTGCATTTCTGTTTCGTACGGTTACTTGAAGGGATGTTTCTCAGAATAGATCATTTCGAGTTGATTGTAAATGTGCACAAGACCTAGACTTGTGCGACTCATTCTCTCATTTCTTATTGATTTCTAAAACATTCGAGGGCATAAACTGATACATTTCTTTCCCACAAAATTGACCATTTATTGAGCAAATAATGCATCATATGCTAGCAATTGAATTAAGGGGGACCATTTGTTGCCCAAAAGGAGGAGGAACAAGAAGAACAAGCGAAGTTTGAGAACAACCTAGGTTGTGGATACAATTTTTAGGTTTGTCTAATGGGCTCATCGAAAAGCTGACTTATTTATTTAGTTTTGGGTTTCACCTCATTAATACTTTTATCTTATAAATCCTTGTAGTCCATTACTTTTAACAATTTCTATGTTCCTTGCAACTTGTAAGTGCTAATGGTGTGTCTCTTGGTCGACTTAAAAAAAACCCCACATAGGAAACTTATCAAATCTGGCGTGAAGCATTTCGTATGTATCCTTGGCCCTTGGTGAGGCGAGTGAAAAGGTGCTGGGGTAGACTTACAAGCTGGTTAGCAGCAAATTTACCTGAAGCTGAGGCTACACTGCGCAAAGGGGTTTCTGAAGAGGAGATAAAAGGGTTGGAGAGGAGTTTGAAAGTGAAATTGCCTCTTCCAACAAGGGTTCTTTATCGCTTTTGTGATGGCCAAGATGTAATGTCTGGAAATCTTGCAGCAGTATCATGGGGCCTCATTGGAGGCTATTCCTTTTATGATCACTTTGTCAATGTGTACCTGTTGCCTTTGAGATCCGTTATAATGGAAACAAAAGAGATTGTACGTCAGTTGGGGTTCTCTGCTACATCAAAGTACATTCTCGTCGCATCTTCTTCAACATATGTTGAGAAGTTATTCTTTCTTGACTGCACCACTGGTCAACTTCATGTTGGCACCCGAAATCTTACAACAGATGGGGAAATGATTCCATGTGTGCCGGCTGGTATGATAAGTTCAGTTCATGATGTCAAAGCTACTCATCAACAGGATGCTATGCTGCTATGGTTAGAAGAACATTGTCGCCGCTTAGAAAGTGGCATGATAAAAATTCGTGAGCAGGGCAAATTCAGAGGTATTAGTCAGTTTCCTGAAGAAGCTCCTCTCTGTTCTACTGCTGTAACTAACAATGTTCAGGTAATTGACAATATAATTTTGAGTATCTTTTTGGTGATTAATGTCATTTTTCTTGAGTTTTTGCCTTTCTTAGATAGACTGACGAAGGGGGTGTCGGGAACTTGGGAATTTCTAGTTCAAATTTTGTGTCATTGATTCTTGTTGTAGGATTAAGTCGTTTCAGACATTTTTGTGCTTTGTGTGAGCTAAAACTGGCTTACTAAGTAAACAAGTCAACCTTGAGCTCAGGTTTGTTTACATGCAAAGCAACTGGTTTAAAGGATATTATATTTTTTGTCATTATCACTTATAGTTAAATGGAAATAATTCTGGATTACAGATATGAATTGATCTAACAATAAGATCTTTTTCAATTTGATAAAAAAAGTAACTACATTTATAAATATGATGCGATTGACAAGCTCAATCTTTGCTCCTGTATTAACAATCTAAGCTCAAGCCTATTACTAAAGATTGAGCTAGAGTTGGTTTTGTTTCAATAAACAAGCCCAGGTGTCCTAAAATTTAGCTTGTGGCTTACCTTGTATGAAGGCAAGTATGGATAGTCTGAAATTACTTGCGTTTTCGTGTTTGCTTGGTTGAATGCTAACAATCACTTGAATTTCTTTTATATCTTCCTGTCCAGTTAATAGCCTGTGACATATTGATGGGTTGTTCTTGCACTTTGTGCTTCGTTTTTATGGTTTGTCTGGTTTATTTCATTTTCTGGTTGCTACCATGACACATGAATTGTAATCGCCATATCTATTTGTTTATTGTTTCTAGAAAAAATAGGTGAAATACCTCAATGCCTGCCATAATCTCTCTTTATTTTTGTCCGCAATTTTTGCCATTCAGTTGTTATCACAACTGAATTTTGTTCTCCACTTTATATTAAGTGTCATAAGCTCTAACAAAAGATCATTTGCTCCAGTTGTTATTACTTCTCAGATACCTCGATGCCTGCCATTATCTCTCTTTATTTTTGTCCTCAATTTTTGCCATTCTGTTGTTATTACAATTGAATTTTGTTCTCCATTCTATATTAAGTGTCATAAGTTCTAATAAAAGATCATTTGCTCCAGGTTCGTGCTTCTTCTGTCTTTGTTCCAGAGTTAAGTGACCTTCAAAGTGAATCTGAGAAGTATATATTTTCTTATTCAATTCGGATGTGTCTTCTGCCTGACGGATGCATTATCAATGGTTTATACTATGATTCATGTCAGCTACATTGGCGGCATTGGATTATCCGTGCCAACGATCAGGTTATATCTGATTTTAATGGGGAAGCTGTTATAGGCAAGGTATGCTGTATACTGACAAGTTATGCTTACATCAGCTGTATTTCTTGGGGGATTATGTGCTGGAATTTTATTTTATAATCTATATTTTTTTGTAGTGCAATGTTGGGCAATAATAGGCAACAAATAATAAGTGGAGGCACCAGATTTATGCATATTAAGAGGTTCTTTTCAAAATTTAACACATGCATGGGGGAAAATCATCTTATGAGTTATAAACAGTTTGATAGAGGTCTTGAGGCTATATCATGCCTTAGCTGTGCATTCTTACTTGTTTGGAAAGTACTATTACTGTCAATGTTGTCACTATCATCATAATTATTTTGTGTTTCTGTGATTGCAAGAAAGATTTGCAATGTATCTGCTGTTCTTTATGCAGTTAATGCTTTGCAAATGATTTTTATTTCATAATTGCTTCTACATTGGCCATTTACTTCCTACCTATAATGATGTACACTGTTTCTGTCAGTTTTTAGCTTCTGTTGTTCTCCTGGAATAAATTTGGTGCTTTTCCCTAATTCAATATGTTGGTGATGGTAGTCCCCTAGTATGTGGTGTCCTCTTGTGCTGAAAGCTGTAAACTTTTGCATGTTGCAGTTTCCGCTTCTGCTTCCAGGCCTGAAGGATTTTGTGTATGAAAGCTGTAGTCCTTTGCCAACTTCTCAGGGTTCCTTTGAAGGTTCTTTCACATTTGTTCCAGGAAGGTACTTTATGATCCTGTTACTCACTTGATGTACTATAATTACTGGATGCACCTGCTGTTGGTTGTTGTAGAAAATGGTCATGGATGTAGTTATCAGTGTAGTGATAGTTTGTAGGATAATTGTAGGTCTGGTGTACATTTTGAGTCACAACATATTCAATTCAATTAACAACATCGCATCAGAATTGATTGTAGTCAAGTTTAGAATTTCTATATATTTTTGGTCAGCTTGAATATAAAAATGGGGTAAACCATGTTCATATAACATATGACCCATTATTTGCTTTACAAGTTCAAAAAATTCTGATGATACTTGGTTTAATTTAATCTTTCATAAATTTGAGTGGTCTCAGTGTTGTTTAATTGGGGCTGCTATAAGCGATGACATTTTTGGGATGTAAAATTCCTTTTGCCTTTTATTTTTAGGGTAAATTACTGATCGTATCCTCTAGTTACTTTGAATCCTTAAGTTTTGGGTCGAGAGACAATTTGTTTTTTCCATGTAACACTGTTGAAACACTCTGTGTGTGTGTGTGTGTGTGTGTGTGTGTCTTTTTTTTTTTTTTTAGTAAAATTCGGTAGCGGTCACACCACAAAGTACATCTATTGGGCCCCCAAAAAAGGCCCTAGCAAGTGAAGAAAAAAAATGCCTGTACACTTTTTGGCGTCAATTCAGCAAAAATTCCAGTAATATGAATATGACTTCCCCTTGATTTCAAGATTTATAGCTCCAATTGAGTATAACACCATATTATTTCTTGTTTTGCCGTTGCCTTATTGACAACTTGTATTTTTGTCTGTATTCTAATTAAGCCTTAGAGACCCAAAAGGCAGTCCTTTTGAGGCTCTGGTGTCACGATTTTGCCTGCAAGTACCAGAATATATTTTCTGAGGTCAAGCTGAGGATCATCAAAACAACAAAGGTACGAACCATTGGATGCTGGGCTTCTGTTATATTTTTCAGAGAAGCAGTTTGTTTGGTTTTTTGTTCTTTGCTGCATGGCACTTGGTGCTGGTTATGGGCAGAAAAGGCGAAACTAACCGGTACAATGCAATTGGTCTTGTCCCTGAAAATGCAAAAGAGCCTGTTGCATTTCTGAAGCTTGGAGTTGAGATTAATTTATGACAAAAAGGTTCCTAGTTTCTAGCTTATTCCCACCATGTATTATGTGGGGTTTGTTGACAACTTGTATAATTTGGTCTTAATATGTGTCCATGTGATGCTGGGTATACTATGGTGTCCTATACTACTATTTGTTTGTGATAATAATGTTATGAACTTGTATGGTGCCCTTGGTTCCTAGTTTCTAGCTTATTTGCCCAGGAATCGTCTGCAATAATACTTTTTCTAGCATATGCCCACCATGAATCATCTGGGGTGTGTTGGCAACTTGTATAATTTGGTTGTAATATGTGTCCTCATGATGCTGGGAGTACATATGGTGCCCTTTACTATTTGTTTGAGATAATAATGTTATCAACTTATGTGCAGTAAAATAATTCCTGCCTTGGCCTCCATGCGCTTTGGAATTTGAAGTGACATCTAGGGATTGTTCATACAGTTTTCTGCATCTGGTGATATAGATGACCAACATTCTGATTCTACGTGGTGCCATAAAGTTCCAATTATCTTGTCAAAATGATTTTGCAGTATGGCTTAACTTATTTGGTCTCAATATTTTTTTTGGTACCTATTATTAATATTCAGAGTTATATTTCTACTAATTCGATTTGAGTGTCTGTGAAGTTTTATTTAGGGGATGATCCTCTCAGCATAGTCTTTTTCATTTCTAAGTTTTGAATCTGATATTTGATTAACATATCTAATATTTTATTTCATTAGACAGACTCTCTGTTGGTTTTATGGACTCAATATGATCGGGTTAAAAGTGATTGGGATGATTAGCCAAGGTGATCTGATAAGAAATTAATGAATAACTTGATGACATCTTAACAAAATCTTTTTCGTTATAGTGCATGAATTGGTTGGTACTAATAGGTTGACTACTTGTTTGAAACATTCTTAAAAGAAAGTCTATGATTCCCTAAAACCTTCTCCTGGTAGATTATGTATTGTTCACTGAAAAATTTTTCAAGTTTTATCCCTCTTAGTCTATTAATTGTTGCAAAATATGATGAGTGTCTTTTAGACTAACATTCAGATTCCTTTATCAGTGAGTTTGAATTACCAATATGTGTGTGTTTTTAATAGGGTATTCATATATTGCAAATAAGAATAAACCCCAAAATTCATATTGTATAGTTTTAGACTCCATGTGGTTGGCCATTAGGGTTTTGTAGATTGTGTAATTTCATTACATTCTAATTAAAAACCCTTTTCTCTTATGATCACTTTACAAGTTTTTAAATCTATGAATTCTTCTGAAAATGGTTTCTTTGAGTTTTATCCTTCTCTCATTATTTAGCAAAATAGCTTGTGGTTGGTAACATAATTAAAAGGGAAATTAATGGGGTTCAATGTAACAAGACTTAAAAAAGAAAATAATAAATACTTAATTAAAGATTTACCCCTTTAATTTTAGAGCATTTATAAGAAAATTTAATGTCTTTTTATACGTAAGTGATATCGACACAAACTCCTCTTATTAGTCATGAACTCGAGTTCAATAATCGACAAAAATTTACTCATTTTTAAAGAAATATATCGGTAATTTTGCATATGCATTCACATATTACATTATTATTATTATTATTAGTTTAAATTAATTTATATGGGTAACTTATTTTTATTTCTTTCTTTTTATTATTTTTATATTTTAATTTTATTTTCTCTATTTTTTCTTTTAAATATTAATTTTATTTTATTTATTTATTTATTTTTTCTTTTTCTCTCTCCTATATTATATCTCAAACGGTCAATTCTAAAATTTAAAATTAAAACTTAATTTTTTATTATTGTTATTGTTGTATTCACAAATTACATAATAAAATACATTATTCATATTATAACAAATCAAATATAATTTGCATAATTTAATTAATTCAAAATATGTAACGTACACAAATGAGGTGATGTGTTCTAAAATGATTAATAAAATATGATATATCAAAATATGTAATCTTAAGTGAATTAAGCTTTAAAAGTTTGAATTGTAGATCAATTCAATTCTTTTAAAATTTTGGCATGTGTCGATTTTAAATATTATAAGGAAACTGAGACACTAATAAATAAATTATAAATTATAAATTATAAATTGCAACTATATACAACCTGTATTTTTTATTTCAAATGAGAAAAAGGAAAAAAAATCAATGATACGATGAAATGAATTTTTAATAAAATTGTATTTTGTATTACGATATTCATCTCGAATTATGTCCTTATATTTACTTTAAAAAATCATGATAAATAAACGAGTTGAATATAAACATTATCGAGTTAAGTTCTAAACAAAATTATTTATTAGATCCCCCACGACCTTAGCCAATGTGTTGCTAAGTTGAGCAACATTCATCTCAAAATATGTTTTTTCCGATTCTAATTTAGCTCATTTACAATTTAAAGTCATAAAATTTGAATTTTATATTTTAATTTTCGATTTAATCTGAATTTAATTTTAATAAATTTTAATTGAATTGAATTTAAATATTTTAAAATATAGTTTGATTCGGTTTATTTATAATCATGATAGATATATATTCCGAGATGATTTGAGTATGTGTAAAAAAAATAAAAAAATATACCAATTAGGAGAATCGAAAACTTAAATGTAGGAAATTTAATAAAACGTAAAGATGAGTGCTAAAAATTTGGATACAAATTCTGTAAAAACATGAAAGTTAAGAGTTTAAAAGATTAAATAGTCTTGGATATGAATTAATGATATAAAAGAATCTGCTTAAATTAAATTAATATATTTTAAATATTTATCTATTGATTTATTTATATTTATATTTTTGTTTTAGTTTATTTTATTATATATATATATATATATTTTTTTTATTTTATTTTTCTTTATTTTTTTCAAATTTGTTTTTTAAATGATCGACTTTAAATATTAGAATTAAAATTCAGTTTGTGGTTGTTGTATAGAAATATTATTTATATTTTTATAATATTAAATGATTACAAGAAATCTAAGACATTAATTAAAAATTATATGTTAAGAAAAATTATGGCAAATGGCCCGACCCCAAGAGTATTTATATGAAAGATACAAAAAGAAAATAAAGTAATGAGATGACATGAAATGAACCTTTAATAAAGTCGTCTTTGATATTATTTCGGGCCTCACATGGCTATACAGCTATTGCTTCCTGCTCCGCCCGCATAAATCTTTTCCGTTTCTCTCAAGCTTCATTCTCTCTCTCTCTCTCTCTCTCTCTCTCTGATCTCTGTCCGTGCAATTTCTTCTTCTAGGGTATTCTCTTTGCTCCTCCGAATGCTCTAACTCAAATTCGGAAACCAACCAACTGAGAAATTGTTGATGTGTTCGTGATCAGATCTTCATTTCATAGGGTTTTGTGCTTCCATTTACTGTAATTACTGTATTTCAAGTGAAACAATTACCGTCTCTTTGGTGAGTTTCCTGTCACTTTAAGCCTTTTTTCTTTTCTTTTGATTCTGTAGTTCGGTGCCTCAGTCGCGTTGAAATTTGGTGCCCGCCATCCTTTTGATGTGATTGTTCATATTCACCTTCACCTCTATCATATTAGATGTGTTTTTTTAGATTGGTTCTGGGGTTTATGAAATTGTGGTTTTAATTTTGTTGTTTTGATTTTCAGGGCATTTGGGTTTTCTTGTTTTGAAGATTATATTTTCAGAATTTGCTGGTTTAGTGTTTGGTTCTATTTGGGGTTTTGGAATTCACTTCTCTAGATGGAGAAGGAGAAAACCCCAAATCAAGGTGGGGGATTGCCGCCCCATTCCAGTCGTTATTCGCCATTTTCACCTTCTTTGAATGCTTTTGGTAATAAATCGGAGCTATCTTCGTCTACATTGCCTCCATTTGCACCTGGTAGTGCTAATTCTGAGCAGGGTCATTTCGGGCATGGTTTGGATTCGAGCCGGTTTAGTCATGATCTTAGTCGAATGCCTGATAACCCACCAAAGAATTTGGGTCATCGGCGTGCTCATTCGGAGATTCTTACCCTTCCTGATGATATAAGCTTTGATAGTGATCTTGGAGTTGTGGGTGGTACTGATGGGCCTTCATTTTCGGATGAGACTGAGGAGGATTTGTTTTCAATGTATCTTGATGTTGATAAGTTCAATTCATTATCTGCGACTTCTTCAACTCAAGTGGGAGAGCCGGCTGCTGCTGCAGCAGCTGGTGCTGCTCCTGCAAGCGGACAGGCATTGGCTTCTGCAACTGGTGCTGAGAATATGGGCGCTGGTCCCAGGGAGAGGCCTAGAATTCGGCACCAGCATAGCCAGTCAATGGATGGGTCAACCACTATCAAGCCTGAGTTGCTTATGTCGGCATCGGACGAGCCTACTGCAGCTGAGGTGAAGAAGGCAATGTCAGCTGCCAAGCTTGCCGAGCTTGCACTTATTGATCCGAAGCGAGCAAAGAGGTAACAAATTCTTGGTATTCCAGTTCTGTAAATTCATATCCTGTATAAGTTGAATTCTGAATTTTGAAAAACTTTCTTGTTCATCAGATGAGGATCAAAAGAACTAGGTGTGCTGAGTATTAAAGTGGCTTTGTTCATTTAATAATGATTTCAAAGTGTCTCATACGGTTAATTAACCCTGTGTTTGGCTATGGATTCATTTAGTGAAAATGCTAATATCAAATTTGTCAGGTTTGTATATGATGGACAATCCGAAATCAGTCATCAGTGAGCCAAGACTGCTAAAATAAACAAAACTTATGTTCAAGAT
The DNA here is from genome assembly GCA_033439265.1 of Dillenia suffruticosa. Taxonomy (NCBI): domain Eukaryota; kingdom Viridiplantae; phylum Streptophyta; class Magnoliopsida; order Dilleniales; family Dilleniaceae; genus Dillenia; species Dillenia suffruticosa. Next base: position 2,265,226 of record JAVTVX010000001.1, read on the forward strand.
TGTCTTGTTTAATGAATGTCAAACCTGTGGTTAAAGTTTTCCTCGAACGAGCTGAAAATTCTTGCTACAGCATAATTCTTGCTACAGATTGATTGAAGGTTAAATTAGTGTTGTCAAATAGATGATGAGGTTTACTTTGTTGATGAGTGGAAGTATTCTTTGTATGCATGAAGGAAACCTATGTTGGATGCAAAGTTAGAGTGACTCCCTGCTTCCTTGCAGGTACATGCCATTTGGTTACTAAAATTAATAGTCATTTTCACCCTTGTGATGCTATAGTTTATGTCTTTCTATAACAATAACACCAATAACCAACCCTTTATTCCACTAAGTGGGGTCGACTATATGAATTCTTTTATGTCATTGTACTCTAATTCATATCGCATGTTCACCTATATAATTGTTTTCTTATACGATAACAATAATCATACATTTATTCCCCTAAGTGGGGTTGACAGTATGAATACTTTTTTATCATCGTACATTGTTGTATCATATTTTTATCTATATGTAGATAATTTATATTATATTTTATTGTCGTTATTCAAGTCTTCTTATGTCTTCCTCTCTTTCGGTTAATATGAATACTTATCATAGTCTCGCACTGCCTAAGTCAAGCGTCTATCGATTGCCTATGTACGTGTCTATACTATCTTAATCATGTTTTCCTCAAATTTTCCTCAATAGGCGCAACCCTCAACTTTCTCCCCAATATACTTATTTCTTATCTTGTCTATCGTTGTGTGTTTGCACATTCACTTTAGCATTCTTATCTCTACAACTCTCATTTTCTATTCATGCTTTTGGTTCATTGCCCAATATTCAAATTCATACAACAAAACATGTCTAATTGCTATCTTGTAAAACTTCCTTTAAGTTTTAGAAGTACCTTTCAATCACATAGAATATTTGATATATTTTTTCATTTCGACCATCCCGTTTATATTTTATGTGATACATTTTTGTCAATCCCACTGTCTTTTTATAAAATTGATTCTAGGTGCTTAAAATTCTCATCTACACATAATTCATCATTTCCTATTTTAACTATTGCCTCACTAATGTTAGTATTGCTATACTTAAATTCAATATATTTTGTTTTTGCCTCACTAATTCTAAATCCTTTCACTTCCAATGTTCGCTTTTAAGATTCAATCTTAGCATTTACTCCTTCATGCGTGTCATCCACCAAGACAATGTTATTTGCAAACAACATGCACCATGTCTTAGATATGTTTGGTGAATTCATCCATAACTAGTGCAAAAAGATAGAGACTTAATGTTGACACTTAATGTAGCCTTGTCTTTATGGGAAACTTTTCGGTTAATCCATCTTATGTTCTCACTTTTGTCACCACGTTCTTGTACATGTTCTTGATTGCTTGAGGATACCCTACTCTTACACCCTTCTTATCTAAAATTCTCCATGTAATTTTTCTACAAATTCTGTCATATACTTTTTTAGGTCGATGAACACCACGTGTTTGTCATAGTTCTTCTCCCAACACTTCTCAAGCGATTGTCTGAGGATGTGTATGGCTTCCATAGTTGACCTTCTAGGCATAAATCCAAATTAATTTTCAATCAACTTAGTCTCCTTTCATATTTTTCTTTCAATCATTCTTTACTAAAGTTTTATGATGTGATTTATTAGTTTAATACCCTTATAATTTGCACAATTCTGTATGTCACAATTGTTTTTAAATAAAGGTATTAAAATACTTTCTCTCCATTGACCAGGCATTTTCTTTTTTCTCAATATCATGTTTAAAACCTCTTCAACTATTGAAGGTTGAATTTTTTGATAAAAGTTCATATTTCTATAGTCTCATAACCTACTTAATTCACCTAAACAAATTTGATTATCTTGGTTTTCATTAAATAGTTGATAAAAATATCTCTTTCATCACTTTTTCATTTTTCCATCATTCATTAACACCCTATTTGATTGTTATTTAATACATCTTATTTGCGTAAAATTTCTTGTTTTCATCTCTCTCATTTTAGCTATTTAGTACACGTCCCTTTCTCTTTCTTTTGTATCAAACCGTCGATAAAAGTTTTTGAAAGTTTCATTCTTGGCTTCACTCAATGCTCTCTTCGTCTCTTTCTTGGCTACTGCGTATTTTTCTAAATTTTCCTCATTGTTATTAGTTTAGAGTAATTTATAGATGGTTCTTTTCGCCTTTACTTTCTCTTTTACTTTCTTTTTCCACCACCAAAATACTTTATTTGGACGTACACATCCTTTTGACTTACTAAGTACACTCTTAGCTATCGTTTTCACATGAAGTGCTATCTTCTCCCATTCCCTATTAGGGTCAATATGTATTTCTCTTAAGCCTTGTTCTCTTGCTCTTTCCTTAAAGTTGTTAAGGGTTATGCACACTTTTTTTCTATAAGTACTATGCTTGATACGCATATCCAACACCACTGACCTATGTTAGGTGGTTAAACTTTCTCCTGGAATGACTTTGCAATCCCTACAAGTTTTTCAATCCCTCTTCCTAACCATAATAAAGTCAATTTGCGATTTATTGTTCTCACTTTTGAAAGTAACTAAATGTTTTTCTCTCTTTTTGAAAAACGTGGTGATTATGATAAGTTCATATACGGTCACGAAATCCAAAATGGCTTTTCCATATTAACCTTTTGTAATCTTTCACATTCCTCTTTTTTTTTTTTTCTCCTACGTGCCCATTTAGGTCACCTCCTATTAAGATCATCGCACTTTATGGAATTTCTTGTACTATCTCATCTAGGTCTTTCCAAAACCTTTATTTAGTAGCTTCATTTGATCCTATTTGAGGTGCATGTATGCTAAGTACATAAATAATTTTTTTGCTATCACTATTTTAAGAGCTATCATCCTATCTCCTTTTCTAATTACTTCTATCACTTCATCTCTCAACGAACTATCTATAATAATACTGACTTCATTTCTTGTTTGGGTCTTTCCGGTATACCATGGTTTAAAATCTGAATCCTCTAATGTTTTTGCCTTCTTTCCTACCCATTTCATTTCTTGTAAGCACAAAATATTAATTTTTCTCTTAATCTTTGTTTCTATTACCTCCGTGGCCTCCGTGGCTTTGCTGGTGAGGGTTTCTAGGTTCAAAGTTCCAAATATAATATCATCCCCAATCCTATACTTTTTTTTTTCTCTAATCCAACTTAGGACACAAAAACTCTTATTTATTTAACACTAAATCTGAGCTCCCATGAAGATGTAGCGGTCCTTGCCTAAACGTCGCAATTGGACTCTATAGACGTGAGAACTCTTACATATTTAACACTACATCCGATTTCCTATGGAGATGTGGTTCTAGTTGAGATGTTGTAGTCGAATCTTGGAATATGTTCCTATCGGGGAATAACCTAGCATTATCACAATATTGTATGTGATCCAAACATAAATTTTTGCATTACTTTTATGCTGGCCAGCTACATAACACAACCCTCCTCTTTTACTTGGGCTTGGGATTGGCCATGGTAGGGTTAGTTTATGTCTTCCTAGCTCCATATAAATTATATTTTTCCTTATAAAAAGAGTTACTGGACGTAAATCAGTACTTGCCTACTTACCTTTTCTGAATAGAATAAGAAGGTGACTTTGTGGTGAAGAGAGGAAAAATTCCATCATTCTCTTATGGTTACATTCCTATATATACAAGAATATTACATAATTTAATTGCAAAGAAATACAAGTATAAATACAGCTGTATTGCTGCTGTATAGACAGCTTTTTATGCAGCTGTGGAGCTGTATATGCCACTGCTAATTACAGTTTTGTATTATACGGCTGCTTCCAACACTCCCCCTTAGGCCTGTGAATAGATATTGTCCATTCCCAGCTTAGTAACAATTGTTTGAAACATAGGGTTGCCTAAACCCTTGGTAAACATGTCTGCAACATAAGGTGTACAAATTAAACCACTATCCAACTTTGATTTGCTGAAGTGTTGGTTGACCTCAATGTGTTTTGTTTTGTCATGTTGTATCGGATTAAGTGCAATATTGATTGCTGATTTCTTGTCACAGTAAAATTTCATAAGACCATCCCACTTAATCTTTGAATCTTGTAAGATAATCTTTAACCATAGAAGCTCACATACTCCTTGTGCCATTGCCCAAAATTCTGATTCAGCACTTGATCTGGCAACCACATTTTGTTTCCTGCATCTCCATGTAACTAGATTTTCACCAAGGAAAGGACAGTACCCAGTAGTAGGTCTGTCAACGACTGACTCAACATAATTGGCTTCTGTGTATCAAGTGTAAGTCTAGCACCCTTTTTGAACAAAATGCCTTTTCCTGGAGTTCCTTTAAATTAGTGCAACACTCTATAAGCTGCATGCTTTGATCTTCTTTGGGTTTGTGCATGAATTATGACACTAACAACATAGGCTATATGAGGTCTCATGTGAGACAAGTAAATAGGTCTTCCGGCCAATCTTTGGTACATCACTTTGTTAACGGCAATATCTTATTCTGCTTCCCCAAGTTTATGGTTGGGATCTATTAGCATGCTTGCTGATTTCCATCTTAGCTTTCCCATATCTTTCAAAAGATCAAAATGTGCTTTTGCTGAGAGATGAAGATTCCTTGCTTTAAGAGTGCTACTTCAATCTCAAAAAGTATTTTAAACTTCCGAATTCTTTTATTTCAAATTCTTTTGCGAGACATTGCTTCAGAGCCGTGTTTCTCTTATATCATTTCTTGTTATAATTATATCATCACCATATAGTAGAAGAATCACAGCCCCCTGGATTCGAATGTTTAATAAAAAGTGTATCGTCTCCTTGACTTTGTTTATCTCCCATAGCTGTCATTACTTTTGTGAATCTTCCAAACCAAGCTCCAGGGGGCTATTTCAGTCAATACAATGACCTTTTAAGCGTGCACACTTTGTTGGTAAAAAATATCCACCAAAACCAGGTAGAATTTCCATGTATATCTCATCTGAATTGTAGTAAATCCCAACCATAGTTAACAGTTAAGGCCAACAAAATTCTTAAAAAGTGTTTATCTTGACAATTGGGGCAAAAGTTTCTTGATAATCTATCCCATAAGTTTTGAGTATATTGCCACCACCAATCTCGCTTTGTATTTCATTGTAAAGATCCAGTTGCATCCCATTGGTCTTATTTCTTGAGGTCGGTCCACCATCTCCCAAGTTTTTTTTTTTTTAAAAGACATTTCAACATTCATAGCATTTTTCTAGTTTTCACAAGATAAAGCACCATATGATGCAGTAGGAATAGACACAGTATTTATACTCATAAGAAAACTTCTATGAGATGGTAAACATTTAACGAAGGACATAAATTGAGAGAATGGGTATAATCAGTGCTTTGTGCATTCTTTAATTTTTTTTCTGGATTGATATAGGAAAATAAATGTCAGATATTGGTTCAGTTAATCGACTAGATATTGTTACATCATTTTTTGGTTAGAGTTTGATGATTGGACTTCCACTGCATTGGGAACTGACTTTTTCTTCCCTGAGTACACTTGAGAGAGCTATGTTTTACTAGTAGTGTCAATACATTTGGTCACAATTTCAGTGGGTAGATTAATATCACTTGGAGAGAACATAGTTTCAGGCTCGTTTTTAGAAGATGCGACATCAGGCTGGTCTTTAGGGGACACATGTTTAGGGGATGGAGGTTCAGGCTGGACTTTAGAAGGTACATGTTCATGCTGATCTTGCGAAGGTTGAAGTTGATTTTGAGAAGGTTCAGTAGCTTGGTACTTAGAGGAGGAAGGAAAATCAAGGAGAAAAAAAAAATACTATCCTTACCTTTCATAGATATAGTCTCCCCTTAAAAATAAGGTGTAATGAAATAGGCCTCGTTTTTAACAAAAGTGGCATATGTAGTGACATAATATTTCTTGGTAGGATGTGATAACACTTAAAAGTAATAGAAGCAACGATGCATATGAAAAGTACACAAGTGCAAAAAAAGAGGCAAAAAAGATTATTCACGAATCAAAGAGTAAGGTATATAATGAATTATATAAGAAACGGGATACTAAAGACGGAGAAAGAGAGAGTTATAGAATTGCCAAATTAAGGGAGAGGAAGGGAAATGATCTAAATGGTATTAGGTGTATTAAGAGTGAAATCAATAGAATATTTGTAAGGAATGAGGACATAAGAAAGCGTTGGAACGATTATTTTAATAATTTTTTAACATTGAAAGTATAATAGGTATGAAAAATATCGCGATACTTGTAGAAGAGATTAATAGAGATTTTATACGTAAAATTCGTTCCGATGAAGTAAAGGAGGCATTAAAGAGAGTGAAGAATAATAAAGCCATAGGATCTAATAGTATTCCTATTGAGATGTGGAAATGTTTGAGTGAATTTGTTATAATAATATTAACGGATTTATTCAACAAAATTTGACAAATCAAGAAAATGTCCCAAGTATGGAGGGAGAGCACACTTGTGCCACTATGTAAGAATAAAGGAGACACAACATTGTTTCAAGTACAAAGAAATTAAACTTATGAGTTATACTTTGAGGTTATGGGAGAGAGTGGTAGAGCATAGATTGAGATTAGAGATAAGTGTCTCAAAATCAATTTGGATTTATGTCAAGACAATTTACTACCAAAACAATTTACCTCTTAAGATATTTGATGGAGACATTTAGAGTACAGAAAAAAGATCTGCATATGGTATTCATTGATCTAGAAAAGGTTTATGATGGGATTCCTAGAAACGTATTGTGGTGGGCGCTGATGAGGAAAGGGATCCCCTTAAAATATATTAATTTTATTAGAGATATGTATGAGAGATCTGTAACTTATGTAAGAACTTTCGGGTATCTGAGCGATAACTTCCTTTTTAACATTGGACTCTATCAAGGTTTGACATTAAATCTCATCCTTTTTGTAACAGTGATAGATGAAATCACAAAAAATATTCAAAATGAAATACCATGATATATATTTTTTACAAATGATATAATGTTGGTTGATAAAATTAGAGAGTATAAGAGCTAAATTAGAGTTTTGGAGTGTCATATTGGAATCCAGAAGATTTAGATTGAGTAGGTCAAAAACTAAATATATGAGATGTAGGTTTAGTGGAAATCATCATAATGATAAAGAAACGATTAGATTAGAAGAAAAAGACATACCAAAAAATGAAAACTTTAGATATCTTGGTTCCATCATTCAGAAAGATGACAATATAGATGAAAATGAGTCATATGATTCAAACGAGTCGGATGAAATGGAGAAGGGCATCCAGAGTTATTTGCGATCGCACGATACCAATGCATTTGAAGAGAAAGTTCTATAGAACCGTAGTAAGAGCTGCACTATTATATAACACTGAGTGTTGGATCATTAAACAATAACAAGAGTATAAAATGTCTGTAGTTGAATCGAGAATACTTAGGTGGATGTGTGGTAAACTAGAAGATATAGAATTAGAAACGAAGAGATATGTGATAAGTTGTGAGTTAGTTTAATTGTAAATAAGATGCGAGTGTACTGTCTGAGATGGTTTGGCTATGTGCAATGAAGATCTAAAGATGCTCCGGTTAAGAGAATTGAGAACTTAAATATAAGAGATTTAGTAAAACGTGAAAGTAGACAATTGAAAATTTGAATGTAAATTATCCGTAAAGACATGATAGTTAAGAGTTTAGTTGAGAAAATGATTTTAGATAAAATGAATGGTGTAGGAGAACCGCACAAATTAAATTAACACTCTTGTATTTTTTTTCCATCTTCCCGCTATTTGTCTTTTAAATGCGCGATCCTAAAATTTGGGATCAAAGTTCAAGTTATTGTTGTTGTAGGAGGTGATAACACTTACCCCTTTCGTGTTGAAGAATATCCCAAAAAAATATATCATACAACCCTAGGGTCTAATGTCCCTCCATTATGGCTCTGGATCTGAACAAGTGACACAGAATCAAATATCCTAAGAACAAGATGACTTGTGGAACCCAAATTAGAAAAAAATTGGGAGAGTATATGCATAAGATTTTTGAAACCTAAAACCCTTGATAGTAATCTATTTATGAGGTATGGCTGTAAGAATAGCTTACCTCGATAGTGTTTTTGCACATTTGTCTAAAACATAAATGCTCGAGTTGTGGTAAGGGACCATTTTTCCTTTCTGCGACCCCATTTTGTTGTGGTGTGTTGACATAGATGATTCTTCCTTCTTTTTGAAATAAAATGATAAAATTTGGTTGAAATAATGTCTTTTATTATTTGTTCTAAAGCTTTTGATTTGAAAATCAAATTGATTTTTTATCATATTATGTAAATTTGGGATGACATTATGAACATCAGATTTAAATTTAAGTAAAAAAGTCTAGGTGACTCGTGTATTCATCAATGAAAGAAACAAATCATCTAACTCCTGAAATGTTAGGAATAATTGATGGACCCTATATGTCACTATAAATTATTGCAAAAGGATTAGAGTTTCTTTTATTACTAATTGGGAAGGTTTCATGTTTGTGTTTTGCAAGTTCACAGATATTACATTAAAAGTTTTGACTACCTATTCCTATGAATAGAGGAGGAAACATGTGTTTAAGAAATTTGAAGGACAGATGTCCAAGTATTAGGTGGTGAAGCCATGTTCTATTTTTATTGGTAAGAGAATATTCAGAGAGAAATGATAGAGGGATTTTGCTCTTGCTAATACATGGATTTTTTTGGTGTCTCAATGTAGTATAAGCCATCCCTCTCCTTGGCATGACCAATCATCTTTCCTGAACTCGTCCTAAAATATACAGTGAGTTGAAAAAAATGTTACCTTGCAATCAATCTAAAGTAAGAGTTTCTTTACAAAGACAAGTTTTGTAGATAGTTTTGGGACATGCAATACATTCCTAAGAATAAAGGAAGGAGTAATTTTGACATATCCAAAATCTACTACAGTGGTTAATGAATCATTTGCAGTGGCGATTTTCTTGTTGCTAGGACAAGTATCATTTGTACTAAATTTTGAAAAGAGTGTGTCATATAATCTGTGGCTCTTGAGTCAATAATCCAAGAATTTGTAAATGATATATTCGAGGCATTTAAACCATGTGAAAGAGGAAATTTAACTAAGTGGGCTGATGAACATGTACTTGTATGTTTTTTAAGAGTTACCGATAGATTCCTTAGCTTTTCAATTTCTTCTATGTTGAAACTTTCCTGTGCACGGGCCTTTTCTTCTTCATGTTGAGTAGATGTTTCATGATTTCCTTGTTTTCCGCCTTTATGTCCCTATTCTTTACTTGATGTAGAAGGTTTTCCATGCAACTTCCAACAATTCTTCTTGGTATGCATTGGTTTCTTGCAAAAAGTGCACCAAAGGTTGTCTCGAGAATTGTCTCGGTTGTCTCCATTTGATTGTTTGGATAGTTTGCGATTTGGCTGTTGCTCCAGATTTTGAACTTTGATTGTTTGCCCCTTTAATTAGTAGGGCTGAGCCATCATGATTTATGGTTCAATCATTACCACTCGTCGACTTTCCTCGGCCAAGATCATGGAAATGACCTCATTCAATGAAGGTAGCTCTTTTTTGGCCTAAATACTCTAGTCTAATCAAATTCAGCATAAGGCCAGCTAAGAAATCAAACACTCGGTCTTTTTCAGTGTCATAGCATCTTCTGTGCACTTCATCTCTATAAATCCGTAATAATCCATCTCTTGCCCCTTTAGAAAGTTAGCATACTCTATAAATGAGTTCCTTCCTTGCTTGGTAGATGTAGCCTTGATTTTCAGTTCATAGACTTGAGCAGCATTTTGAATTTTAGAGTAGGTGTTGACAGCTGTAGAATCTCCTAAATTATAGGATGTAAAATTATAAATAACTTAAATTAGGGCTGTATATTTAGTCTCTTATTTTTAGCCTTATTTTTTGCCTTTATTTCATACTTTCTATTTTAGAAATATTATATAAATAGGCATATAATTCATAATATAAGCAAATAAAAATAGAATAAAAAATATTTTATTTCTTTTTTCTCTCTTATTTACATCATGGTATCAGAGCTTGGTTGCCTTTAGCAGACATGATTCTCAAGGGTTTAGGCCATTGTCATCTCAATTTTGCAGAAGCGTCTTAGTAACAGACGCCTCTTTTTCTGCCTTTTCCTTCGAGTAGGGCAGATGGAAAAGGATCTGTTACTGAAAACAAGGTTGGTCTCTTAGGTGATAATCCCTCTTTGCAAATCAGTCCTGTAAAGCTGGATGGTACAAATTACCTTTCTTGGTCAAGGTTGTGTTTATTGTTCATCCAAGCACGTGGTTTGAAGGGCTATGTTACTGGGGAAAAACCAAAGCCAGCAATTACAGATTCAACCTACAACCAATGGGAGGCTGAAAACTCACTTGTTATGTCATGGCTCAGAAATTCCATGCAGCCCCATATTTCTAAAGGTTATTTGTTGTTTAATACTGCTCATAAAATTTGGAGTGCAGTATCTTTAATCTATTCTCAGGTGGGTAACGATGCTCAAATCTATGAATTGCGGAATAAGGTACATGGAGCTAAACAAGGTGGGATGACCACTGCTCAATATTTTGCTGAATTGAGTGGTTTATGGCAAGAACTTGATTACTACCAAGATTTTAAGGCTGTTTGCCCTGAAAATGCGACCAAATTTCAGAAATTGGTAGAAAAAGAGCGCATATATGATTTCGTTGCTGGGTTGAATATGGAATATGATCAAATACGGTTCAAGTACTTGGTAAGGACCCTTTGCCATCATTAAGGCAAACATATTCCTATGTACAACAAGAGGAAAGCAGGAGTGCTCTGATACACACAGTTTCAGTAGAGAAAGCTGGCCTGGTGTCTAATACTACTTGTGAACAAACGAAAATCGGTGATTCAAACACATCAGATAAAGATCAATTGAAGTGTGATTATTGTGAAAACCTGGGCATACTAAAGACAAGTGTTGGAAGCTCCATGGTCGACCAAATAAAAGCCGACGAGGAAAGTATACAAGATCACCAAGACCACAGGCAAACATGTATGAAACTGTTGAAACACCAGTGTCTAGCCAGATCACCAATGGAGGCTTTTCCAACGAAGAGGTACAAACCTTAAGGCGTTTTTTGTCCCTGTTAGATTCTCACTCAACCACTACTGCTTCTGCTTCTTCCAATTTTGCCAATTCAGATACTTCGTTTCTCGCGAATTACTCTGCAAAAAATAATAATCCTTAAATCATAGATTCTGGAGTATCAAATTACATTACTGGCTACCCCAATAATTTTCTAACCTACTCTCCGTGTTTTGATAAAGTCCGTATTACAGACGGGTCTTTATCTTCTATTTCTGGAAAAAGGTTCTATTAATTGTAGTTCCTCTCTCAAATTGCCTTTAGTCCATATTCCAAGTTTTCCAAATAATCTTTTATCTGTTAGTAAACTCACAAAAGAGTTCAACTGTAAAGCTGAATTCTGTCCTTACTGTTTCTTTCAGGAATTGAAAACAGGGAAAACAATTGGCTATGGTAGAGAGCAAGATGGCTTATATCTGCTAGAGGAAAGTTATAACCATTTGATTTCTGTTCAAAATCAAGCCTTATTAGGAGATTCAATGTCTACTAATCAACAATTAATTTAGTGGCATAGATGATTTTGGCACCCATCTTTTTCTATTTTGGAGAAATTATATCCAAGTTTGTTTAAGCAATGTAATTTGGATTCATTAGTTTGTGATGCTTGTGAGTATGCTAAACATACAAGGACTTGTTATCCTTCAGTTAATATTAAAAGTACAGTTCCTTTCATGACAATGTATTTTGATGTATGGGGCCCTACACATACTGTTTCATTGTCAAGTTATAGATGGTTTGTTACCTTTATTGATTGTTGTACTAGAATGACATTGGTTTATTTGACAAAAGCAAAGAATGAAGTTTTTACTTGTTTTCAATCATTTCATAACATGATTTATATACAATTTAATGCTAAGGTTCAGGTTTTGAGAATTGACAATGGTATGGAATATATGGACAGTGCCTTTCGAGTCTATCTCGATTCCCATGGTATATTGCATCAAACTAGTTGTGTTTATACAAGTGCACAAAATGGAGTCTCTGAAAGGAAGAACAGACATTTATTAGAAGTGGCTAGGTCTCTCATGTTCACTACGAGTGTTCTAAAAATCTATTGGGGGGATGCAGTGCTTTTAGCTGCATACCTTATTAATAGAATGCCCTTAAGGACATTGAATTTTTAAAGTCCTTTAGAAGTTCTACAGGGTACCAATTCCTATACTGTTCCTCCTAAGGTTTTTGGATGTGTGTGCTTTGTCCATAAGAGGAATGTGGGGAAATTAGATCCTAGGGCCCTTAAGTGTGTGTTTGTTGGGTATTCTTCCGGTCAAAAGGGTTATAAATGTTATCATCCTCCAAGTTGAAAATACCTTGTGAGTATGGATGTTACTTTTTGAGAATTTGAGCCTTACTTCCCTTCACCCCAATCACCTCTTCAGGGGGAGGATAAAAAAGAAAAGGTGATATCTTTTGCACCAATACATTTTTCTAACCCAATCATTAGTGACAGTGATGAAAATGATAAACAACCTCATGTTGGGAGACTAGATAGGGCAGATTTCAGGACTTATACACACAGGGACAAAGCAGATGAAGCCATTGAGCATGTTCTACCTAGTGAAATGCCTCCTTTGAATTCAGTAACTCAAGATACATGTTGTGAGTCTCCTTCAATTCTTGATACTCCTAATTCTGATTCTAGTGTCAATAATCTTGATGTACCAATTGCTTTTAGAAAAGGAGTTAGAACTTGTACTAAACATCCTATTTCAAATTTCGTTTCTTACAATTCGTTGTCTCCTTCCTATAGAGCCTTTGTATTGTCCATGTCTTTTGTCTCTATTCTACAAGGTTGGCAAGAAGCATATAAGGATCCCAAATGGAAAGAAGTGATGAGATGAAGGCCTTGACAAAAAATGAAACATGGGAACTTGTTCCTCTACCATTGAAAAAGAAACCAGTTGGATGCAAATGGGTGTTCACTGTTAAACACAAGGCTGATTGAACAATAGAAAGGTACACATCTCGACTGGTGGCGAAAGGATTCTTTCAAACCTATGGAGTGGACTATGAAGAGACCTTTGCACTAGTTGCAAAAATAAATATTATTAGAATTTTGTTGTCATGTGCAGCTAACCTTGATTGGGATCCGTTACAGTTAGATGTCAAGAATGCTTTCCTATATGGAGATTTAGAAGAATAAGTATATATGTAAATTCCTCCTGGATTTGACTGTGAGAAAACTAAAGGAAAGGTTTGTCACTTAAAGAAAGCCTTGTATGGCTTGAAGCAGTCACCTAGAGCATGTTTTGGCAGGTTTAGTAAAGCCATGGTCTCATTTGGATATCGCCAAAGCAATGTAGACCATACTTTGTTCTTCAAACATCGCAATGGTAAAATTGTAATGCTTATTGTTTATGTTGATAATATTGTTGTCATAGGCGATGATATGGAAGAAGTTGGTAGACTAAAAAAACTACTAATTCAGGAGTTTGATATTAAGGATTTGGGGAGGTTACGATATTTTCTTGGAATAGAGGTCGCTAGATCAGACAAGGAAATTTTTATTTCTCTAAGGAAATATATTTTAGATCTTCTTGAGGAAACTGGTATGTTAGGGTGTAAGTCTATTGATTCTTCTATTGAAGCTAATCATAAATTGCAAGCTGGTTTTGGAAAACCTATTGATATGGGTCGATATCAAATATTGGTTAGAAGATTGATCTATCTCTCTTGCACCAGGCCAGATATAGCCTATGCTGTAAGTGTGCTGAGTCAGTATATGTATGATCCTAGGGATTCTCATCTAGATGCTATTTTTCGAGTACTAAAATATCTAAAATCTGCACCTGGAAAAGGATTACTCTTTTCAAAGCATGGTCATTTGAATATACATGGATTTACAGATACAAATTGGGCTGGATGTCATGATGATAGGAGGTCTACATCTGGTTATTGCACATTTGTAGGTGGGAATTTAGTCACTTGGAGAAGCAAGAAACAAACTGTGGTAGCTCGATCAAGTGCAGAGGCAGAATATAGAGTTATGGCAATGGGTGTTTGTTAATTATTATGGCTTCGAAAATTATTGGAAGAATTACAGCTGTTAGAAGGAAACTGGTCTTTATATTGTGATAACAAGGCTGCCATCAATATTGCTCATAATCGTGTTCAACATGATCGAATAAAGCACATAGAGATTGATCGACATTTTATCAAGGAGAAAATATCTAATGGAGTCTTGGATATTTGTCACGTGACTTCCGAGAACTAGCTAGCTGATGTTCTTACTAAGGGACTTGGTAGTAGATCATTTCATACTCTAGTTTGCAAGATGGGCATGTGTGATATCTATGCACCATCTTGAGGGGGAGTGTTGACAGCTGTAGAATCTTCTAAATTATAGGATGTAAAATTATAAATTACTTAAATTAGTGTTCTCTTAAATTATAGGATGTAAAATTATAAATAACTTAAATTAGGGCTGTATATTTAGTTTCTTATTTTTAGCCTTTATTTCATACTTCCTATTTTAGAAATATTGTATAAATAGGCATATAAATCATAGTATGAGCAAGAAAAAGTAGAATAAAAAATATTTTATTCCTTTTTTCTCTCTTATTTACATCAGTAGGTTTGTCTAATCATCTCCCAAATATATCCCTTGCAGTAGGAAGGAACATACATGTACATGTGTCACCGATATCTGACAACATGGAATTCCATAATCAGGCCATGATCATGGAATCCTCTTCAGCCCATGCATAAAACTCGGAATCTCCCGCCTTCGGTCCAGTTCCCAAGAGATGGCTTTGCTTTCCTTTTCCCTTCAGGAAAGTTTGAACCAGTTGGCACCACTTCAAATAATTCTTTCCATTAAAGCGATATGCAGCCTGAATATGCTGCAATTCTCCAATAGATTGGGTGTTTGCTGTTTGTTCAGTATGAACAGCATAGATGTAGAAGTTGTTTCAATCATCATGATTGGATAAAAGAATTGGGGATGGAAATGTGGCTATGAAGGCTTGAATTTTGAAAAGAAAATGCTGATGTTTTGCTTCTCAAAAGCTAGGAAAAAGTAATCAGCTATGAAGGCTGAAAATTGCTATGATTTTTCAAAGGAAGGTGATACGTTTGGGTCTTAAAAGTAGAGAAAAATGATCAGCAATGAAGGCTGAAAAAGATATTCCTGAGGGCCTAATTTTGCTTTGATACCATATGATGAAGAGAGGGAAAGTTTCATTTTTCTATTATGGTTACATTCCTATATATACAAGAATTTTACAAGACTTAATTGCTAAGAAATACAGCTATAAATACGGCAGTTATTTAGCCCTATTGCAGCTGTATATACAGCTGTATCGCTGCTGTATAGACAGCTTTTTACACAGCTGTAGAGCTGTATATGCAGCTGCTAATTACAGCTGTTTCCAACGGACTTCAATTGAAAGTTTACAAGAAAAGATGTTTATGCCAACTCATGCATCGTCACCAAGTACGTTAATCATACCTTGGATTCTTGAATATCATAGCAGAATGCCTCATCTTTTTGTTCCATTTTAGGTAGGAAAAAGGCATTTCAATTGGAAGAGAAGGAAACATGCATAAAGAAGATGAAGGGATATCCTTCAAAAAAGGGGAAAAAAATGTAAGTGGAAAGAGAGAGAGAACAAAACTAAAATAGAACAAAGCTCAAAGCTTTTCTAGTCTCTCGAGTTCCACTGTACATCCAAGCCCCTGGAAGCATTTTGTAGTTGAGCAACATATGGAAGAAGTAAGATAACAGCTCATAAGAGAGTAATAAAATACTAGATTGATCTCAAAAAATCCTAACATGCCTCTATAGGCATAGATACTAGATGATAGACATCCTAGCATTTTTTATAACAGTTTCTTCCTTATTCACACCAAAACCTCATAACTTAAGGTGAAAAAAAAAAGATCTTTCACTTTCTTTGGACAGATTCATGCTCTTAGAAAGTGGAGTGCCTGTTTTATATGGTCTGGGAGCCAGGGAGAAATAGAAAGTAAATTGATGATCCACGGCACAAATATCCAGAGGAGCATCAATGAGGTCTCCTCGCATGCAAGGAATCATTACCATTGGTTCTATTGGGAGCCACAGACTGAATTAAAGCCTTAACTTTGGGAGAAATCTTGAATTTCTGAAAAATTATCATAAGTAAACAAGGGGAAAAGTGGAGTCTCAATTAAGATAATAGAAGAAGAGGTACAAAACAAGGCACGTGAATTATTGAGATTCCTACTCCTATTCTAGATAGAAGATACAGAATAAATGAGTCGACATAGCCAAGCAATGAAGAAAGATTTAAAGACTTCTTATCTTCTAACACTAGTTAAGGAGAATATTCCAAGGGAAATAATCTCACAGGTATAGGTGAATCTGATTGGGGTGTTGTGAACAGAGGATGTAAAGTTGAAAAGAAGCACTGACAAAGGAAACTCACTAAACCAAGCATTTATAATTCTGTGCAACACTTAACACCCATTCTAAGTCTGGTAAGTGGAATGAAAAAGAAGTGCAGCTCAGAAATAAAATTCCAAGGATTTGCATGGATTGTGCAACTCTCAAATCTAGCATCCCAAGCATTCTATTACGGGCCATACTTTCTTATAAGGACATTATGCCATAAGGACTTTGGTTCTCTTAATGACTAGCATTTAAACACCAAATTATAAAATTCCTAAACCTTTCTCAACTCAGGCTTGATACTATTTCCCAATCCCAACTCACAAGGATGTCCATTATGGCCTAATCCAATGAAAATTGCTGATCTATGAAGCACAAATAATCCAAAATATACCAAACTCTCATAGGTGTAACGGTAGGGCGCTGTACTCCTTTAACCATTAGTCTTAGATTCAAGCCATCGCAATAGAGAAATGGGATTTGGAAGAGCAAACTCCTTGATAGATCTCACAGTGCTCAGACCGAATTATTCAGACAAACCAGATACCAGTTGGTGAAAACCAAATGATCCAAAATTTATTGAAAACAAGTATTGGACTCAGACATGAGTATACTTGGATGTTTTGGTGAATGTTGATGATTTTAGTATTTTAGATTTAGGATACAAAGGGGTTATAGCTTGGTTATGGGTAGGATATACATAGGATACGTACAGGATACAGCTATGGTGGAATTTTTTTTTCTTTATTTTTTAAACACGAGCGTTAAAGTGTAAAAGTAGGAATTCCATGGTGAGAACCTTTAGAAAAACATAAAAAAGGTTCCAAAAGCTCTATGTCGATTTAAGGATTCAATTGATTAAAGAAAATAAGAAGATACATATGAAACTCGAACACCAAATATTCCATTGATCTTGCAACATTGCAAATTTGATGAATTACTTTCTTGATATGAAACCTTTATAATGAAAAAAGGGTTATCTACAGAAACATTACTAAAAAAGATTTTAAATTTATTTATAAATGTCGCAACATACTCATTTTGTATCGTAGCTTTGATTTTCTATTGTTTTATGTTGTAGCTGTGTTTTATATTTCATATCTGTGCTTTGTAATCCCTCTTTAATTTCTCATTCCAATTAATAACCACTGTGTAGCATTCCTAAAGAGGCATAACGGAGAGGAAAGTTGAATAAATAAGCTTGGAACGGAGTAGAAAGATGTAATTCTTTAGAGCTCTCAAGGAAGCTTGTGTCAAAGTATTGCTTAGTTACATCTACATTATCTACTTTTTCGTGCATAGTCGATCATTTGAATTCGATTGATTTCATTTCTTTATTTAACTCGATATGCATTTTATCATGCCTCTTTTGTGTATTTGCAATACTTTTATTTCTCTTATATAGGTTTTTTGGATAGGAGAGAATGAATAATATTTTTAAAGGAAAATTGCACCCCAAACAACTCAAAGCGAGACTATAACCACAAGTGGGGGGTATAAATGAGTTGAGCCTCTTGAGCCAAAGATGTTTAAACTCGCTTTTTTAGTGAAACAAGCTCAAGATTAAGAGCAGTCTAAGCTTTGTGTTATTAGTTCAGTATCCAGCTTTTTGGAGCCTACCTCGAGCAAAACTTAATTTATATATAAAGAGGGAATATGATGCTAGTTGTTTTATACTCAAGCTTGGCTCTTGTGATAAATGAGCTCAGCTTTGCGCTGTGACACCACTCCTTTAGTGATGCGAGCCAAACTCGAGCTACTTTTATTGTTTCACAACCCTACACAGAAGATTATCAACCTTCTCTAAAGAAGCAAGAGTCATGAGTTAAGGTGTGTTTAAAACTATCTACGAAAATAACTCAGGATTTTCAACCTCATAAAAAATCCTTCAATTAGTCACCCTCCAAACCAACCAAAAAGTTGCAAGAGGAAGCATAATAAACATCCCCTTTTGCTGTATAGATTCTAGATATCGTGTCATTCAATGCCCAAAGCTCAATCTCCTGACTTAACAGTCACTCAATTAATGTGGAGAATAGAGAAAACTTTCTCCCACGGTAGCCAACTGCGAGAGCATTGAAGTGACAACGGATTAGCCCTCTTCCTCTCTTTTGCATTGAACACACTTATTAACAATAACAAACCCTTCCTGTCTGGGTTCTCCCCCTAGCCCTGGAGATTGTCTTGGTTGAATCTCCCAAGTGTAAAATGCTGCTCATGGCACCGAGACTATTTCTCAAATGGACTTCCACAGTAAAGTTCTTCCCCTGGCATGTGGATCCTCACAAGTGGCATTGTAATTGCTTCTAACATTAAGATTTCTTGAGGAGGATTGCACCCACACACAAGAAACTCCATAAATTACACCGTACAATATATAGGACCTGATAAAGAATGACAGAGTAGAACTTTTTTTTTTTTTTTTTGGAACTCCTCTTTGATTTGTAATCCTTTTATGAGCTTAATATCATATTAGTAAAAAATCTCTTGGGATAAGAACCTAATAGTTGGACAAGTTGTACATCCATAATTATAAGTTAAATATAATTTCTACCAGAATATTATATTGATTGAGTTTCTAAAAGTTGATGAATGAAGTGTAAATGATTCAGATTACATTCCCGATATTGATTCCAAGAATCCAAACAATATGCAAAAATATAAATTTGGCCTGAGTATATCTAAATCACTAAAGCACCATGCAACCTGGACAATTTAAAATTGAAGTCATGTCTGTATCCAACATCATTTCTCATAGGAAACTCACTGGACTTGTGCCGAACGGTGATGCAGCTTGTCTAGCTTTGTTTTATTCTTTTGTGGATATTTTGTAGGATATTTATCATACACTGTATGGATATTTTACACAGTTATTTTTATCGTAATTGAAAATCTTGCTTTGTTTAAGATATTAGAATCAGCCATATTAGGACTAAAAAAATTCTAATTTTGGTGTCATGTGCTGTCCTCCTTTTGGGAACTCGATATATTGCTATGTCATCAATTGATGCTCCGGACTCAAAGATGGGGTAACCTTAAAATTATATAACTAGCAAAAGGTTGCCAGCCGATTTATTTTATTTTATATTTTGGCCTACTTGGCTTGTTATAAGTACTTTTTTTTTGGGGGGGGGAAGATATGGAAAGATGGATGCCCATTTTATAAGGTCCTACCATTTGGTGTTTAATGATTTCACTTTCATTCCTTGGAAAGATGAGGAATGCTCTTACAGGTTAAAGCAGAAGTTACAACATGGATGCACTCCTTTTGAATCTCTCAAACATCTGATTAGCCATTCAACTGCTGCATTTTAAGAACTTAGGTGACTTTGATAAAATATATATAAAAATGTTTAAACTGAATCCCTAGGATTTGTTAAACTAATTTTATCTCCATAGTATACTGAATAAACTTATGGAAATCTATGAAGCAAGGATGTGGACACATGACATGACACAGTTATAAGAAATTCTACAATATTGTAAGTCACAGAGTGTTGTATTGCATGGAATTTGGGAGAAATGAGATTTGGGAGAGCCAACCCCTTGATGGGCCCCACAGTACTCGAATTGGATTAATTAGGCAAAGCCCAGATACCAGCCGGTGAAACCAAAAAAAAAAAAAAGGTGTTGTATTGCATTGTGTCCAAAGAGGTGTCTTGCACGTGCCTAACTCATTTCTAGAAGTGTTAGTGCAGCATAGATGGAAATTAACTTGGAAATGCTATTAGGAATGGTCCCTAGAATCCTGCACAAAGAAACCACAACTTAAATGTACCTTGTGCATATTATACTATTTATGAATCTTATTCTTTGGTAGTTTAATTGGAAATATAGAACCCCTTTGTTGAACCTGCTGTTTGCTATTTATCTCCATGAAGTGCCTTTTTATTTCCCTAATAGTTGTACCACACACTGTGTTTCGGTGGCTCAGAATTTCTGGATAATTCCAAGAAAAGCTAGTATTGCAATAGGGATAAGTACCGATTTTTGACAGTGCAAATGTAATCTTAATTTTTTTTTCTTAATAAGTATCAAAATTTCCAACATGGTATGGATTAATCATTTCATCTTGGTCATTATAGTCTCACCACTTTCTATATTACATGACAGGATCTGGGCAAATAGGCAGTCAGCAGCAAGATCAAAAGAAAGGAAGATGCGTTACATAGCGGAGCTAGAAAGAAAGGTGCAGACCCTGCAAACAGAGGCAACCTCGTTGTCTGCTCAATTGACCCTGTTGCAGGTATATCAATGAACTTTCTGAAATGTCTCTGATTTAATAAAGAGTCCAGTGTTACCAGGGATCTTGAAGATCTGTAATGCTTAATTCTTGGTCACTCGGTGTTCTCAGTGGCCTATCTGTTGATTCTACCTAGTGTATAACTTTTGCATTGAAAGTACGCAAAGAAAGGGAAAAGTCTAGAATTTGTTTTTGTCTGCAACTACCTTTCCTTTGCAATCTAAAATTCCTCTTGTTGCATATATCTTTGAAACTAGTGTATCAATACTCGGATGCAAGTACCACTGAAGTTTGTGGTTGACTAATTTGTGGGAATGTGCTAGTCTCTGCAATGTTATTTTTTCTGGTTTGCTTTTGCCTCTCTGCAAAAGCAGAAAAGCAAAAGGAGTAGGAGAAGAAGAATACCTTTTCTGACCATTCTTGTGGGACTGTAAGACTTATTGCTAGATCTCACATTTGTCTTTCTGGTATTTATGATGATTCCACCTAAAAGTGCATAGTTATTGTTCTGAGTTGCTTTCATCTGAAAGAATGTCATATTGTTTAAAGTATTTAATTCATTTTGGGGTGCAGAAACGAGAGGAAAAAAAATTAAAGGCCTCCTTTTTTTTTTTTTTTTTTTTTAAAAAAAAGACCTAGAAAAAGTTATTTTTTTTGTCTTTCATTCACTTGATCACTTTCCCTAAAGAAGTCTCCTGGTGTTTTAGCCACCATTGTCTCCTTCCTTTTGCAGGCCAACGTACAAAAATTTTCTATTTAGTTACAGTTCTCATTATTATTATATTCTGCTAAAACAAATCAGTGGATCTTGTTCTTTTTGGTTCACTAAATGGCCATAATGCAGGGAGAAAGAGATGCTCTTCTGCCTATCTAATATTCATATCTGAAGGCTCTACCTCTATATTTGCTCATGCAACCGTACGTACTATCATTGGTTATGATGCTTTTCTTTAATGTTTTGTCTGCAGAGGGATACAAATGGTCTGTCTGCTGAAAATAGTGAGCTTAAGTTGCGGTTGTCAACAATGGAGCAACAGGTTCATTTGCAAGATGGTAAGTCATTGGACACTTTTCTGTAAAGACCAACTCCTTTTGATCATTAATTATTCAATGTCCTTTATATCTAGCGTATGATGCCAAAAAAAAAATGGAACTCTTATGTAAGATTGATTGTTAATGATCAAGGATTGTGTATTTGTTTGCTGGTCTTGGAGTTGTTGAAATGTAATCGACAAAAGACAGTTTAGATTAGGTTGGCGACGGGACATTAATTATATCGAGGTCTTGATATGACTGGGGAATAATATACTAGGACTTGTGCTATTTCTAAGATCTCTAGAAAGTAACAACCAATGTTGTAGGTTTAGAAGCACAAACATTGCCTTTTACGACCTTCAAATTCTTATGTATTAATAAATCCAAATCAAGTTGGTGAAATTTTCTTTAAAATGAATGCCTTAATTTTGGGATAGCTTCTAGAAATGGACTATGTTGCATCAACACTTGTACAAAAGGGCAATGTCTATTTTATGACACTTCAAAGATATGCTGTTTTAGCATTGTCAGGATTTTTTTGGTTAAATATTTATTCTCAACTGTAAACTAGTACAAAACTTTTGGTTCATGCACACATCGATTTTTATATCTATGTTGTTAATTTTAAAAAATAAACAATAAAACTTAACTAACTATATAGTACATAGGACACTCATGCTAGTGTATGTATAAACAAAGGCATAACATGTGCGTGAAATATCAGTTATGCTATTTATTTAATTTGTTGATATTTCATATTTGTATAATACAACATATTCAAAAATATACTTTTTTAGCATGTGTATTCATGCTGTTGTTGTGTTTGTGTCTATAAAATATCAACTATAGATATATTTTATTTATTTTATTTCTTTATGTTTTGCCTTTTTTTAACTTTGTTGGATCTGGATATTGTCATGACGTGTGTGTGTGTCCTTGGTTGATTGGATAACTATGGTATGAGGTCTCAAGCTCTTTCCAAGCCTTACGGGATGTGAGAAATTAAAATTAGTTACATCTTGCAAAACTTTGTGAAAAAAATAAAAGATAATCAGTTAATCTAACTTTTGGCCGCCCAAGTAGAGGTTCAAAAGTTGAATTCCTCCTCATGTTTTTGTTTTATTTTAGCTTTTAAAGTTTTATGTTTCATTTACTTTAGCCCTTCATGTACACTATATATAATCACTGAATCAACATAAAGTGCTAAAATAATGTTAGAAGAAAATGCAATATAAGTGTTTGTGGGCCAAAACGAACAAATAAAAGTTCAAGGAACAAATCATATTCGGCCCTTGGTTATATATCTCATAAGTTAACTTTTCTTTCTAAAATACTAGAAGTAATGTTATAAGGAAAAGGAAAGAGGAGGCTGATGGGGAAGGATGAATTGGATAAAGCAGATTGGTTTTGGCCAGTTAACATGGGACGTGAAGTGGAAAATGGAATGAAATTGTTAAATAAAATATGCATTCAACATGTAGGTCTTAAAAATTTTATTGTTGAAAGCATCAATTATTACAATTAAAAGTGCTTAAAAGATGAAACTATCATGAAATAAGCTAGAATGACGAGTAATATGGGAGAATTAGATGCTATGATCAAGTTCAAGCACAATGATTAGTTTTTGTTTCCCTTCCACTTCCTTGTTTCAAAGCTCTTTCGTTCCTTTTGGTGCTTGTTTTCTTGGCTAGGCATTCCATTTTGTACTTGATAACAAGTAACACTCATCCTCCTTAAAGAAGAGTTTGATCCCAGAAATTGACTGATCATTTGTGCTCTCTCTCTCTCTCTCTCTCTCTCACACACACACACGTGTGCGCGCGCGCGCGCACGCTTGAAAATTTTATTGTTGAAAGCATCAATTATTACAATTAAAAGTGCTTAAAAGATGAAACTATCATTAAATAAGCTAGAACGACGAGTAATATGGGAGAATTAGATGCTATGATCAAGTTCAAGCACAATGATTAGTTTTTGTTTCCCTTCCACTTCCTTGTTTCAAGGCTCTTTCATTCCTTTTGGTGCTTGTTTTCTTGGCTAGGCATTCCATTTTGTGCTTGATAACAAGTAACACTCATCCTCCGTAAAGAAGAGTTTGATCCCAGAAATTGACTGATCATTTGTGCTCTCTCTCTCTCTCATACACACACACACACACGTGTGCGCGTGCGCGCATGCTTGCGGGAAAAAATGGTTGATCATTATATGGTGTCTATGTGGTTTAAATGTTTTGTAATTTTTTCTTATGTAAAAAGGTGAGGTAAATGGTGTAGAGGAGATTGATAATTGAATATTTATATGTTGATTGGATGGCGATATCTTGGAATGTGAGGAGCAAAATGCTAATATGAAAGTGGTGAATGAAATTTATTTAAGCAAATCAAATGTGGATTTGGTATAGAAACTAAGATTTGAACATTGGCATCAATTTATAAGAGTATGAAGAATTTGCGATTGTCATTTCCGTCAAAGTCCTGCTCAATGTCAAGCTTTGACATCAATTACAGTATCCCTTTCTCTAATTTGATATGAACGTTCACAATATTAATGCAAAGGCACGCATTTTAGCATGACTTAAAAGGTACCAACCTACCATAAAAAGTATATATATCTACCTGATTTTTGAAACCACTCCACCAGAATTCTCAAAGGAGGAACAATGTGAGCCCACATTCTGATGTATGACACTGAATTCAGATTATTAAGAAGGGAATTTTCTTATTGATTCTTGGATGCACAAAGATTGGCATAATTATTAGAAGTGTGCACTTTCCATAAGAGTGCCATGGAAGTGGGAGACTGCCTGTTAAGTCTAGATTACTTTGTGTTGGTATTTTTGTTTCAAATTTTCCTTATGTTGATTTCTTAGTTAGGACACAAAATTTTAATTTATTAAGATTTCGGTGGACATCTATTTTCTTATTGGTTCTTGTTTTGGATTTTGATTTGATTCCGGTTTCCTTTAGCGTTGTGCTAGTTTCCATTTAAATTGGCATAAGGCCTAACTATGAGTTGGCTATTAATTTCATATATAGAGAATCTATAATACCTCTTGTTTCCTTAACAGCATTGAATGAAGCACTGAAAGAGGAAATTCAGCATCTGAAAGTATTGACTGGACAAAATATGTCAAATGGTGGACCAATGATGAATTTTTCTCCATCTTATGGGGCTAACCAGCAATTTTATCCAAACAACCATGCAATGCACACTCTCCTAACTGCCCAGCAGTTTCAGCAACTCCAAATTCATCCTCAGAAACAGCAGCATCAGCTCCAACAGCATCAGCTTCACCAGCTTAATCTGCGGCAAATGCAGCAGCAGCAGGAACATCAGCAACCACAGCAGCAGTCTGGGGACATTAGAATGAGATCACCTGTGCCTTCTTCCAGCCAGAAAGAAGACTCATCAGATGCAAACTCCAAGTCAAAGGAGTAGGAGGTATAACCCAGGTCTTTAGGTCGATGTTGTCTTTTGCAGTTCACATCCAATTAGTCTACCTTTTGGGAATAACTTTGTCAAAGAACTACATTGGACCTGAGTTGTGGATTGTTTTGTGAGTTACCACAGTTTATTTAGATCCTCGCAGTTATATTTTATCATACATCTTAATAGCCTTGAGCATGCTACGTCTAGTGTTTTTGCCTGTTATATATAGCCTTTCTCCCCTATATCTTAGTTTGTTGCTGGAGTCTTTTTTTGCTGGAGATGTTCTTGTGGGAAATATACAATGGACCTGAGTTGAAAGTTTATTTTGGGAGTAACTTTACAACTTTAATTTGCACTTTTGCTGTTTATCTCTTATCTAGTGTTGTATTTGATTTTTACTTGGTAATGGTGCTAATTTAGAGCTTTTGCCATTTTTCTTTATCTTTTTCTGTATTATCTCCCCTTACATTTGTATCTGAGTTATTCTCCATAAATGGAGTGAGCCATGAACCATTTCAAGATTGCTTTGGTAGACGTGCATTGGACCAAGAATGTAACTATTTCTCTCAAACTTAGTCTAGCATTTGCTAGTTACATAAGCTGTGGAGCTTTTTATGATTAATGCGGATCATGGAGTCTTGGATTTCCTATATGTCCCCCTATAGCCCAAGTTTTCTTGACGTATGTTCTCTGGGTTAAATTTATCTAAGCTATAGTAACCAAGTTTTAACTTGGCTATACTATGAGCTTGAAGTTGGGGACCTTAAGGGGTGTACGTTTCCATTTACTTGAAAGTAAATCAATCAACATCGATGGTTCAATATAGGCTTTATAATTTATGTATACATATTCATTTTTTTCCTTTGTTTTATATATTTTTTGTTGTATAAAAATTTGAACATGAAATCATTATATTAGGGGAATCGGATTTGAACCACTAGACTGTCCCTTTTGGGGACTTTCTTTGTTTTATATACTTGTCATGTTCATAGAAAACTTTTTTTTCCCCCTTGCATCGGTTTGGGAGGCAGGTTGAGTCCAGGTTCAAGTGGGAGGGGTTTACTACCATTAGGCCAACTGGCCTTTGCTGGAAAATTTTTGTACTTGTTGTTCCTAATCCAGATTAACGAACGTCTGAAAATTTTCTCACGTGCATATGAATAGTTTGTTCAGATTTGAGTAATTCATGTTCAGCTTTGTCTCAAATGAGTTCATGGAAGAGAGGAGAGTGTCATTTGTGCAAGTTATTATAGTAAATAAAAATAAGGAAAAAGGGAAAAGCTAATTTTGAGTACGACTTCGTTCCGAACATACTCGTTCCATAAACAACTTCTATACGTCATGTTGAAATGGCTTCTGGGAGGACAACTTCTAAGCCCCCACGATAGGGACTTATTTCATTTGCATTCTCAGGCACTCGATTTTTGGGTTCCATAAATAGCCTTTAAACGGTGTTGAATGGCTTCTCCGTCCTCTGGGTCATCCTCTGTCATCTGTCATCTGTCATCCTCTTATCATATCTCAGCCCCCACGAAAGGGACTTATTCTTTGCATTCTATTAAGGAATGAGAAATTAAACGGTAAGAATTACCTAGATTGGTATGTTGCTGTTGATGTGTGGTTTTAAGGTCGGTCTCTATGACCTTGAATGACATTTAACCAAGAGGGTGAGGAGACTGATGCGTGGAGATTGATGCTAGTGTGAGGGAAGAATGGTTGAAAGCTAATTATCCATTAAGCCAAAGGTACTGGTGCACTGCCGCTCACACAAATCGTGTTATAACATATGGAAGAAGGCTTGAAGTGTCTATGCAAACCTGGCAACCCTCAAAATGACAGTATCTATGACCTACCTTCCTATCTCAAAAAATTACAGACCACCATTCAACAAATCAAGTTACTTTTGACTAGTGATCTTCGGAAGGTGTTGGACAAGCTTGACAGCATGTATATGACTTTTGTTTTCCATGGCCGCCTTCATAAAGATTTTGAGTGTGTTCCGAATGAAGTCCTAACTAGGGGTGTTAATGACACCGGGTAGTGTCACGGACCCATGACACTACCCGGTCAAAGCTCGAGCCCGGGCTCGGTCAAACCGAGCTCGAGCCGAGCTCGGGCTTGGGTAGCTGGGTATCGAGCTCGAGCTCGAACCCAACTGTATCGAGCTCGAAGGCTCGACGAACTACCCGAAATATTTTAATTTTTTAAAAATAAATTTTATAAATAATTATATATATATTTTTTAAAAAAATTATATATAAAATTATATTTTTAAGTATATTTTTTAAATATATTATTTATACCATTCAATGACACTACTCGACGACACTACCCGATAACACCTGATGACACTTCGAGCTCGAGCTCGAGCTCGAAAAATACAAACTCGGCGAGCTCGAGCTCACCTAAAGTACATCGAGCTCGAGCACAGGTATTATGATACCCGAGCTCGACCCGGGTGTCATAACACCCCTAGTCCTAACAAATCCAAATATCCCTTCGGCGGGGGACCTCATCGATCGGCTGTTATGTGTTCCACCGTTGCAGGGACCAAGTGAGATTGGTTCTCAAATAGGTTTAGAATATTCAGCTTTTGTCTCTAATTCAACCAACCGCGGAGGCTGAGGCTGTGGTGGTGGGGGTGGTGGTGGTGGTAGATGGGGCCGTGGTAATTATCCTCAATATTCCTATTGCGAATGTCAGGGACATACCGAGAATCAGAGCTATTCTCTGCATAGTTTTCCAAAAAAGTTTGCTAATGTGACTTAATCTCAGGTACTCTGAAGCACCTGGTATTTGAGAAAAAGACCGAGTCTATGGGTGACGATCAAAACATTCTGAATGACTATAAGAAGTATTTTCATCTCAACCCAACTCAACAAGCCTCATTTCAGCGCTGTAGCATATTGGCAATTCTATCGCTCGCCTCTCTAATTCTTTGTCTGTTGGACTTTGGATTCTGGTGCTTCTGATCCTATCACATAGATGGCAATCTCTCTTTTCTCAAAAATTGTCATCTCTCAAAACACCACATCACATCACTTTACCGATGGTTCTAAGGCTAAGGTCACCTCTAGTGGCCAAGGTACACCTCTCCCATTTTGAACCTTGAATTCTGTTCTTTTCAGGGTTGTCCATCAATTTAATTTCTATTAGTCATCTTAACTGCTCCATAACCTTTACCACTGATTCTTTCCAAACACAAAACCGAAAGTGCCTACAGACGATTGGCGCAGGATCTGGATCATGGGGACTCTATTATATCTCCAGCCTCGGTCTTCTACCATATGGCTTCTACCATATATGCTGTCACGTCATCTCCTTCAGCTTCATGTGGGTCATCCAAGTCTTAATAAATTGAAAAATATGGTTCCTCATCTCTCTCATTTGCGGTCTTTCAAGTGCGTGTCATTTTAGCTTGTAAAACATGTTCGGGCTACTTTCCAAGCAAGATGAATAGTTGAGTCGAGTCTCCTTTTCAAATTGTTTATTTTGATGCTTAGGGTCGTAGTCGTATCAGTTTTATTTTAGATTATTGGTTCTTCATTACTTTCATTGAAGGTTTCTGTACTTGGATTTTTTTTTTTTTTTTAATGAAAGATTGGTCAGAGTTATTTACCATTTTTAAAAATTTTTATATTGAGATTCACACTCAATTTGGGTACACTATTCGAATTTTAGGTAATGATAATAAAAAAACAGTGTTTCTCTACCTCTTTTATTCTTTTATGACATTCGATGGCATGATCCATCAACCGAGTTGTCCTTGTGCACCACAACAAAATAACATAGCACAAAGAAAATATCGACATTTTATTAAAACTTCTCGTACTCTTGTATTGCATGCTAATGCACCTTTAAAGTTTTGGGGGATGTGGTTCTTTCTGCTGTTTACTTAATAAATCAAATCCCATCTTCTGTTTCAAATAACATAACTATCTTATTTCCCAAGGAACCCTTTGCAAAGTTCTTCCCCGTGTCTTTGATTCTACTTGTTTTATACATGATCTTTCTCTAGATCTAGATATCTGCCTGCGCTGTCAAACATGTTTCTCTTAGGAGTTCTTGAGTGAAAAAGGGATACAGGGGTTATTCTACACCCAAGTTGGACTAAGACTCCATATCTTACGTCTTGCTGGTCTCTTGTGTACCTGTCTCTGTCCCTCAACTTTTAAACTCTTCAAGTGCCGGAAGGTCCTTCCAAATCGTTGCAGCATTTGACCTCATCCTTTGCTTCCGGAGGCTGTTCTTGTTCCTGAGTCGGGTGATTCATCTCTTGCTTCGATGTTCCCACCTACTCGAGACCAACCTGAGTCTCCCACTAACCCATTGCTCTTTGTAAAAGGTACTCGTTCTACCTATAATACTCGGCCCATCTGTAATTTTTAAGCTATCATCATTTGTCCTCATCCCACTATGCCTTTATTTCTGCCCGATCATCTATTTCTATTCCTAAAACTGTCCAAGAAGCAGTTTCCCATCCAGGTTGGCAACACGCTGTGATTGATGAGATGGCAGCATTTGACTCCAATCATATATGAACTCTTGTTTCAAATCATCTGTTTCTATTCCTAGAACTGTCCTAGTACACCTTCTCTCTCATTGTATAGGCACTTTGAAACTGAGGACTTTGGCCGATTAAAATATTCCCTTGGGATTGAAGTAGCCTAAGCAAATGCTGGCATTACTCTCTCTCAAAGGAAGTATGCTCTTGACATTTCGGAAGAAACTGGGATGTAAAGTGTAAACTAGTTGATATACATATGAATCCGAATGTAAAACCTTACTAGATTAGGGTGAGCCATACTTAGGCTCAAGCAAAGACCGGTGGGGGAAAGTAAATTATCTCAGTGTTACTAGGTCGGATATATCTCTCATTAGTGTTGTAATTCAGTTTCTTA
The DNA here is from genome assembly GCA_033439265.1 of Dillenia suffruticosa. Taxonomy (NCBI): domain Eukaryota; kingdom Viridiplantae; phylum Streptophyta; class Magnoliopsida; order Dilleniales; family Dilleniaceae; genus Dillenia; species Dillenia suffruticosa. The sequence goes on from JAVTVX010000001.1 coordinate 2,295,309, forward strand.
ACTCTCCCCATGACAGTCATTGGGATGCAGTGGTTAGGATCTTGAGATTTGCCAAAGGTTATCCTGAAAATGGATTGGTATATGAAAATTGGGGCCTTGCATTCATTGTTGCTCATACAGATTCTAATTGGACAGGTTCTCCCGTGACGAGAGGTTAGGGTATTATGTTCTTATTGGGGGAAATCGTCTCATTGGACAAGCAAAAAGCAAAATGTAGTTGCTAGGTGAAGTATTGAAATAGAATATCGGGTTTTGGCTCTTACCATATGGGAACTCGTATGGTTAAAAACAACATTTTCAAGAATTGAAATTTTACCAGATAGGATCTGTGATGTTGATTTATGATAATCAAGCAGTATTGCACATGCTTCCGATCAATGTTTCATGAACAAACCAAATATATAGAGATTGACTCTTATTTCATCCATGAAAAGATTGTATCAATAGAAATTACTACCTCTTTTGCTAACTCAAATGATCAACTAGCTGATCTCTTCTGAGTCTCTCGAGGCACCAAAGATTACACACTCATGTAGTAAACTGGGGTGCTTATGATGTATACGCACCAGCTTGAGGGAAAATGTTGGAAATAGTGATGGTGTTTAATATATCATTGGAAAGCATGAGAGTTAATATTCTTAAAGCGATGAATAGTCACCATGTAAGAGTTAATGTTCTCATGAGATAGCATTAAAGTCATAGGAAATAGCTAATTTTTTCTTGTAAACCTAAATTGTTTTTATTCCTTTGTGTATGTAAATATTAAAGTGTCGGAGAGCTTTGGATTCAAGTGATTCACAACACTTTTGTTTCCCTTTTTGTTTTTACCGGATCAATTTAGTCCGAATATTGTATGACTCATTAAGGGGTTGACTTTTTTAATTTTTTTTTTTCTCTCTATTCTCATAAATTAAACTTGAGAATTTTGGTTAAAAAAATAAAATATCTAATTACTTAATCGAATGAGTTTGGTTCTATTTCATTTTTAAAGTTCGTTTTAAAGTTTATCGAGTGGTAAAGCTTTGGAAAACCGAGAAAGACAAAACAACGAAAGAAACCTAGGAGAAAAACAAATCTTAAACCTAGGCCCACCAATAGGGGGAAGAAGCCATGGTCTCAAGTCTACCAAACAAACAGGCCAACAAAACTGGACCAGGACACAAGCCGGTTCATTGAATTAGACTGTACTGCTAAGGTTTCGGTTAGGGCAAGCTTATTTTATTTTATTTTTTTGGTTGGAGTTAGGGCAAGCTTATTAATATTTTGAATGGAAACCAAAAGTTGTTTTTTTTTTTTTTAACCATGTCTTGGACATCATCCGATATCTGAAACTTTATCTTAATTAATCCAGACCGACCACTGCAGTGGCTCCTTTCGGAGAACGAGTCTCCTAACGGGAAACGCTCCATACACATGACAGCCCAATACTCCCAGCGGGAGTCAAATCTCGATTATACTTAAAGATACTAAACTCTATATCTAGTTGGGCCGACCCACTTAAATAGTGGACGAGCACCATTAGCAAACCGTGACAATTGGACAGGAGCTGACATTGAGCCACGAAGGACCACTAGCTCAGAACCGGGAGGGACTCATTTTTTATTTGAGGTTGTGACAAATTTTCTAGTATATAATAATAGAAATTACTCCATTTTATCATAATTTATTTTAGATAATTAAGTAAAAAAATAAAAAATGTTATAAAGCAATTCTCAAATAAAAAACATTAATTGGGACAAATTTTTGGATCAAACTTCATTTGGTAAAAATCATACTTCTACTTTTTGAAATTTTTGAAAATTTATATGTGGCTTAGAGAAATAATTCTATTACCGTTACAACTATTCAAAATGGAAAGAGAAAGAAAAGAAATGACAATTTCTTTCTTTTATCTTACACTTCATCCTCTTTTAGCAATTTCAAAATTCAAATATTTATATAAAATCTGACACTCAATGTATTCTGATTTTCATACCTCACAAAAAATATTAATTATTCTTTAAAATATTTACAGTGCACTATAGCTTCCTTTTTATTTTTTGACATTTGATTTCATTTATTTATTTATTTTGACTAAGTGAAAAAGTGAAAAGAGAGCACTAGAATTGCTACTTGCCAAGCAATGTACTTGAGTGAACTTGTCACCATAACACAAAATGCCCATTAAATTCTACCCAAAAAAAAAAATACCCATTAAACTCTTCATAATCCATGGGCATTGGTATACTTCTGTAAGCAAAATCCTTTTGTCGGGTAGGGAAGAATCCAATTAGGGTGAAAACAGCTGAGGAAGTAAGGGTGTAGGTGTCAAATTTAGTAGGCCTTTGTCTTCTATTACAAGGAACTTGTATTGACAACAACCATGTCAAGGTTGGAATTTGTACTATGTTTTTATGTTTAAGATCCAATCAAACCTTTGAAATGCAAGAAACATTTGCACCAGAATGAAAGCCATTGATCTCTGATAGCACATGTAAGGCACAAAGGCAGGCATAGGCAATAAATTCTTTCATTGTTTTTGTAGTGATTATAACTGCCAGATTAGATCAAAGATACATCATTTACAACTCGGTAAAATTTTATTAGAAAAAAGCATCCTTTGATTGTAACTGCCTTGACATGTATGAACCAAAAAAAATGTAAAAGATATGGATTAAAGTTTTATTACATGACAGAGTATCCTGGACCACCACCACCTTCAGGCACTGTCCATTCGATGTTCTGCTTTGGGTCTTTAATGTCACATGCCTATGAAGGTTATTCAGGAAACCATGAAAATTCAAGTTAGAAATAAATGAAAAAGATAATTACAAACCATAATTACGCAAAACAACATTAAACTAAGAAAAGGAAAAATGTTAAAACCTCACCTGGAAGACGTAGCTTCCATATGTAAAAGAGACTAAACATTTCTCAAGTACATTATAGGACATAACCTCACATAGCTTAAGGACTGACAAGGTCCTCCACAACAAAGCCTCCATCAAACAATAAGTCATAAATTGTGCTACTTTTGAAACTAGGTCAGCTAGCGTGTGCTAACTGCAGAAAGGTGTATAATCCACTAGGCTTTTGCATTATTTTGATCTATTGAGTAGGTGTTTCCATCAAAGTCCAATTTTGTTAATTGTAGGCTCAGCATGTCCAACTTTGGCTTCTGTCAGTTTTAGTTCAATATCATAGTCCTGTGGATAACATTTGGGCATATTTACACCGACAGACACTCGGGTATTATGAAGAATTAGTTATGTTTTTCCATCATTTCCAGCCATGTATAAGCAAGTGCTTTGTAAATGTTTGTCAGCATCTAGGTTATAGGCATAAACTATGAGGGGGTGAAAAGCAAAAGAAAAAAATATGGAGATGTGAACAAAAGAATGCTTATAATTTAGCTATGAGGTGACACCCTATTCTTAGATTTATCTCTTGCATACATACATACATACATACATAACATATGTATGTATGTATATGTATACAGGAACATGATAGTTTGTAATTCTGGCCAAAAGAAAAAAGTTCTTGAAGTAGGTTTGAGAGAAGGCAGTTCATACCTTGCAGTGGAGGCAATTTTGAGCATTTATCTGCAACTTTAGCTGACCCTTATCATCAGGAAGATACCTATAGTTGAGATCAGATAAAAGAACTGTGAGAGATGACTCACTTGTATAAGGTTTCCTAAAGCACCAGCGTAGGAGTATGGAGATTACTCATATACACGTGCAGGACAATATCGTGACTCAGGTCCAGCATAATCAGGCAAGTTGACAAGTAGAGGAATCTGAGGGTTCCTCAAATGAAGATGAGGTGGTTGGTCATGTTCGTGGTTTGTGTTGCTCCTACAAAAGCAGAATAATGAAAATATTTACATAGCCAACTTGGGAAAAACCAGGAAAGTGAAATACAGCAAATAAAATACAACTTTTCCATGAAAGTAGATGTGATTAACTGATGATCTTCCTAACAAAATCCTAAAAGTGTGGGCTACAATTGTCAACAATAAAGTCTCTTTTAAATTTATTGGAACATTGAAGTCCCCCTTCTTTCATAAGCATTCAACTATAACAATAGTGAAATGATCCAGGTTCTATAATGCACCAACAATTTTCATAGCCTTCCATTTTTAGTGACAATGAGATCACACAAATTTACAGCCTATCCCAATTGCAGTATCTTCTTATGGTTTAACAGCCACCTGCAATATTTACCCATGGCAGCATATTTCAATTACATGATGCTTGAATCACAGAGAAAGTACTTTATTGTACCTGTACAGAGAGTTTGGTACATCAAAAGTCACAACCCCGTCTGGCTTTGGATACTGGATTGGTGAGTGTAGCCGTGCAACCTGCAAAGTTTGGTGTACTGGTAAGCTTGTGGTTTTGAAAGTGACCATGAGGCTTAATGATCCTGGCACAACAATCTTAATGTTCCTAAATAATTCAGACAATGGTCAACGCTATTTCTCAAGACTACCAAACCTTGTTATAAGGAAACTTCTATGAAGTAGTCATGTCAAAGAATACGCAATACATCAAAGGAACATTTTTTTTTTGGTTATAACGGAGGGCATCACCCAGGGAGGGGGATGGGAGCTTGAACTCGAGACCTCAGGTCAAGAGAAAAGCTTTTGGTACAATTAAACCCAAGTGCCCTTGGTACTTCTAAGGAACTTTGGAGCAACAGATTTTAGTAAATCTCAGCATCGATCACTTCTTATGTATATTCAACCAGAAATCCACTTCAAACAAAGAAAAGTAGACAGTATTGATTCACTTGTTTGTGAAATACTCGTATAAATACAAATAATAACTTTCTTTTAAAGAAAATGGCGAAAATGGTTGGTGAAAATTCAAGTTTCAAGTGAAGTATAAATTCATATTTCATGATAAAGCCACTTAATTTCTTTAAATGAAACAAAGACACAAGTAAGATATCAACGATCAGTACATGAAAGATGCAGCATGTCTTGTCTTTTGTAGAGTACATGCTTCTCTTTTAAGTTGTACATGGTATACACTTTGGCATGTTTTTTCTATGGAAAAAAATGTTAATAATTTTTCACGTAGACATTGATATTTTATATTTCCCCAATATCACATTCACCATGTATTGTTATTGATATCTTCTGGCATTTCTTTTAGTTGTTGCATCATGGTGTCTATGTCTTGTTCTATCCTTCATAAATTCCCAATCATCCACATGGACAGTTAGAAAATCTTTTTGGAAGATACAAACTTGACGTAACACGCTTAATAATGATTGGATCAACCTAATATCAAATGCCAGATAAATAAATTTGCAAATCCACACAAAAGATAGGTGCACTGAGCTTTTTCCTTTGAACATGACAAACAGATCTCTGAAGATTAATCTACTGCCCAAATGCCTTGCATCTTATCACGTTCAGTAGGCATTTACTTCTATTCATTATTAATTATAATAAGACCAGAACTTCACTAAGATATGATTTCTTACCTCTGTGGCTTTGTGATCTGGTTTTCCATGCTTCAGTGTGATAGAGGAACACCCCTTCAGTATGTAGCTTTAAAAGCAAAAATATGTGGAGAAATGTTACTTATGGGTAGATCAAAAGCATAGGAATAATATGAGTTTCTAAGAAATATGTAAGCTTCATCCAGCATATGGTAACCTTACTGTTCAAGAGCACTTAGAGCCAGACCAGGGATAAGCCCATACTTGAAGGCCTGCAAAAGGAAGAGCATGGGACCACAATTTGTTAAGTGAAAATTTATAAAGGATTGGAGAAGATATTGAAAAGCTACTTCCATTAAAAGGAGGAAAAGTAATTGAAACACTTCTCTTACTGGTCGATAGTTTCGAGCCTTGTGGAGTTCTTCCCATAACCAGGAGTTCCTTAAGTTGTCCCAATATGTTTCCATGTTAGATCGCTCACTAAGCACGGCAAAGGCAGCTTCCGCTGCCAACATTCCTGAGATACACAGTGACAGTAATACATGAATATCAAAAGACAGTCATCATAAATTCACAATAAATATATGTCCAAATGTATTGTAATGGCCCAGAATAGTCTTTCCTACAGTTATGCTACCATCTGAGTTATAGGACTTTCCACATTTGGTATTGGCTATAAGAAGTTATCAAAGAATTATGAAACCCTCTGGAAGAGATATTAGTCTAAGGGACAACTTCCTTCAGATTTCCATGCGACTGTTCCATGTCATAAGACAACTCTCATCAGTCAAAATGAAAAATCATATCTTCTGTCCAATAATGCCCTCATTAGAACATATACGAGTTTTTTAGCTAAAAAGTAACAAAATAAGCTGCTGTCTACCAGTATCAGTTTCACTTCAAACTCTAGCGTAACTCAACAAAAATTCCTCGAACCTGTCCATAATTTGACACAAGTCCCTGAATATCCAAAATTGAATTATTAGTCCAGCCTAAGGAATTTTTGCTGTGTCAAATGGGATTTTAGTTATTTACTTAATATCCTTTACTATAGGTGCTAGTTAGTTTAGAAATCAAAATATTGATCTCCATATATGTTTCCAGCCAAACCTCATATAACTAAAATAAATTTTTCACCCATGTTCAAGCAAGTAGTTCAATATTGACTCTGATGAGGGTGGTATTGGAGCAGCCGCTATATTCTCTCATTAGAAACAAACCAGATGTTATTGGCTTTAATCCACTACTCAAGTCAATTAAGATTTGTCTCAAACAAGTTGAGGTCAGCTATGTATGACCCAGCTTTTCTCCAACTTGTGATTGGACTAATTACAATCGTTATGTTTAACCATCCCTGGGTTTTGATCGTTTGAATGGTAAAAGCCCCATGCGTGCATCACATTTAACATGGATCTGTGCAATTGCTCAGTAGAGGAGCATAAAATAGAACTACTTTCTGCACATAGGCAACCTTATTCTGCCATGTTCGGAGGTAGAAGGAACGTGTCAAATAACCTAATTTTGGGAGTTCTCTCTCTTGTTTCTTTATGATGACAAGCAATTCAAGATACACCTCTTTTCATCCCTTTAAAATACAAAAGCTTTTTACCAACATAACGAAGTAGGAAAATCAACAGCTAGCCAGTGTAACTTTTGCTTGCATATAAGACATTTTACACTATAACCAGATGAACAACCTTATCTGCTAATATTCCTTTAAATTAAAGAAGGATGCCAGAAAAACAATAGAGGCAAAGATTCAAAAACTGTCAGAAACGAAAATTTGCATTTATTGCAGTGAATCATTTTCTTTAATAGATCATCATTCTGCAAGTTAGCTTCAACATCCTGCAGTTATCAAGTAATTTTTCTAAATTCAGATCCATACCCTAGAGAAGTAGCAAAATATTATGCTCCCAGAACCAAAGAAATAAGCAAAATCAACCATAATTTGCAGAACAAGATTGGCGCAACTTTACCTGACTTCATGGCAGTATGAGTCCCTTTTATCTTGGGAACATTTAGAAAGCCTGCAGAGCACCCAATAATAGCTCCTCCAGGGAAAACTGGATAAGGAATGGACTGAAATTTAACTAGCATTATATTATATTTGAATAAAATGTAAAGCACGAGGGAAATAACACAAAAAAAAAGAGCAGGGACACAGTTCTACAGAACTAAAGAAAACTGTCCTAGCCCTTGTAACCATGCCCTTGGCCTAAACTATTTGTAGATAAAATTAGGTTAATTCTGGAAAATGTACTTACAAAACAACACTTCCTTTTAGAATACATCTAATTTTAAGCGGTAGACATCAGGCAGAAAACAAGTTTGTGAGTTTGACAAACCTGAAAACCACCTTCATTCAAAGTCCGGGCACCATACTGGAGAACAGTTCCACCTTCCAAAAGAGGTCTGATTGCAGGATGGCATTTGAGTTTCTACCAAAAGGAAACATGGTATATAGTCTTAATAAGTCTCAATTGTACTAGAAACAAACAGATGCATGACTAAGAGGCAGATATAAACCCCAGCAGAGAATAAACAACAGAAACTTCTAACCATTTCCAACAAAATGAACTTAGAAAGAAGAGAGACAAAGGCAAGAAAGCAGTGAGGCTTGAAAAGTACATGAAGAACAATTTCAATGATTATTCATTGGTGGAGTGTTGTTTGATCACAAATTCCTAAGGTGCATATTTAGAACAATGACTTTTCATTGGTGGAATGATTTTTGGCCACCAATGGGATGAAGCATCCTTAATGGTGACTTTTCATGGTGAAAAGTTGAACCATGATAGGTGATGGTTGATTGGTCTCCAACGGTTATATGCATCTTAAAGAGTGTTTCCAAAAGGGTTTTGGACATAAAACATCAGTTACTTATTGCTGGAAAATAACCACAAAGTTTGGAATTTGATTGGGTAGGATTTGATGAAAAATCATGGTGTTTCGCAGAAATTCATGGGAAAGGTCGAAATGTCAAAACCCATTAGGCTGACTTATGCAGTTTCTGAGATTGCATGCTTTCCATAAAGTTGACTAGAATATCCTAGGTCATCCGGACAGTCCCAAATCACTTTTCACTTGTGAATGGCCACAAGTAGATCTATAAATAGGACACTCAAATCCACGAAACATGATGCTTTTAGACACCCAAAGACTTCTCCAGAAACTCCCAAAACTTCTAGCCACCACAAAACATTATGATCTTACTCCCTGCCAAAATGCTGCAGAATTTTGTGATAGAGTGATTGACAATCTTGATTGTTCAAAGAGTGTTCAGGAGTTTGGCTCTCCATTTGTGCTGTAATCAAATAAAGTCGTTGTTTAATCATGGATCTGGTGCATGCCAATTTTGTTGGAGTGCTGGGGACAAATAAAGCATCAAGGAAATTAACCTTTTAACACACCTTGAAGTCCAACTCCATCATCACATCTTCCATCTTCAAACACACATTGGCACCAACAAAAAGTATACAAAAAATCTGCTCATCCCACCGACAGTCCTGATTTTTTTTTTAATTTTATTTTTATCTTCTTTCCTTATCTCCACCTCATATGTTTCAGCCAGCACAATGGCTGGGTGGAGCAAAAGAGAAGGTTCAAAGTTGCTGATGCAACGGCATTATGGTCCACAACAGGGAAAAGGCCCCAAATAGCCCCACATCCCTATGCCTCACCAATAGTGACATGAACCATGATGGTCAAGGAGTGAAGTCAGTACATGGTCGAGCGAGCAAGAAGAGAGCCAAAGACAAAGATCAGTATTAAAAAGACTATTAGATAATGTTATAACGTCACCAATATTTATGAATTCCACCAGCATAAGAATCTTTGTAGCCACTACTTAGTAACTCGAGATAGTTACCATCGCTTAAGATAAATAAATATAGACAAAATTTGAGTGTATGTGATTGGAAGTTCTATTAAACAATTCTGTACTTCCAAAAGGCCAAAAAAAAAAAAAAAAAAAAAAAGAGAGATAGATCCCACACACAGACATAGGGTTGTTTGTTTTGGATTAATTTATTCCTTATACTTGGGAAATCAATTTACTTTACCGCTGTGTTGGATTGAAGAGTTTTCAAAAAGTTTTATTTTTGAACTCCTCGGATTATGGGATTAACATAGAGTTGGCTCCTTGAATTATGGGATTGATATAGGATTGACATTGGGGAATTTCCTGTTTTTGTGTGACTCGAATAGATTATTTCCTATTTTTTGTAATTTAGAATAGTAGTTTCCTATTTTTATGATTTGACTAGATAATTTCCTAATTCTTGTAACATAGAATAGTCTATAAATTACCATATATAATTTCATTCAATTAAGAAAAAATGCAGAAAAATTATTCTTTCATATTTTGTGACATAGTATCTTAGCCCTAGGTTTTTTTTTGGGATTTTTTCTTCTTCAAGCAGCCTTCATTGCTGCGAGCTTATGGTTCCTTTGGGTTCCCTTTTTTCTGTGTGTTCTAGCTTTAATTGCTGCGAATTTTTTTTCTTTAGCATGTCAACCTCCAAAACCATCATCTCTAGCAATTCTAACCCTTTCAAAGAACCCAATTCTGTTCAGAAAATTAAAAATATTCAGGTTTCCAACAGGTTTAATGGGAAGGCCTACCTCAAACGGTCTCAAATTCTAACCCATTATTTTTTATCTTTCATATTCATATTCATTTAGAAGTTGAGAAACTTGTTGGGGTCTCTTGAGAAGCCTTCTGGGGCATGTTCGTTGGCTCTTTCGCGACCAAGGCTCAAGGAGGAGGATTGGACTTGCTAAGGAAATGAGTGGTCTTTACTATCTTGAATCATCTAAGAAACTTAGGAATAATCCATCACCAATTTTTTTTTCTTTTTTTCGATCTTCATTACCATCTCCAATTTGTTATCGGCCTTCATTGTCATATCCAAATTTTTATGATCTTTATTGTCATCTCCATTTTTTATTGGCCTTCACTGCCATCTTCAATTTTTTTATCGGCCTTCATTGCCATCTGCATTTTTTCAGCCTTCATTCCCCTATTGGTTTCTTGGCCTTAATCGCCATCAACCCTAATTTGTTTGTATTCCTTTGGTCTTAATCGACCTCGACCCTAATCTTTATGTTGGCCTTCATAGCCATCAACCCTCATTTTTTGTTCTATTCCTTTCAGCCTCAATCGCATTCAACCCTAACCTTTATTTGGCTTTCATCACTTAAAAAAAAAATTATTGCCACATAATTCCCTTTATCTAATTCAAGGGCGTGGGAAGATCAGCCACCTTACTAGACCTGCCCCAAAAGAAAAAGATCTGAGTTTAAAGCTTGGGATGAAGAGGAATCAGTGATTATGTCGTGGCCATGGAACTCTATGCAACCTTCAATATTAAAAGTGGAATGCTTGGTTTTGGATCCAATGCTTGAAGGCACCAAATGACTTGTTTTGAAGACTTAACTAGCAAGGTAGGAATGGAAAACATCCACTCTCTAGCTTAAAGGGGAGTGTTGGATTGAAGAGTTTTGAGAAAAGATTATTTTTTGACTCCTTAGATTATCGGGTTGAATTATGAGAATAACATGGGGTTGAATTATGAGAATGACATAGAGTTGACTCCTTGACTCCTTGAATTATGGGATCGATATAGGATTGACTTTAGGGAATTTTCTGTTTTTGTGTAATTCGATTAGATTGTTTCCTATTTTTTGTAATTTAGAATAGTTTCCTATTTTTTTTATTTGACTAGATAATTTTCTAATTAATTGCCATGTATAATTTCGTTCAATTAAGAAGAAATGCAGAAAAATTATTCCTTTATATTTTGTGACATGCAGTACACTTGAGTTCCATAAATGAAACTGGGGTTTTATAAAATCAATTAGGTTAACTGGTTTCAAGCTTTGAATGCCTAATAAAACTCCTTATGCAGAAAGACAAACATGTTAGTTTAAATGGTAACCATAATGGTGATGATTAATATTAACAACTGAGTAGAGATGCCCAACTTGTAGGCAGAGATGCAGTGTCCTTTCTCAGGACATCTAGAGCGGTATTATCTGCAGTTAATACCCATGCAAATGAATACGTACCAGAGAGTTTCTATAACCTTAATTCCATCTTGCAGAGGTGTAAGACTTTCCCAACATACAGAACATATTGTTATGTGCAAAAGAATGCTTGGGATCTTTTTGAGGTCAAGAGTTTTGACTAGGCAACTGTAGCAGTGGTAAGAGGGGATAACACAGTTTCTTTCCTCTGGAATGCTATTTAGGGATCTTTAGCTTCCACAGAAGTTACATTCTTTGAGTCAGAAGCTACTTAGGGAAGGATATTTAGGCAACAAAATCTTCATAAGAGGGCAGTTATCGTGGTGAACGAATGTTCCAACTGTTTAGAGAAAGTCTGAGAGGGTAACCCAGCTCCTATTGCATTCCTTACAGACAAGATTAACATAGGAATGTTCCCTGTCTGCTTTATATCTATTTGGGACATACAAATAATGTGCAGAGGTAAGGTCTGGGCTTAGGAGTAAGTGTTGTGCATCAAAGAGGCAAAGTAGGCTGAAGTTTGATAAATCAAAGAGACAAATTAGTAGGTTGATTCCTCCAGCTCTTTGTTTCGCTAATTTGGAGAAAAAAAAAAGAAATTTGGACTATGGTAAGCCCCTTCTAGACTTTGTAGATTTCAGCCTAATTAGTTTAAATTCAAAACGATGCCTCTTTTATATATCTTTTTAGGCTTTCATGTTGTATGGTTATCCCAGCACTGGTGCTTTACTTTTCTTCATTATCACAAGAAAAAAGAGCCCTAAAGAGAGGATAAAACAAAATGAGACATTTGGCTCACCTGAAATTCCTCATAAGGGTTCAAGAAAGGATTGTGATAATCCAAAGCGACCACAAATCCAATGGAAATCTGTGTTCAGAACCCCAAATATCATTATATGTAACACAGTAAATGACAATTGAAATAGTGCAAAGAGTCGAAGTTTGACCCACTTGTACAAAATGTGTTTTGAACCAAACAATAAAACAAAACTATTAAACAGGAACAAGTAAAAGGGAAGATAAAATGGAAAGCCACCTGTCTATCTTTCATATGGTATAGAAAAGATCCCCCATATGTTTTATGATCCAAAGGCCAACCCAAAGTGTGAAGCACATGACCAGGTTTATGTTTGCTTTCATCAATTTCCCATACCTGAATAAATAAACCCAACAAGAATCACACACACATGTACTCCTTTAATAAATTTGTAACTGGCAGTAATGTATACTTGTGAGTGTATCGGGGGAGAGAGATTATTAAGAGACAAAGAAATAAGTGGACAAAATTGAACCCCTACCAGCTTCAATGTACAGATGAAACATCTGAGAGTAGTTACCAAGGAATAGAAAGGAAATCACCCCAAAATAAATGAAGGGAATAAAGTAGTTGAGAGAAAGAGAGAGATTAGTGAGAGAACAAAGAGAAATAAGTGAACAACAATGAACTCCTACCAGCTTCTGTGTACATATGAAACATCTAAAAGAAGTTACCAAGGAATATCAAAGGAAATCCCCCCAAAATAAATGATCATTCAAACAAACTATCTTACAAACTCAAAGTTTACAACTGCAAGCCCCAAGATCTATCAACCACCCAATTTAGCTCGTCATTCAAAAATAAAAAAGAAAAACTACACTATTCAGCACTATGCACTACAAATAAATCCTGAAGACAAATGAAGGCTATATACTCACTTCCTACCCCCCGCACCCCGAAAAGAAAAAATAGTCCAACAGTTTACCATCATCTCTCCCATTTAATCTTGCACAGATGAACACTCCCGCAAATGCTCCAATCAGGTAACTTTCTGGTGTAAGTTTAGAAGATTTCATCTAATGATTCATCATAGGAATTCCCATCTCCACAAAACCTCAAAATTTTTTGGTCCAGTCATCACCCTGTAGCTCATTTTCATTAACTCCTGATTTGTTAAAACATTTCACTTCACAAATTCTATTTCCTCCAAACCAGAATAGGAAAGGTTTTAGGAAAAAATAGAATATCAAACAATGAGGAGAAAGTACCTCTTTGATGCCTAGTGCATAAGTTTGATGTTGTCCCTGGCCTTTCTCTCTCAGGCTGTATTTTCTAATTATTTTCTGTAATTAAAGATGCAGTGCTGGTCAGTAAAGAAAACAAAAACAACATTCCAAGAATTTAAAACCACAGGAAAGTGCTGGAGCACTTGAGGCCATTTTCTCCTGACCTCTGACAATGATCCTCGGCATCCCTCAGCAAGAAGTGTAAGGCGTCCTGCTTGTAATACCACTTTTGAATTTAGTACAAGGGCACAAATTTGAATAACTATTCTTAGTATGCATTAAATTGCATCCAGACCAGCTATAAACACGTGTAGAAAAGTCTATCCACATTCATATCAATATATGCAAATCCATCTAGAAAAATATAGATATAGAGCAAGAGAAATCGATGTGTCTATTATTTGAGGCTATGCTAACTAAATCAAGATTGTTCTATATGCTCGATATGAAGTATTAATTTTTTTTCCTTAATGCCACCAAAGATCATCACCTAAATACGGAGGTCACCCAAACTGAAAATTCCTATGGGTACAATCCCCTCCATGACCTCTTGCACTTGAGAAATACCGTGAGTGGTACATTTTGCTTAAGGAGTGCTCATGTTGAAGATGCCACAATTTCTTTGGTGTTTCCAGTCCACGAGAGAGTATACAAAAGATCAAATAAACATTTTCTTTTCCTTGATGGCCAAGAAAGAAATTTCATTAAGAAAACCAAAGGAGTGCCCAGAACAACCTAAAGGCGCAAAATTAAAAAGACCAAGCAAACTTGCCTTTTAGCTCTACACCTCGTTGATAATTTTCCCTTTTGGAACCATCCTTGGCAATTCCCATATCATTCGTTCCAATGCCGATTACATTATTGTTCTCACCAAATAAAATCTGAACAATTGGAGACTTGTAAACACACCACATTTTGCATGTAAGGCATTCCACTTTAGAAGACAATAGAATTATACCTCACTAGCAGCAAATCCAGGGTATATTTCAACTCCCAACTCTTCAGCCTTCAAGCCCATCCAACGCACCAACTGGCTCAAACTGCATAATGAAGCTGACAACTATAAGTTTGTCTCGAAGTTGGCAATATCATTTTCGTATAGAGGACTACCCAGAGAAATTTGAAACCATATATTCCTGCACATAAAATAATCATCAACCTGCCACCCCAGAATTAAGCAAGGTGTTAATAATCAACCAATAAAAACACCTTTCTTCATAAGCATGAGCATTAAAGTGGCTATTTGTTTCACCATACTCATTTAACCCAATTTAATTACCCACATGTTGAGATCTTCTTAAAACTTGTCATGGATCTTCATATGCAGGGTGTGTTAAGTTATAAAACAATAACAATACCTTCTTTCATAAGCTTGAGTTTTTGGAATGGTTGGTTGTTTCACAAAAATTTAGCATGTAGCAACAGCACATCAGTCAATGCAGACAACAATTTCTAATTCAAAAATAATACATCATTCCGTCATATGAGGCATATCAACATTAGTTAAAATAAAATCATCAGCATATCAGTATAGGTTGTGAGGGGTTACACACTGCAGAACTGATCATCAACATCACTCACCACAAAGAAAAATTGGTTAAGGTAAACAAGAATGCAGTAATAGTCCATGGACAGGACATTCATTTTATCAATGCATAAGTAACTTGATGACCATAACTGTCTGAAGGCACAACCATAATAGTTTACTAGGTACAACCTATAAAACGTGGAAAAATCAGGTGTCAACTGTATCTACTACAGTGATACTTCAGTCAACCATGATGTGAGAAGTTACCTAATTACCTGATTACATAGTTCCCTTTGTTATCAAAGGGGCAAGGAAGAGAAATTGCATGATCTTTTGTCAGCAACCAAAACTTATCAGAAGAAACAGGGACGTCTATTGGTGCCTGCATATGTTTTAAGTGGTGCAAAAGATGGATCAAATATTTAAGATATTCTCAAAATTAAAAAAAGAAAAACTTGACTGCAATTTTTGTCTTTCCATATTTCTCACTAATTGTTGCATCCTTTTCATATATGTTGCAAATATGCAGAAATCCATTCAGTTAATAAAGCTAGAGGAATCTAAAATGCAGTTAAGCGTATTATACAAAGAAATAACAGAATGTCAAAAGGGCGTCCAATAAGTTAGCATCCATACACATGACTAAGAGCAAATGTTCAGTTCTAGTTTTGTCTTGCTTGCTTTTTCTTTCCTCCCCTATTAAGTCTTGACAGTGCATAATCTGAACATCTGCACCATAATATTTGTTGCAGAACGATTGCTGATTGTGCAACTGTGGTGATTAGAGTAGATTGTCTAATTTTGGGGACCAGAATTTTCATAGAGTAAAGAGTAATTCCAGAAATAATATAAGCACTCATAATGAACTACCTCATCATTCCTCCAACCTGGGAGAAGCTCATCCAGGGCACGGGTCTCAAAAACGTTCCCAGATAATATGTGAGCACCTAAAATCAACAAGAACACATTAGTAATTTCTGACAGGCTAGGCGGTTTTCTAGCTAGTGGCATTTTAACATGTGCGAAGAATTAGGAGGCATATTACACAGCATACAAGGCATCTCAACCAAGCCTTTATAACCAACTTAGTTGGGTCAGCCATATGAATCCATCTTTTTAATAAATTCTATTGAAAGCCAAGTTAGGTCAACAATTACCATATTGTGTTTTATCACCTCTTCTAGAGTTTTCTTAGCATTCCGCTTGTTGTGGGTGCACATTCAATTTGTATGCTATCACTTCTTTGAACAGGAGCATTAGTGGTCTTGCAAACACTAAGAGATCTAGGGTTGCAATTCATGTACACAGGCTTATCTAGATTTTAAAGATACATCTTTGCAGAACAAAGACATTACATCCAAAGTACTTCGTATCCAAAAAAATCTGTGATATTTGACATCTTAACACAAACTCATCACTTTTTATGAGTATATGAACACGATAGTGTTCGGATATAGTTAGAAGAGTAATAGCCTAAGCTTGAGAATATTTGGATTTTGTGGTGGGTAAAAAACTTGATGTGGGTTGAAATAATTCCACTCAAAGGGATTTGACCAATGACATCACTTTGGAAAGTGTATCCAGGATAGTGTCCACGGCTCAATCCATTATCCTGAATCCCGGTTAATTTTACTAAAAGACATGCAATGGAATATTAAACAATGCTTATGCATTTTCTTTTAAGATGAAATCAATATCCAAGATAGTGGCTTTTAAACCATTGGATGCCAGTTTAATGCTAATGTGACTCATTGAGTCTCTTGGACCAATATTACTTTCAACCCAACACCAAAACCCAGATAAAAATCCAGTTCTACCCCTAAATTCATATTTTTCCAGCATGACTTGTCCATTGAAATCCGGAATTCCCCTTATTAAAAAGGGTTCTAGATATTTAAAAAAAAGAAAACTTTTTGCTTGTTTGCCTCTTATTCAAATGATGTCCAAACACAAGAAAAAGCAGGAAAGAAAAACCATAGGCTAGGACAGTATTGAGCTCAAACAGCAGTGTTCTGTGCTAGGAAGTTGAAAATGCTATAGATGTAGAAAAGAGAACATACCTACTTCTGCACCCTTTTCAACAACGCAGACAGTCAAGTCAATGTCCTTTTCTCGGCACAGCTGCTTCAACCTTATTGCCGCTGATAACCCAGCAGGCCCTGCCCCAACAATCACAACATCATACTCCAAACACTCTCTTCCTGATTCACTACAGAAATTTCTTCTCACCCTCAAAAACCCACTTCCATTTCCATGGCAATTTCTCAAACGGCTAAAATTTAGTGCAGACCCGGACGAGAAAAATCGATTATTATTACAATTTGAATTAAAAGCCCTAGTGTGCAAATTCAAATCACGAAAAAAGAAATACCCATTTGTAGAATCTAATGAATTTGTGGTTTTTGAAGAAAACCCGGATGGATTGAAAAGGTATGAAGAGGTTAAAGTACCAATTTGGGCATCATGGTTGTGAAATTTTGGTTGAATCAAATACAAAGGAAAGGATAGCCTAAAGTTGTTTGCATTCCTACTAGAACTAGACTTCGAGAAAAGCCTGAGCATTGTTGAGACAAAATCTCTTGATGCTGACAAGGTCCTTTGCTTGAGCTCGTGTTTGGGCTTATATGGTTGGGAGGAAAAAACACGCACTTGTAGCTTGGAGCCATATTGGCAAATTTAGTACGCAACTGCGGTCGTGTCTGCTATTCCGAACGGTTTCATCTCATCTCACTCGGCCTTATCCCCTATTGCAAGCTGAGTCACTTCCCCGCGCCTCCTAGTCTATCTGATGATATAGAAAATAACAGAAGCAAGGCCCGTTCCGGCCCCTCAAATCTTTACCGCTTAAGTTGGGGTTAATAAATCGACAGTGATTAAAGGTTCAAGATTCTGATTTTGAACGGTTCAGGATTAGCTCAGATTCTCATTTGATTTCAATGCACGTGTGTGTGTGTTTTTTTTTTAAATAGTTCTAAGATGAAAACTATCCGTATTTCATGATTTTAACTTTGAAATCATTTTTATTTTTGAGTTATTATGGTTGTGATTTATAATATAGATTAAATTTTAAATTATGTTTAATCTGTATAATTAATGATTGAATCAAACTCGATGATGACAAGATATGAGAGTTTACAATTTTTTTTATTCTTTCGATCATATCCCAATAGCGAAATCTAATCAAAGTGTTCTCTCGTATGAAAATTCTTATTTTCAAGATCACTCAATGTGTTCACTCAATTAAAAAATACTTACTTTCAAGATCACTTTAAATCTATCAAGTTCTACTTCATCACATCATATTTAGCTAAGGATGATATGACTTCGAAAGGACAACCACAGTTATGAGAACTTGACTCCAAAAGTTTTTTACAACCATTTTTTAATGTTTAAGTATTTCATCGTCAATATTTTTCTTCTTTCATATTTATAGATAAAAACGTCACAAAAATCAATTTTCACAATATTTAAGAGAAAAATCGAAAAAAGTAATTAAAGTGAAAAATATTACTAGCAGGAACATTTTCTAACGTTTAATAGAAATATCAACGAAAAATAAACTGTATATACCAAATTATTTTCCTTAAAAATGTCGATGTATACAGAGTAACCCTAACATTTTCAAGAGAAATATCAGGAATATGTTTTAAAAAACCCTAGACGTCTCTTTTCTCCTCTTCTCTTTTTCCTTTGCTGCACTCTTTGGCTATCGTCGTTGCTGAATTTCACTAAATTTGAAAATCCCTGGCCAATTGGAGGCCATCGTTCTGCCCTACCATTGAAGGAAGCTGCTAGAGGAACATTCTGCTGCAACTGCCATCTTCTACCGAAGCTAAATCATTTGCTCTCTTTATTCACCACAAACACCACTTCTACTGAAAGTAAGTTCCTATAATCTCTGCAACTATTGATTGATTTATTATTGATTTTGGATACCTATACATGATTAGAGTTTAGGGTAGAGAAATATTAGGACAAAATTAACGGGTGCTTGATGTAGTTTTGTCGATATATTTGAAAATGTGGAATTTTGGGGTTAGGTTTTGATTCATGAGTGACGAATTTTATGAAAAATAGAGATGGCGAGAGGTTCTGAATCACAATCTCACCACCATATTGGCAAGATCAGAAGTACGATAACAGAGAAGTAACTAAGGAGTTCTAGGAAGCTTTTATTGAACATTCTCAAATGCTCAGTTTTTTCTTTTTGGAAGAAGACAGAGAAGGAACTGTGAAAATATGCTGAAGGGCACATGATCACGGCAATGCAAAGGGATTTGTATGGTGATCATCAATTGCAGCCCATTGAGCACTATTAGGATGGTTTGGAGAGTCCTTTGTGAGGTGGGAATGTTTCCACTCTTATCCGTGAGTTGGTGGTCATATGATTTGTGGGAAAAAGTCTATTACCTTGCAGGAGGCCAATAGTTCTCTTCTAAGGATTTGCAAGCATTTTAGAACCCAAGGGTTCCATTTTAGATGAATCTAGTCATAAGAAGCGAAGGAAGAAAGGAAAAGTGGAGTTTCATAAGACAAACCTGGTCAATGAGGTGAAGAGGGACGATGCTAGGAGTGGAATAGTTCTCTTTTTTCTTAGTAGTTTTCTTGTCTATGTACTTTGTTTTTTTATGTATCACATAATTTCCATCCTCTCAATGATGTATTATGTTTTTATTTATTCTGCTCTATTTGTATGAATTTCATCTCCTTCATATGTGTAATATATGAAATTTTGAATGAGTGAATTTGTTGAGAGTTTTGTTTCTTGTCATTGTCATATCTTTGATGTCTTATTGATCATGTGTTGGAATAAAATGACTTGAACATTGAGCTGTTTTCGAATGCGTCATAACTAAGAGATGTTAGAACCCCTTTTGAGTATTGAAACTGAGAGAACAAAAGTTAAACTCCACTCATGTGCTAGGATCTGTAGAGCCGAAAGGTAAGGGGTTACATCTTGCTAGTGCTTGCATGAGGCTAGAGTCAATAGATGGGTGTATCAACCTACTCGAGTGCTAGGACTGTATTACGATGTGTATGAGGCGTAGGGACAAGAGAGTGGGTACGTCTGTTTGTTTGGGTACTAAGACCTGTATTAGAATGCATATGAGGTGTATGAGGTGTGGAGTTGAGAAAATGTGTGCATTAGCCCGGTAGAGTGCTAGGACTCATATTAGGACACGTATGAGACGTAAAGCCGAGAGAGTAGGTGGCAAGACCCATATGAGACGTAGAGTCGAGAGAGTGGGTACATCATCCTAGTCGGATATTAAGATCCGTATGAGACGCATTGTTGAGAGAATGAGAGGTAGATCTTGCTCGGTTGCTTGGACCCATATGAGACATAGAGTTGAGAAAATGAGTATGTTGGTTGGTCGGGTGCTAGGACCAGTATAAAATGACTAAGAGAATGAGAGTTAGATCTCGCTTGAGTGTTGGGATCCATATAAGACGTAGAGTCGAGAGATTGGTCCTGCAAAAGAGAAAGAGAGGGTAACAAAGTATGGTCTTTTGGGTACAAGGGCCCAAGCCGTTTATAATTAGTTAGATGAATGATATCATGCAAAAAGTAATAATGTTATTGTTGACAAGTCACAAGATAACATATATTAAAATTAGGATAATGATAAAGATTACTGATGGTAGACATGTAAATTATCTTAATTCCATATTTGGGTCTCAGAACTATCTTGGTGACTGAGGCGGTATGTTTTAGGACGAACTATCGAGCACACTCAATACAGACATTCTTAGTTCAGTAGAGTTTGCCTCCTAACTGGGGTTATCCTATTGCTTCTACTTTCCAGAGGGTCAAATCTCCTAGTTTGAACATTTTGGTTTTCACCATTCTGTTATAATATCGGGCCATTTGCTATTGGTAGATTGCCATTCGAGTGGATGCTATGTCTCGTAACTTTGGCAAGTGATCCAAATGTTCGCGTAGTGTGGTCTTGTTTGACTTTGGCTGGTATTATTCTTCATGTAACAAGTGAATTCCAGTGATATAACTACTTCTTATTCATAGCTGAGGCTAAATGGTGTTTCCCCTACGGCTGTTCGGGGTGTTGTTTGGTAGGCTTTTAGGATTTCATTGAGTTCATTTACCCAGAGTCCCTTTACTTTGTCAGGTTCTGTTTTGAGCCCTTGGAGGATTGTTTGGTTTGTCACCTCAGCAATACCATTGGCTTGTGAATAAGTAACAGAGGTGAAATTATGCTGGATTTCGAGCTTTTGGTAGAACTACCTGAAACTTTTATTGTTAAACTGTTTGCCTT
Organism: Dillenia suffruticosa; assembly: GCA_033439265.1. Taxonomy (NCBI): domain Eukaryota; kingdom Viridiplantae; phylum Streptophyta; class Magnoliopsida; order Dilleniales; family Dilleniaceae; genus Dillenia; species Dillenia suffruticosa. The sequence continues at coordinate 2,316,621 of JAVTVX010000001.1, forward strand.
TGTCGATGATGAGAGTATGCAGTAGGCCGAAGCTGGTGATAATGGACACCTACATGAACATTTTAGTTTTGATAGTTGTTATTTGGGTTAGCAGCTCGGTTTCCACCCACTTGATGAAATAATCTATGGTTGTGATGAGAAAATTTTGTTGCTCAGTTGCTTGCAAGAACGGTCCCAATGTGTCCATCCCCGACTGTGCGAATAGCTATGGACTCATAATTATACGGAGTTCAAAGGAAGATTGGTGAGGCACCGAGGAGAAGCTATAGCATTTATCATATTTTTTGACATAAGATTTAACATCAGCTTTCATTGTGGGCCCAAAGAATCCTTGGTGCAAGACCTTGTTGGCTTGGTTCCGGGCACCTAAATGGTTACCGCACACCTTTTCATGGATTTTTCTGAGAATATAGTTCCCTTCTTCAAGTGTTAGGCATTTGAGATACAGATGAGTGAAGGGCTTTTTGTAGAGAGTTTCGTTGATGATGGCATATTTCCCGGCATTATGTTTGACTTTTGCTACCTCTTGGGGGAAGTTTGATGGCTGATCATTCTTTAGGTATGCCTAAATTAGATCATTCTAGCTCGGTGAGTCATCAACCGTTAAGATTTGCTTTGATTCATCAATACTTGGGTTCAGGAGGATTTCGATGCAGACCATTCGGCTGGAGGTGACAGAATCCAAACTGACAAGTTTGGAGAGTTTGCCAACTCTGATGTTCTCTGATCTAGGAATTTATTGTATATCAACTTTGTTGAACTTGCTTATTACCTCTCAAAGTTTGGCGAAGTATTTTGCTACCATTGGTTCTTTGGTTTCATATGTTCTCTCGATTTTTTTGACCACAAGTTGGTGAAGATTCAAATATCTTGAGCTCCCAACAATGCAGAGATCTACAATCTTGTCAAGAGTGTTTCGTACTCAACTTGGTTATTGGTGCGTTGAAAGTCAAAATGGAGTGCATATTCTACTTTGAACTTGTCGGGTCCCATCAAAATGAGTTTAACTCTGCGCTTTGATGAGTTAAAGAATCCATGTACATGCAAGGTCCATATCGGTAGTGAGCCCCCTTGGGGATGGTCGTCGGTAGTTTGCTCAGCGAGACCTAAGAGTATGCATTCGAGAATGAAGTCAGATATGGCCTAATCTTTAATGGTAGGTCTCAGCCAATATTTGATGTCAAATTTATCGAGTTCGATACTTTACTTGATGAGTCAAATTGAGATGTCCTTTTTCTATAGGATCTATTTTAGAGGTTGGTCAGTTAGGACCATAATCGTGTATGCCTGAAAGTATGGTTAAAGGCTCCAAGCAGTCGTAACGAGGGTAAATACTACCTTCTCAATATGTCGAGTTGATTTCTAACTCCTGGAGAGCCCAACTAACAAAATACAAGGTCTTCATACAATAGCATCCTGTTTTACAAGTGTAAAGCAGAGGGCTCAGTCAGAGACATAAAAGTAGAGATAAAGTTTCTCACCAGGGTGGGTTGAAAGAGCAAAAAAAGGAGACGAGAAGTATTTCTTGAGCTTGTCAAACGCCATTTGATACTCTGGTGTCCACATGAATTTTTGTGACCTCTTCAAGGTGCTAAAGAAGGGCTTGCATTTTTTTTTCATACTTTCGAAATGAACTTGCTCAAGGCCATGATTTGTCCTTTGAGGCACTACACCTCCTTCAACGTTGTAGGTGGTGCCATGTCTGGAATGGCTTGCATCTTCTCTGTGTTGGTTGTGATTCCTTGATTGGTGATCAAGAAGCCCAAGAACTTGGGTGAAGTGATCCCAAAGGTACACTTGGATAAGTTCAGCTTTATGTTGTAGCATTCTAGCGTTTGGAATGCTTTTTCGAGATTTGCTATGTGACCCTGCATGTTGGTACTCGTGAAGAGCATATCGTCTACGTTGGCCTCCACGTTTTTACCAAGTTGTTTGTTGAAGATCTTGTTGACTAGTCATTGAAAGGTTGCTCCCGCATTCTTAAGGTCGAACGACATGACCTTATAATAGTAGGTTCAAAACTCCATGATGAGCTCCTTTTTTCTTGTCTTTCACGGCCATGCACACCTGATTGTAACTAGCATATGTGTCCATGAAGCTCAGGAGCTGACGATCTGATGAGTTATCTATAAGTTTATCAATATTGGGAAGTAGGTGGCTACCCTTTAGGCATGCTTTATTGAGGTTGGTGAAGTTGACATACGTTCTCTACTTGTTATTCGTATTTTTTTCCATGACCATATTTGCTAGTCGTTTAAAGTATTTCACTTCCTTGATGAAGTTTGCCGTTAGGAGCGTTTGCACATTTTCTTGTATTGGTTGCTGGTATTCCTATGTAAATACTCTTTTCTTCTATTTCATGGGCTTGCGGGTTGCGTACAACTACCGAGAGATGGATCTGTAACATGTCTTTAGGTAACCATACGAAAACTTTGGCGTGCCATTGCAAGCACTCGATTATGGTGTCCCAAAGAGATGTCAGTAGATAGGCTCCAATTTGAAAAGTACTACTGTACTCCTGTTCAGAAAGTTAATAAAATATTTCTCAATTATATATATATATAGAAATGTTTCATTTATTTTGATTTTTTGATTTTGGGGTATTTAAATTGAAATTTTTGGTATATTTTAAATTTTTACCGTATCTGCGATTTTTGGTATAAAATGAATATATATATATATATATATATATATATGTAAATAATAATAATAAGAATAAAAAAAAGGAAGAGGGAAGTGCTGCGTTTTGGCCAAAACGCAGCACCCCCCCAAAAAAAAATTGGATTAAAGCTTTTAGCCCTAATCCCTTTCTCTCTTTCCCTCTCTCTCTCTCTTCCTCTCTCCCTCTCTCTCTCTCTCTCTCTCTGCCTCTTCCCCTTCCCGCGGCCACCGCTCCCTTTCCACTATCGCCGCCGCCCACCGCCACTACCACCGACCCCCTCTCTGCCTTTTCTCTCTCTCACTGTTTCTCTCTCTCTCTCTCCACTGCTCACCCACTCTCTATCTCTTGCGATCTCCCTCCCTCTCGATCGTATTTCGCAGCGATCGTCCACGCACGCCACCACCACAAGCCACCCCTCCGCCTCGCCTTCCTCCTGCGAGCGCCGCCGCTGCTCCACCTTGCACGAGAGCTAGCGCGCCGTAGAGCGTGTTTCCCGCTCCGCAGCGCCCGTTTCCCCTCGCCAGTGCTCCACAGCGCGAGTGCGAGCACGCGCCTGCTCGGGAGCGCGCCTGCTCGGGAGCGCACCTGCGCACGAGCGCAAGCGCGCACCTGCTCGAGAGTGCACCTGCGCACGAGCGCAAGCGCGCACCTGCTCGGGAGTGCACCTGCGCACGAGCGCAAGCACGCGCCTACTCGGGAGCGCGCCTGCTCGGGAGCGCGCCTATGCACGAGGGCACTCCAGTCCACTAGCGGGCGCAACCCGCGATCGCGCCCTTGCGCGATCTCCCCAGCGTGAGCGCGCCCCTACACGACCCTCCCCGCGCGAGCGCTAGCGCACCACAGCACGCTACCTCCCACGAGTGCACAACTGTCGACCAGCTCGTGAGATGCCAGCCCGCGAGCCTACTAGCCCGTGAGCCCGCAAGCCTGTGAGCCCACCAGCCCGCGAGCCCACCAGTCAGCTAGCCCACTAGCCCGTGACGGCCCGCGAGCCTGCGATGGCCCGCGAGCCCACGATGGCCCGCGATCCCGCGACCAGCCGTATCCTTCGAGAGCTCACCTGCAGTCCCCGCAGAAACCCTAGCCCGCGGCTTCTTCATTGCAGGTTTTAAACCAATTCGACGAACGAACGAAAACTAGATCTGAGATTTGCAAAACCCTAGGTTGACTTTCTTGAAGATTCGAGGAATCGAGTTGGTTCAATTTTTGAAAATAGGGAGTGATCACCCTCCCTAGGAAAATGAGTGAGACCCTAATATCTTGTATGAAATAGTGAAACCTGATTTATCATATTTTTAATAAAACATACTTTTGATATGCATTATCTCGACGTATGAAATTGAAATTCAAATCTGTTTTGTGATTATTGGAGTGCCGTACTTATATTTTCTACGATTATGTATCCATATTTGAAATGAAATGAAATTGTACCATGATTTGAGAAATGAGATGTTTTCTATTTTACCATTGCATTGGTTTGTTAAATTTAAATGAATTCGATGACATATATTGGCACACGGATTTGAATTGTTTTGAGAATATGATGAGATGATTTGGTTATGTGGGTTGGATACCTACTAGTTTGAGATGATATGATGATATGGTATTATTGATAAATTTCGAAGCTACGAAGGACATTTGTAGAGGCACTGGGTTGCCCAGATACGCTTCTGCAGGAGGTATTTGCAAATGTCATATTTCTAATTACTATAGGTGCGGCCGATTAAACCCAAGTAAGGGGAGGACGTGTGTGACGCCACCGTCTAGCACCGGGCGGGGTCTTATACACGATGATGAGTTAGCCCCAGCAAATTCATGACCAACGTTGGGGTAGAGAGCGACTTTTGAACTTTATACATAATAAAACCCCCGATATGCCTGTTCTTGGTCACGGTTGACCTTTGCCAGAATTTTTTCTGCTTGCTCTATGATCTACTTGATTTTAAATGGATGCATATATGTATATTAACGTGTGAATGATTAAATGAGTTCATTTTAGCGAACATATCATGATTTACTGTAAAATTTGAATTATTGGTTATGAATGATATTATTTGACACTCCAATGTTCACCTACACTATTAGTACTTGAGATAAATTCCCACACTCACTGGGTATCTTCCTTGATACTCACCCCTCTTCTTTCCCTCCTCAGACATGATTATTATGCTAGAGCGACGTTTCGGATTCTAGAGGATTTGGTAGCTCGTTGGCGGATTCGAGTGTTTTTCGACGATGAGATTTAAATTAAATTGAGATATGAGCTCCGTATTTTTATTTTCGACCCTGTGAGATCTTGGTCTTGAGATTCGTAGTTGACCGTGTATTTATTTGGGATTTACTGTATAATTTATGTATATTCAATTGCGAAACTCTCATATTTCATTTGTATTGAGGTAAAATCGTAGTGTTTAAATGTTAATTTGGGAAAATTGGTTGTAAATTGTATAAAACTTAGATTCGTTCAATGTGGCGGCTGCTCCTGCTCTAGTTGGGCATGACAGTAGAGGTCTGTGGCTAAAAATGTTGGTAATTTACATAGTCTAATGTTGTTCTGGATGTTTTCTGTGGTTGGTGGGTTGTTGTGAGGCCGGGATGACCATTTTATTTTATTTACAGGATATTTTTAAATTATATAGTTTTAAACATGTTTATTTATATATGGGAGACCTCCGATTTATGAGGAAATTCTGTCCGATTTTCTATAAAAATACAGTCGACATTCAGGGCAACGGATGGCTGCTCACGACTCGGTTCAGGGCGTGACATGACAAGGAACATTCGTGATCGAGACCTCAACCGCCACCTCATTGAGTTTGGATTTAGTAACTTTTCGATATCATTTTTTAGATCCATGGCTTCTATAAAGAGGTTTCTCTTTTCCTTCTCTGGCACAGGTGTTTTGAGGGTTGGGATTGCAAGCGAGTGTTGCGATATTAAGAGAGGTTTTGAATTTGACCTTCATATATTTGATGGTTATCAAGGCTTTCAAGTGGTCTAAACTGGGGTGGTCCAGGATGGTGTTGTAGAGGGACGATAATTTGACCACATTGAAAGGTGGTTGTAATGGTAGCATGGTTGGATGGTATTCCTAAGATTATTGGGAGCAGAAGTGATAAGGACCTCAACCACCTCCTCATTGAGTTTGGATTTAGTAACTTTTCGATATCGTTTCTGAGTTCCATGGCTTCTATAAAGAGGTTCTTCTTTTCTTTCTCTAGCACATAGGTGTTTTGAGGGTCAGGATCGCAATTAAGTGTTGCAATATTGAGAGACGTTTTGAATTTGTCCTTCATACGTTTGATGCTCGATAAGGCTTTCAAGCGGTCTAAATTGGGACAGCCCAGGATGGCGTTATAGAGGCACAATAGTTTGACCACAGTAAAGGTGGTTTTGGTGGTAGTATGGTTGGGTGGCGTTCTCAAGATTACTGGGAGCAGATGGTGCTCTTGGGGTATAACCACTTGTTAGATAGTCCACTCAAAGGTTTGACATGGGGTTGAAAATACGTTTGATTGAAGTCCATCTACTGGAAGACATCCCAATAGAGGAGATTGCAGCTTACCCCTTGGTCAACGAAAACTCTTTTCATAATGTATTAGTCCATCTTGGCAGTGATGACCAGTGGGTCGTGTCAGTTTGGGTTGATCCCCACTAGATCATCATTGTCGAATCTAATCATTGATCATTTTCTCTTTGACAACATGGTAACACAAGAAATGGAGCAGAATAGGGCGTAAAGTTTCTTTGGTCAGGCAACTAGTTTGTTCCCATGGACTACGCCAATTTGTTGGAGGTGAGTTTACTTAATAGATAAACTACTTTGTTAACCCGAGTAGGAAATCGATGTTGATGTGTCTTCTAGGCTTTTGTGGATAGAAAGACCTACAAACATCTGTAAAAGGTGGTACGACAGAGGAAATTTCTACACTTAAGTCAAAAGGAGAAGTGAGAGAGAGAGAGAGAGAGAGAGAGAGAGAGAGAGAGAGAGTGAGTGAGAGAATGAGAACAGACTGAGTAGAGTCTTAAATTAACCCAGTGTAGCTCATATACAATGTGTGTATGTGGTGTAAAAAGAACGTACTTTGCAGGTTGACTTTGCTTAATATATATAACGTGTGCATGTATGATAAGTCTCTTATTTAACCCTAATTTTTTTATGGAGAGATCGTTGGAAATTTTCTGAGATTATAAAAATTGTAGTTAAAAATATTTAGAAGATTTAGGATCCTACGGATTAAGAGAAGTTCAAATTTTCACAAAAATTCCTTACCTTATCGGGAGAGATTACGAAGACTTTCTTTCTTATCAGGAGAGATTCCTCCCATGATTAGGGGAGATTTAAATCTTAAGTAATCATGATCTTGATTCACAAGGTGAAGATGTTACTCAGTGAGAGACCACTTAGTAGTAATTGAGAGATTTAATTGAGAGGATTTAATGAGCAATGGTTGGGAGACATAAGCGAGAGTGTTTGACCGAGCAGTGGCCAAGAGTGTTCGCATAAGCTCCTGCTCGATTGTTTTGGTTGTTTATTGGGAGACCCCTTGGGGGTCGTGGACTTTGTAATTATGGGCTTTGTGGATATAGTATAGTGGACTTGGTTGTCTCTAGACTTCATGGTCATGGAATGTTGGGTCTTGTACCATTATATATATTTCAATGATGGATATTGATAGAAATTTGATAGTAAGTTTGAATAGTGATTAGTTAGTTATTAATTATATATTTGTATCTTGATTTAATGTTATTTTTGCATGTATTTAATGTTCATTCATAATACATATTGGTTTTTCTCTATTGGTTGACATATATAGATATGTTTGGAAAAGAAATATTAAGCCCATATTTATTATTAGTTAGGTAGTTATTCTCCGGTTGTTCTAAATTTATTTCATTCATTATTGGTTTTACATGTTTGTTTATATAAAACTAACATATGTTGCAAACAATTAATTCTTGTATTAGAAACATGTCTCAAGGAAGATGAAATGTTAAAAGAATGATAATTATGGAATCATTCAAGAAAGTATTGCAGACACATATTGATGAGTGCTTAAATTCAAAAGGAACCTCTCCCATCCAGACGCTACATTTGGTAATGTATCAAAGTTAAGTTTTAATTTTAAGCATATTGAATTTGATCATTTATTAATTTACTAGTTCATATTTTACAGCTGATCATTCTCGTAGTACTTAAAGAAGAGAGATGACTACTTTCAAAGACATATGGGATGTAAAATCTCAATGAATTGTAGTGTTCTTCAATGCTGAGATGCAGCCCGTTGGACCGGAGTTACAGATACTAGCTAGTTTATGTGGTTTGGTGATTAAAAGTTTACAATTTTGTCCTTTTAGTGACAAGGAATGGCATATAACCCTGTACTATCAAAAGAATAAATGAAATCTTTCATTAAGATATTTTCTTAATTTTCTTCTTTTTATTATTGTTGAACATGTTCTAATTCAATTTTTTTATATAACTTTCTTCTTTTTATTATTGTTGTAACATACTCTAATTCATAATATTTCTTTTCATTCGTGCTCCAATCAATTTCTACAAAATTTAAAGAGTATAAATATATTCTAAAAAAAATATTATGATGAGAAGAAAACTGTTGAAGAGGTTTTAACAAATATCCCGATAGGTCATAACCCTCGTGAATGAGAGGAATTCTTACACATCGGTACTCAAAATATGAGAAGTTAAGAACATATTTTACTTAATATCATTTATATACTTACCATAATTGTTCCAATTATTTTTGTAGGAGAAATTTAAAGTAGGGAAGTAGAACCAATTGCAGCAAACATATATCGATACTTGCAGTTCAAAGTCATTTGCCAGGAAGGTAAAGGAATTGGTAATTATTTTAAATACTAATATTGTATTTAATAGTATTTTTTTTAGTTGTTAGCAATTTTGTTTCAAAAATTAGAGATAGGATATCCTCCCACAAAATTGAATTGTACAAAATTACCCATAAGAAGAAGGTCGATTCATATATATATACAGAATTTGCCGATATGATGGTAGGTGATATGAAATTTAGATATCATTTATTTCTAAACATCTATAATGATATTTTTACGAGAATTTATACTAATATTTTTATATACATTTTCTATAGATCGGAACAAATTGATAAGATAATGACAACTCAACAAGTCGTATCAATGCAAGAGTCTATCAATCAAATTAAGGACAGAGTGTTTCTTGAAATGATTGTCAAAGAATGCCCGGGTAGAGTTACATGTAAAGGGATGGGCAAACATAGGGGTGTTAATGACACCGGGTGGTGTCACGGGTACCCGTGACACTACCCGGTCAAAGCTCGAGCCCGGGCTCGGTCAAACTGAGCTCGGGCTCGGGTAGCTGGGTATCGAGCTCGAGCTCGAGCCCAATTGTGTTGAGCTCGAAAACTTGACAAGTTACTCAAAATATTTTAATTTTTTTAAAAAAATAAATTTTTTATATAATTATATATATATATATATATATTTTAAAAAAATTATATATAGAATTATATTTTTATGTATATTTTTTAAATTTATTACCTGTACCACCCAATAACACTATCTGACGACACTACCCGATGACATCCGACGACACTTCGAGCTCGAGCTCGAGATCGAAAAATACAAACTCGGTGAGCTCGAGTATTGTGATACCCGTGCTCGACTCGGGTGTCATAACACCCCTAGACAAATACCTACCAGTTACTATGGAAAATCATGTTCTAATATAGAGGCTAGCTTTACTAAAGAATTAACAGAAGTGAGCCATGAATCGAAAAAAATAAAAGCAAAATTTAAAATCTTATTTCAAATATTTATCTCAAAATTTCTAAATATAGAAATCTCTCGTGAGATTTATGAAGAGGTAATATACTATTTTACGTGATATTTTAAGTAACACACTAACTTTTGTTTTCCATGGGCAGATGATGGTTCATCTAATGAAGGTGATAGCTCTCATTCTATTTAAGGGAATGGGTCTACATCTTGAGAGGTGATGAGATTTTGTATGTAATGTGATGTTGGTTCGTTGACGTTGTTTTTCTATAAACTTTTTTATATTTTTGTTAGTCAATTCTTTATTTCTTTGATTTAAAATTATATGTGGATGGTTGCTTACTTTTTATTTTTTGAAATATACATTATATTTGTAGTAATAAGATATTTGTGATTCAAAAGTGATAGATACATTATATTTGTTTGGAATATGAAATGTTTGAGATAATGGTTGATAGTTATTTGATTATTTGATAGTTGAATGTTTGAAATATAAAATATAGATGAAGTTTGGATTATAAAGTGCATATTATGTTTATTTGATGATTGATGGTAATGTGATAAACACGTTTGAAATTGGAAGCTAAACTCACCATTTTTTTAAAGGAAAAACATGATCTTGTCGATATTTTTAGAATAAAATATTGGTAATTGCATAAGGATTTACCAACATTTCTAACCTGAACCATCGGCAATTCCTTTAGCCTTTGCCGATGTTTTATGAGTAAATATCAGGAAATACTTATATATCCTAATGTTTTACTCATCAAACACGTCAGAAAATCGTGAAACTTTGCCCACGTTTTCGGGAAGAAACATTGGCAAAGTATTGATATTTGTCTATAAACATTGGAAAATCCCTCACCTTTTTGCCCTAATGTTTTGCCGGAGATTTATTCTTTCATCACCCATCCTTTAGTGACAGTTATAAAATGTTAGAAATTAATAAAAAACGTTGTCAAAGGAGCGATTTTTTGTTGTGGATAAGAGACTTATTTGAAACCCAAAGGCTATCTCATCAACCGCAACACAAAGCCTTTTCATTTCACAATTGCAATTTTTGTGACTTGAAAGTAATTAGTGTCTCTAACTACATAGTAAGAAGTCTTAACCCAAGAGTTCTCTTATTTACTGAAATTATACCTATTCTTTATGATCTCTTTAAATATTATGATAAATAACGCAGTCCTTTTGAAGAGAAACTTTTTTTTAAAAAAATAAGATGATATTTTTATTATTTGTCGATGCCAATTGCATAAATGGTACAACTATTTATTAATCTTATTCACATGTAAAAATATTTGTATTATTAATTTGGGTCAATTAGTAGCTATATATGTGATAATTAGCATCTATAAAGTTATTTTGTTATATTTATTTAGAAATAATTTCATTTTTTTAAACTCATATATATATTTTATATATAAAAAAGACTCGCATTCAAGATTTATAAGAAAAAGTAAATGATATCGATTGAGTTAACTCATTGCTAACCTATATATATATATTGTTTTATACTTCTCTATTTATTTTTGATGGTATTGCGATTAATACATAATCTATCATCACAATAATGAACATTCTCCTACTAACATTTAAAAAGAAAGAATTCAAAATCTAAAACAAATTAATTTTTGTGTAAAAACAGGCATATATTGAAAAATTCTTGATGAAAATGATTGTTAGGGTTGCCTAGCAATTACTAGCAATAATAAAGTGCTTCAATGCCCCACGTGACCCAATAATAAGAGGTCATGTCATGAACGTCCATTTTGATCTTGAAAATTAACATTTATGTTTTTTAACTATCTTAAATTAAAATGAGAGAATTTAAACCAAAAAACAATTGATGATTTTATTATTATTATTATTATTATTATTTATTTATATAAGATTGGTAAAAATTATGGAAATGCACGTACTTATGAAATTTTGAATACTAAATCTAAAAAATATATATATAAATAAGAGTTATTTACCACTTAAATGTCTTATAAGGGTATTGATGATGTCTATTGTGATATTGGTATTTGGTGTGGCTTCAAGTTACTTAATTACAAAGACGAAAAGATTGGAACAAGCTATTAATATCATACTTTGTAAGTCCCTAAAATGTTGAGATTGTTGCACATGCAACTCATCATAGTTTGAAAAACAACCAAGCAATGGAGAAGCTCCAAACCCCACAGAACTAAAACAATGACAATTACGGATAAGGGAGAGTAGCAATATGGTTATGAGCCACGGTTCCAATCCACAACATCCCCTTATTTTCTCTAACCTCACTAACCAGCTTCATCACTGCACCTTTTCTGTCTTCAAGAACTTCTACTATTTCTCCCTCTTCACTAAAGAGAGAGATTACCGTGTACATTCTCATCCCCATTAGTCTTGCCAATATGCTCATTCGCATTGGCAAACGGAAGTAAACACTCCTCAGCCATGGATTATTTGTTAAAACTTCCTGTGCTGGAGTTCGACAACAATCGATGGCAACCCATAATTGTCCTCTTTCATTCATTCTCACATTGTCTGGAAATCCTGGCAAATCTGCGACAAGATCAACTGATCCGGCTTTTGGACCTTCTAGCCAGTACTTCATTAGCCTTCACAAAACATGCCATTGTCATTACGTTTCTAGGAAATGCTATTCTTTTGGGCCCATACAAAGGAGATTTTCCAAGGGCTCTAAGGTGGCCCTTTTGAGATTGATCACATTATTGTAAAAAAGATGTGCAGAGGAAAAAAAGGGTGAATCCTAATGCGCCATCCTGAAGAATAGACATTCTCAATGATATATATATAGAGAGAGAGAGAGATTGAATATGAACCTGCAATTTGTAGTTTCAGTGAAGAAGAGAGAACTTTGATCTTTGGATAGTTGCACACCATTTGGAAATGCCAAACCTTCCAAGACAACATGAGTTGTTTTACTTGGTGGGTCATATCTTAGGAGTCTACCAGTGGCTTCTCCTTCCAACAATATGAAGAAATGTTTCCTAAATGTCAAATTTAGTCTGTGACTTCATTGCATGAGAGAGTTAGAATAGAAATTAATCTATAAAGGGGTCAGAACTTACACTCTATTGTATCTCGTGCTTGTGTCTGTGAAGAAGATGGATCCATTTTTGTGAATGTCAAGATCATTTGCAAAGAGAATCGGTTTTCCATCAGAATGTGTTGACAGGGGTATGGCAAGGCCTCCTTCAGGTCCAACAACCAAGAGTCCATAGTAAGCATCAGCTATGTACAAATTGCCACTCACCTTATCAAATCTCAAGCCAAGAGGTCGTCCGCATAGCTTCTCTACCTTCCACTGCTTGTATGTTGTGGAGTCGATGCCTTTAGAGCAGAGTTTCTCTGACCTTTCAATAGCCGTTCTCTCTAGTGTTAGCATTGTGTGTGTTAATCCACCCGATTGTTTTCACATCCCAGTCTTAGCCATTTTTTTCTCAATCAGTTATTGAAAGACCAATTGTTACCATTAATTGAATTAGCAGAAAGTGTTCTTATTGGTTTATCTTAACATCTCTCATAAGTGTGGGCTTACGTGAAGGTTTTCAAACATGTAAAATATTAATAATATCGATAAATTGACACTAAATTAGATTAGATTTTGACTTATTTTAATACTTAAATTTTTAAATGAATCCGACCCAACTTTTATTTGGATTGCATCTTTAACTAGAGAATCGATCTGGTTCGAAATATGACTTAAAACACGATATAAGTCTGAACACATTAAAACAAGGTTTGAGCCCAATTTACCGGTCATACCTATAGATGGCCAAACTTGATGTTTATGTATTTATGTATTCCCCCTCTAAAGCCATCCTTAGTTTACTCGGGAAATATGAACTTCGGACCATTGATGCTAATACTAGATGAATTACCAATTGCTCCTAATGGTTTAGTTGGAGAAGCTGTTTCTGTTATCTAATATCTTGACAAAAGAGAAGTACAAACTCCTTTCAACTATCAATCTCAACAATACATGCCTTTCTGAATTTATATGACTTACCAATTTGGTGACACAGTTGCAAATGTCTCCCAACCTATGTTTTCTCCCATCCACCTCACAACGCGTCCATCAGCTAAACCTGTGTAAGGGCCATGCCCTAAATTATCAAACTCCAACGACTCAGGGCCAAAAACTTCATCCACAAACTCTAATTTTCCATGGCCTAATCGACTATGATTGTCTCTAGGCCACTCATCCATGACTTTTTTGTAGGGTGTTATATTGTGCTTGACAGGCATGAACTCAAGGCCTCCTAACGGACCCATTTCTAATGGGTCCATGACCACAAATCCCACTGCTATTGCAAGGAGAAGGAGATAAGGATGCTGCAATATTGCCTCATCCTTCATTAGCATTGTCTTCTCCATGAAGACTTGAGAGAGAGAGAGAGAGAGAGAGAGAGAGAGAGAGAGAGAGAGAGAGAGATGGTTGCTAACAAGGCTTTCCATCTTGCTAAAATTTCGCATATTAAAGAAGAGAGGGCATGCATTATTTGTGGCTGGTTTTGTGGTTGGAAGTAGGTTGTGTGTTGTTGGCCATGAGTTTGGTGTTCTTCCTTATGATTTGAAAAAGTAACATGCGAGGTTGATTGGTCATGAGTTTGGTGTTCTTCCTTACGATTTGAAAAAAGTAACATGTGAGGTTAATCTTTCCTTTGAGAAGGTACATTATTACTTGAACTAGCCATAAGAATGACGTTGGCAGGCAATGACATGGTCCATTCCTCTTAGTTCTAGTCCCATATTTTGAGCTTCAGAGGTTTCCTTCATGCTATAAATTCATGTATCCAACTTGCCAGGCCAAGAGAAAGGATCACCTAAACATCTAACTCATGTGATGAGCCACAACACAAGCAAATGTTACTTGATTTTATTTGTTATGCTTCATGACTTTAACCTGGCGAGAGAAAAAGAGAAAATACTACGTTTTAGAATTATAGGGATCTGAATTGTGATTTTAAAAGTATAACAACTACAAATTGTTATAATCGAATAAGAGGCATTACATTAAACTCTGCGAAAGACCATGTCCATGTTCAAACTCATTACTAAGATTGTTAAACCATGAATTGGTAATTCCTTTATAAGGCATTAACTAATTTTCAAACAGTACTATGATCATTTCTTTTTTTGATACTGGATAGTAATATTGAAAAAATCGACTAATCCGTTTTGAATATTTGGATCCAATTCAGGAGTTACTTTCTATTTTTTAATTTTTAAAACTTAAATTCAAAATATTGATTAAAAAAGTTTTGTGCTTTGTCACCAGATCTAAAGGTCGTAGTCACTTGCTCCTTGTATTATCAAAACAAACAAATTTGAGAATATGATATATTTATGTTGTTTTGTATTTCTCTATTTATTCGTGATAAATCTAATAAATTTATTTTTATTTATTTGTGTAAAATTAATATTTTTTATTTTTCAATTTAAAATAATTATTTAGCAGTGCTTTTATTATTGGACGAACCAAATCTTTTAAACTGGCAATAATTTAAATAAGGTGAAAAATATGAATAATGTGACTAAATTATGCTTGAACGTTGATTGTGCTTGAAAAATCAACAAGACCAAGGAGAGAGAGACTCAGAACCTCAACATGATATGGCATGTTTTGGGTTGAAACAAAGGCAGAGAGAGAGAGCACACGAGGGCCACTGGTTCAAATTTGATTCTCGCACCGTAAGTCAAATGCCCAATACCATACGTTTCGCTTCTATCTACTCTCTCTCTCTCTCTCTTCAGGTTTGCGTCCGTCTCTGAGTCTCTACTGACAGGGACGAGCTCAATTCCATGGATCACAGTTTGCAACTATTCGCTCTCTTCCTTCTTCTCTTGCTCTTCACTCCACTATCTGATTCAAATCAGGTTCCGATTTCTCTCTCTCTCTCTTAGCTTTGGGTGTTCGCTTTTGATTTGTCTTGAAACTTTTCTGTCTGTGATAGTACATAGGAGTATGTTTACTGTTATGAGAGCGTGACTAGTCGCGTTCTGTAAAATTTGTAGTTTGGAGTTATTCTTATATGAAGTTGAAGAGAGTATGTGTTTGTTTGCAGTATTGTGAAGCTCCAAGTGGATATGGAGGAGAGATTGGGTGCGGAGTGTCAGGATCAAGGATTTTGATTAAGGGAGGAACTGTGGTGAACGCACATCATCAGGAGATTGCCGATGTTTATGTTGAGGATGGGATTATTGCTGCTGTTCAACCTAATATAAAGGTCATTCTTTTGTTGTTTCAGATTTATTCTTTGGGTAACCAATTCAATCATTTTATTATTTTGGATTTTTGATGATAATACCCACCTACAGTATTCTTACTATTTTGAAATCTGGGGTCTGGTGTTACCCTGTTCACATTTACTTGACTAGGGGACTGATTATTGTTTTGCCTACGTCAGTTTGTTATGTCTGGTTGGATTAATTATATATGAAAATCTGCACAAAATCCTAATTTTGGGGTTAAAAATTTAATTAATCTCTGTTTTGGGTCAGAAATTAGATCTCTGATCAAGATTGTTGACTCGCCATGTCAGCTCTACATAAGCGTCATGACAGTGCCTCTCCAAACTATTTACGCTCAAGGGGATTTGATCATCCCACATGGTGCTAATGTGACTGATCAAATTTCTTTGTCAAAAAATAGCTTGGAGGTCACACCCAAATATGGATTATTTATGTTTTGTCGCTATAAATAAGGTTTTTGTTTAAAAAGCTGCGAATGGTACTTTGTCTCATTTTTGTAATGAAAAAGTGATTTTTGAGCTCTTCTTTCAAATGGTGTCGCAAAATATGGAGAAAACTACCTCCCCCAAACCCTTTTTCTTGTGCTGCTTTTGGCGTGTACAAATGCAAAAATTATAAATCTGATATGGGCGCAAGTGCAAGATCTAGTCATACGATACTTTGCAGGTAAATCTTACCTTGCCTTGCTAGAGTTTTTCCCTCTTAGACTCTATGATTGTAGTTTGGAAACTTGTTTCCTAACAAGCTTCCTACTATAGTTCTTTTAGGAGAATTAAACTTATTTGTTATTTGTCGTACTCCCTTTAAATAAAGGAAAATAGGGTTTACAATAGAATAGGTTTCCTACTAAAACAAATCTCTAAAATTACTCATAAAATTAATAATTCCAAAAATAAGAAAACTGTTGGTCTAAAGAGATAACTATACAACAACAACAACAACAACAACAAACAGAGACTTAATCACAATATTTGGGGTCGGCCATTTGAGAGACAAATTTAAAAAAGATAAAGAAAGAAAGAATGAAATAATACAAAAAAGTGTATATATATAAATAAAATAAAATAAAAAGAAAAGAAAGAGAAAAAGAAAAATAGATAAATAAATCAATAGAAAAATATTTAAAATATATTAATTTAATTTGTACGGATTCTCTTAAGCTATCCATTCCTATTCAAAACCATTTTCTCTTCTAAACCCTTAACTTTCATGTCTTTATGGATAACTTGTATCTAAGTTTTTAGCGGTCTACCTCTACGTTTTATTAAATCTCCTATATTTAAGTTCTCGATTCTCCTAATCGGTGCATTTTTGTGTATTTTTTGCATATGCCCGAATCATCTCAGACAACACTCTCTCATCTTATCTACAATTGACTAACTCTCGATTTGTTACGAATCTCTTCATTTCTAATTTTATCTCTTTTAGTTTTTCCACATATCCACCTAACTATCCTCATTTCTGCTACAATCATCTTTTGTTTTTCTTGTTGTTTAATAGCATAGCACTCAGTATCATACAATAGTATAGGTCTAATTTCAGTTTTATAGAATTTTCCCTTCAAATGCAATGGTATCGTGTGATCGCAAAAAACTCCAGATACCCTTCTCAATTTTCTTTAACTTGCTTGAATCCTATGGTTCACGTTTTCATCTATATTGCCCTCATTTTGAATGATAGAACCTAAATTTCTAAATCGTTCACTTTTTGATATATCTTGTCCATCTAATCTGATTGTTTTTTCATCATTTCGATGATTGTCGCTAAACTTACATCTCATATATTTGGTTTTCGATTTACTCGGTCAACTCGATCTAAACTCTCTAGATTCCTGTGAAACTCTCTGTAACTCTAGTTTAGTACTAACACTCTCTTTATTTTTATCAACTAGCATTATATCATCTGCGAAATGCACATACCATGGTATTTCATCTTGGATATTTTTTGTGATTTCGTCTATCACTATTGTAAAGAGGATGTGATTTAATGTCGAATCTTGATGGAGCCGAATGTTAATGGGGAAACTATCACTCAAAGCCCCACAAGTTCTTACGCCAGTTACAGCTCCCTCATACATATCTCTAATGAGATTAAGGTATCTCAAGGATATTCATTTTTTCATCAGTGTCTACCACATTAAGTTTCTAGAAACCCTATCATATGCTTTTTCTAAATCAATAAATACCATATGTAGTTCTTTCTTCGGTACTTTATATTTCTCCATCAGATGTCTTAACAAGCGGATTGCTTCCTTGGTGAATCTTCCTGACATAAATCTAAATTGATTTTGAGATACATTTATCTTTAATTTCAATCTATACTCTATTACTCTCTCCCATAGTTTAATGGTATGACTCATAAGTTTAATTGTTCTATAATTGGAGCAATCTTATATGTCTCATTTATTCTTATATAGTAGTACAATTACACTCTTCCTCTATATTTGGGGCATTCTCTTAGTTTGTCAAATTTTGTTAAAAATATCCGTTAACACTTTTATACCAAATTCATCCAAACATTTCCATATTTCTATAGGAATACCATAAGGTCTTATGACTTTATGATTCTTCATTCTCTTTAAAGCATTCTTCACTTCAAAGCATTCTTCACTTCATGAGGGCAAATTTTACGTTTGAATTTCTATTAATCTCTTCTACGGATATCTCGATATTTTTTATATCTGTTGTACTCTTAATATTAAAGAAATCATTAAAATAATTATGCAAACGCTTTCTTAAGTCATCATCCTTTATAAGTATATTATTGGTTCCACTCTTAATGCACCTAATACCATTTAGATCTTTACTCTTTTTTTCCCTTATCTTGGCAATTTTGTAGATCTCTCCCTTCGTTTTTTGTCTCCAATCTCTTATATAATTCATTATACACCTTGCTCTTTGATTCTTGCATAATCTTTTACACATTTTTTTTGTATTTTTATATTTGTTATATGTATTGCTGCTACTATTATATTTAATTCCTATAATATTTTCGTTTGGTATGAATAGCTGTTTGAATTTTTTCGTTCCACTACCATGATTTTTTGCCTATTAGGACCTGATCCTTAGATATACCAAGAATTTCCTTACCTATGCTCATAATATTAGTAGATATCTCTTTCCATATTGTTTTCAGATCATTATTAGTAGACTAATTTGTCACTTGGATTAATTTATCCCTAAAATTCGTCACATTTTCTCTTTTCAGATTCCACCACTTAATTTTTGACTCTATAAATGGATGGTACTTTTTTTGTCTTTTAGAGACACGTATATCTAAAACTAGGGGTTTATGCTGAGTTGCGACACTCTCCCCCGGTATAACCTTGCAATCCTTAGATATCGTTCTATCACCTCTCTTAGTGAGAAAGAAATCTATTTGGCTAGTATTATATCCACTTCTATATGTAATTAAGTGCGCTTCTCTTTTTTTAAAAGTGTGGCTTACAACTATTAGATCGATTGTTATGGTAAACTCTAAAATAGTATCTTTTAATTCATTCCTACCGCCGACTCCAAAGTTTTCATGTACGGTTTTGAATCCTTCGTTCCTCTCTCTTACATGTCCATTTAAGTCTCCTCTAATAAATAGTTTATCTCTACTAGGTATGGTTTGTATAAATTCATCTAAATCCTCCAAAAATTGTTTTTTACTAATTGCATCTATATCTATTTGGGTGCATACACACTAACTATATTAACTACATTTTTTCTATCTACTAACTTGACAAGTATAATTCTATCTCTTTTCCTTCTTATATCTATCATATCATCTAATTGATGCTTATGTATAATTATCCCTATCCCATTCTTTCTCCCAAAAGAGATAACTATCAATTTTTAACTAGAATCTTTCTTTCCTATGAATGCTTATTAGTTCCTAAATATTCTCCTAAAGTATTTCTTTCCTATGAATGCATCGTGCATATCGTTATTGCCCACTTGGATAAAGAGTTTGTCCTCAAGCTCGAACTCATGATAGGTCTTCTCAAAGTCATCATGAAACTCCCAAGAAGCCTCCTCCTTGATTCTCTTCTTTGGATTTTGCCAATTCTACCCAAAACAATTTCTTGCATCTATGTCCCCGTGAGAATGCTTTATCCATTGGAAGCAAAGCCTCTTCGCCCTTTGTTCCTCCATCTCTGCCTTAGTTATCTTCTTAGAAAGGGGCATGTTCGTGCTCCCCAGAATTTCCCTTTCCTGTAGCTGCCCCTTCGGTAGTTGTTTTCAGACTGCTCCAAGCAGGTGCTACACTACAGTCTCCCCCTAATACAGCCTGGCTGCTTCTCTGTTTCCTTTCATATGTACGGGCCAAATTCATAACAGCTCCCAATTTGTTGGGTTGCTGCAGTTCTACCTCTTGCTGCAGCCCCTCCATAAGTCCAACAATGAATAGGCTGACTTGCTGTTTTGTGGTGTGTTCTGAAGTGCGAGCCAGCAAGGATCGGAACTCCCTTTGATATTCCACCACCGTCCTTGTTTGTTTTAAGTTGGCCAACTAGCCAGGGGGCTTGAGGCTCAAGGGGGCCCGAATTTTGAGTGGCACTGCTCTGTAAACATCGCCCAATTCATGCTTGCCCCCTCTTGCTTCACCTTAAAAATCCACAGCTGCGCTTCTCCATTAAGATGGAATGGTACGAGCCCCACCTTCTCTACTTAAAGCGTTCTTTGATTTCCAAAAAATTGCTCACACCCATGGATCCAAATCAAGGGATCCTGAATTGCTCACACCCTGGGGATGGTAGTCTCTCCTTCTTGCTGGGTACTATGTTCCACCCTTGGTCGGTGAGAATGCTGCACCCCACCTCATTGTTCTTGTTGCGCCCCTGCAGCTCTTGTAGAATCCTTTCCAACTGCGAGATCGTCACTGTCTGCCATTGTTGAAGCAGCTTCTCGTGAGATCGTCACTGTCTGCCATTATTGAAGCAGCTTCTCGCTGGACTGCTGGCGTTCCTCCACCACACATAGTCACTGCTTGAGATCCCTCATGAATCCTCCCATTCGGCTAGGCCATTCTACAGAATTTTCCATGACAGGCGGCTCTAAGACCAAGTTGATATGAGTCCTAGTGCACGATATAGTTACAGGATACCCTGTAGGGAAATCTTCTCTTCCCTTATTAGAGCTTTTCCTTCTCTTAGACCCTATGATTGTAGTTTGGAAATCTGTTCCCTAACAAGTCTCCTACCAAAGTTCTTTTAGGAGAATTAAGCTTGTTTCTTATACCTTTTAAATAAGGGAAAAGAGGGTTTACAATAGAATAGGTTTTCTACTAAAACAAACTTGTAAAATTACTTCTAAAATTAATAATTCCAAAAATAAGAAAACTATTATTCTAAAAAGATAACTATCAACTCCTAAATATTCTCATAGAATCTTTCCTTCCTATAAATGCATATTAATTCCTAAATATTCTCCAAATTTATTTATTTCCTATGAATGCATCGTGCGTATCAAGATCCTTGGTGACCAGAACTTGCAAGTCTAATGCTTGTCAACATAAATTCTTATTTTCATAGAGAACTATTAAGACTTTAAAAGAAAAGGAAAAAAAAAGAAAAAAAGTCTAAGGCTCTATTTTGTTAGTGGTCAATAAATTAAGAAGGAAGAAAAATTGGAGGGACAAGTTATTTTACATTGTAAGCATACATGGGAAAGAAGGAAGACAAATAAAAAGCGGGAAGAAGGAAAATGTCAAATACTTTCTAAATGGGGGGAGGAAAGGATTTCCTTCCACTTTCCCCTTTTGCCAGACAATGGGAGCGAACCTTTCCTCCCCGTATTTCTCTCCTTTACCCCTTCCATCAAAACTATTGTTTAGGAGAAAGAAAGAGATGAGAGGAAATTGAAGGGAGAGATTGGGAGAACGTGAGATTCCTAATCCACTTATACTAAAATATTAGAGTACAAAAGGATAAGAATACCCTAATTCCTTAACCCTTCCCCCAAGCTGGAGCATATATATCATTTGTGCCCAGCTTGTCACAAATATACCTCACTCTAAAACTTATTAAAGGTTTGATACACAAATCAGCAAGTTGATCAAATGAGTTCACTCATTGTGTACAAAGAATCCTTTGTTCAATCTTTTCTCAAACTACATGACAATCTATCTCAATGTATTTTGCTCTTTCATGAAACCCAAGATTGGATGCAATATGTATCGCTGCCTGATTATCACAAACAAATGTTATAGGATCTGGTTGTTTAAACCCAAGTTCTTCCATCATGTTTCTGAGCATAACCAATTCATGTGTAGTATCTGCCTAGCTCTGTACTCTAACTCAGCAGTTGATCTAGAAACAATTGTTTGTTTCTTAATTCTCCAGGACACCAAGTTGCATTCAACAGACACATAATATATGGTAGTGGATCTTCTATCCTCTGGAGATACTGCCCAATCTTTTTCTGAGTGTCCAACAATTTGAAGGTGCTCATGATTCTTATACACCATGTCATGGAGCTCTTTTAAGATATCTCAAGATTTATACGGCAGCATCCCAGTGACTAGTTCTTGGAGATTTTGGAATCGGCTAACAATACTTAATACATAGGCTATATGTGCTCTTGTGACTATCAAATACTTTAGTTTGCCAACCAATTTTTGATGTTGACCAGGATCAGCCGACAGTTTACCCTTATCATTTTCGTGTTAGGATCCGTAGGAGAGTAAAGATTTACATCCAAACATTGCTGTCCCCAATAGTAAGTTAAGCACATATTTCCCTTATGATGATGAAATTCTTTGGCTATTAAACAATAACAAGAACAAAAAATAACCGTAACAGAAATGAGAATATTTAGGTGGACGTGTGACAAAACTAGAAGAGATAGAATTAGAAATGAAGAGATTCGTAACAAGGTGGGAATTAGTTCAATTGTGGATAAGATACGAGAGTGTCGTCAGAGATGGTTTGGGTATGTGTAAAGAAGATCCAAGAACGCACCAGTTTGGAGAACCAAGAATTTAAATATAGGAGATTTAGTAAAATGTAGAGGTGAACCGTTGAAAAATTGGATGCAAGTTATTCATAAAGATATGATAATAAATGGTTTAGATGAGAAGATGACCTTGGATAGGAATGAGTGGCGTAGAAAAATTCGCAAAAATTAAATTAACATATTTTATATATTTATATATTTATTTATTTATTTTCTTTTTAATTATCTCCAACTTTGTTTCTCAAATGGCCGATCCCAAATTGTAGGAATTAAGGCTCAGTTTGTTGTTGTACAATGAAATTCCTTCATGGGATTTAGAAACCTCAATACCCAATTTCAGCCCACGTGAGCCTTTGGCTTGAAATATACTATGAAGAAACCACTTCAATTCATGTATTCTTTCTTTATCATCTCCCATAATAACACTATCATTAACATACACAATCAACAAGACTTTTCCTGCATGTATACTCCGATAGAAGACAGAATGATCATATACACATTTTTAGAGACCAAATTCAATAACAAGTTCATTAAACCTCCCAAACCATGCTCTAGGAGATTGTTTAAGTCCATAAAAAGATTTATTTAATCGACACACTAACCCAGAATCCCCCTGAGCAACAAACCTTGGTGGTGGCTCCATATAGACTTCCTTTTGTAGATTTCCATGCAAAAAAGCATTCTTAATATCAAATTGATACAATGGCCACTGAAAAATGGCAGCCAAGGAGATAAATAAACAGACTAAAGTAAGCTTGGCAGCTAGAGAAAATGTAATCGACCCCATAAACTTGAGTATATCTTTTAGCAACTAGACAAGCCTTTAACTGATCAACAAAGCCATCAGAACTAACCTTGACAGTATAAACCCACTTACAACCAACAATTGATTTACCTGCATGGAGTTCCAGAAGGTCCCAAAGTAAAAGCATGCATTTTTTCCCTCCATTGCAGCTTTCCAACCCGAATGAGATGGGGCTTCAAAGATAGATTTAGGAATAGAAACAGAACATAGTGAAGAAAAAAAGGAATGGTATGAAGGTGATAATGCTTGATAGGAAACAATGTTTGATATGGGATGAGCAACATAAGTACGCTTACCCTTTTGAAGACTATGAAATAAGGAGTCTGAAGGAGAAGGGATAGATTCTACCGGTTCAGATGCTTTTTTATGATACCGTTTTTGAAAATAAGTTTGCAAGTTAGGATTAGATAGCGTTTAGGTAGACTCGATGGAGGATTGCCCAAGTCATTGAAAAAAATTCTGTGGGATCAGAAAACCTGGGGACTCAATGTAATATGGAATGTTTTTAAAGAAGGTGACATCTGCACAAGTAAAGAATCTGTTTAAGGATGGACAATCACAATGATAACCCTTTTGAGTGTGAGAGTATCCTAAGAAAATGCATTTGATGGAACGAGGATGAAACTTGTCACCTCTCATAGAAAGTTGATGAACAATGAGACACAACCAAATATTCATAGTGTTAAAGGAGAAGTAGACTATTGAGGAAAAAATCTAAGAATGAGTGGATTGACCATGTAGAATAGAGGAAAGCAACCTATTAATCAAATAACAAGTTGTCAGGATAACATCACTCCAAAACACCTCGGGAACATTCATTTGAAACATAAGACACTGGGTAGTCTCTAAAAGATGTCTATTTTTTTCATTTTGCCACTCCATTTTGCTGTGGGGTGTAAGAATACGAGGATTGTGAAGAATAGCTTGGTTGATCATAAAAGTGTGAAGGGGAGTTGAAAATTTTTTTTGGCATTATCACCACAAAGTATGTGAACAGAGAGGTTAAAATGAGTTTTAATTTCAGCACAAAAGACATAAAAAATTTGAAACAGTTCAAAACGTTCTTTCATTTGATAAAGCCATGTCACATGAGCGTAGTTATCAACAAAGGTAACATAGCAACGAAACCCCAGTTTTGATGTAATGTGACTTAAACCCCACAAATCTGAATGAACTAACATAAAAGGAGCCAAAGCTTGTTTATTGACTCGGGAAGCAAATGAAAAATTATGATGCTTTTCCAAATTGACAGGACTCGCAATTTAAAGATGACAGTTGACTCGAATTAGGAACTAATTGCTGCAACTTTTTCAGGGATGGATGACCAAAACAACAGTGGATTTGCACGGGAAAAACAGAAACTGAACAGGTTTAGATATTGACAACGGATCAAAAAAATAAAGGCCATTACATTCACGACCTCCTTTGGGTTTCGTTGTCCTCAAGTCCTAAATAACGGCAAAATTAGGTAGGAAAGTGAGAACAATTCAATCTCTTAGTTAATTTGCTGATGGATATTAGACTAAAAGGAAAATGTGGAATATACAAAACGGAGGATTAAGAAAATAAGGGACTAGGTTGAGCAATTCTCACACCACAAACAGGGGTGGTGGATCCATTTGCTAAGGTCACGATAAGTAAAAGATTTGAAGATGAAATATCAGAGAAAAGAGAAGGTTTACCTGACATATGATCACCAGCAGCAGAGTTAAGAACCCAATGTTTTGAAGAGGAGAGATTAGAAACCAAACAAACCACAGGATTACCAGTTTGAACTAGAGAAGCTGTTGGAGAATAAAGTTGCTTGGCAGATTGATATTGAAGAAATTTAGAATGCTCTTCTGCTGACAAATGAACAATGGGTTGGTTACTTGGAGTACGAGGAACAAATGAATTGCTTGCTGTTGTATTGGCTATATTGCCAGAAAAATTCGATTTTCCATGTGGGTCCCTACATTGATCTTTCGTATGACTTTCTAGGCCAAAATGAAAACACTTTCAAGTGCCACGACCTCCTCGTCTTCCTCTATCACCATGATATCCTCCGCCACCATGAAAATCTCTACTACCATTAAATTGAGCATCCCTATTGTGTTTTTGTGTAGCCAATGCCACCTGGTCACTAGTTGTACTTGTTTGTGTAACTAAGGCGGAATGATTTGTGGTGAGACTAGAACTACTCAATGAGCCATCCCTTCAGGCGGAGCTAAGAAATCGAGAATATGTCTCAGATGGAAAACCGGACAAGAATTTCAACACAAACATTTCTTCTAGCTGTTTTTCCATTTGTTGAATGTCAGAGGTGATAGGACAAATACTTTTTAACTCATGAATTCGCTTCAATTCAACAAATTAGTCTGTAATAGATCTGTCCCTCTATTTAATCTCAAACGTACGAGTGATATTACTAGTATATAACAACTTTAGATAACCCCACACCACCTTACACATACCTAGATGAGTACACAAGTCGGCTGTGCTGGGTTCAATGGAATTCCATAAGGAAGAATCTGAGCATCTGCTTGAGACCAAGTGTGAGCCTTTCCTGGTCAAAGATGACTTTGCTTTCCCTGACCAGTCAAATATACTTTAACAACCTTTGACCATTGCAAGTAATTGGTACCATTCAATTTTCTGGTAGTCATTTGAATAGGAATCAGAGAAGATGGAACAGATGGTTTCCATGATTAAAAGAAAACAATTAGAGGATACTAGAAATAGATTTGAATAGCTTTTCTTACGGTATCAGTTACAGTAGCGCGACACTGTAGCAGGATTATTGTGGCATGAGTACTGTAGCAGGGGCACTATTGCGGGGGTACTGTAGCAACATCATCTCTTTTTGTTTTGTTTGTTTTGTTTTGTTTTTTTTTTTTTTTTTTTTTGGGAGATTAGATGAAGGTGTATGGTGGCTGCTGTGTGCTTAAGGTTAGGGTTAGGATTGGTTCTCATACAATGTTGTTTAGGAGAAAGAAAGAGAGGAGAGGAAATTGAAGAGAGAGATTTAGAGAATGTGAGATTCCTAATCTGGTAGTCTCCAACTTTATATATACTAAAATACTGAATTACAAAAGGACAAGAATAGCTTTTACCCTAATTCCTTAACTAAAACGAACATGACTTAAGTATAGAGTCAAAGAGCTTAACATTGTCTCATACAAAATAAAAGGAACATCAAAATTTTTTAGTAATTAATTAGTCTTTGTAATTTTTACATCTTTCAAGTTGATTTCTTGTCAGAGGTTACAATTTTCTTTTCTCTTTTTAGGGAATGTGCAGCATAGAATTTTGGAGTCTTAAGAACCATGCTTTTGAAATTTTTAGCTAGATTCATTTTCTGGATGTAATAAGTCTTATCCTCTTGATATGTAAATCTGAATTCTCTCTGCAGGTTGGCGATGATATTACTGTGCTTGATGCCACTGGAAAATTTGTTATGCCAGGTGAATGTTCGATGCTCTTGTTGTTGGTAGATTATATATCACTATTAACATTTTTAATTTCATAACTCATGACCGAAAATGTATGAAATGGCGTCCTGAGATTCATGGAAGAGACTGAAAGGCTTCATTAAAACTTTTTAGTTAGTTTATTCTTCTCTCTCTCCCCCCCCTCTCTCTTGTGATCTTGTTAATAAAGAAATTTGTGCACTTGTTCATGCTAGGTGGCATAGAATTGCCTAAATCTTGTATACAGACAGGAAGTGCCAATTAAACTGCTTCATTACATAATGCATCTGACCTCCGAGCAATTATTCATAATTGTCGGTGGGATGTACCAAGTGGCTTTGCAGTTTCCTTGAAAAGTTGTCCAGCTACTTCTAGGGCTTCTGCAAGCAAGATGTTTGAATTTCAGGATTCTCAATTCTTAAGTTTGAGGAGGCTTAGTATTTGATTCTTTTGGCTTTTGGATTTGAATAAGAAATGTTTGAGGGGGGTCAATATCATTTTTTTTTAAATGTCGGTTGTTTAGCTCCTGGACAATCTCCTTTTTGTTGTTCTCTTTATGTGGTGTTGTGTGTGTTCCTTCCAGTTGCTTACACCTTTTCTTTTTAGTGCCTATTTCTTGAATAGTGTCAGCCCTATTGGTGATGCATCAGATTGCAAAGTGTTTTTGTTAAAAGGTCCCTTTCTGATATCAGGACCAATCATCAGCAGGACTAGAGGCACTAGGTGTCATGCTAGATGGTCGCCTGAGTAATCTGAGATGCATGTTTAGCCAATTGAATACTATTAACAGAAGAAATTTCGATTTTTGAGCAGAATTGACATAAAAACTTTCAGTTCTTTCAGGAAAATTCACGCTCGTTTTTGTTTTTTGAAACCATTTTAAAGACTTTGCAGTTATAAACTGCTAATTTGATAGTGTTTTCTACATTCAAGAAAGTTTATGAATGGTAAAATAGAACTTCACACCCAACTAGAACTTCCAATAATTTCTAGGAGAAAATTTTCCATAAGTTATTAAAATTAGTTTAATAAATTTTGCACCTGTAATGTGTGCTGAGGGTGAATAAATGGAATTCAAAAGAGTAGGCTGCTGCAAAAGTTGAAAACTGGCAAGGTGGGGAATTTAAGTGGAGGGGGAGGATTGGAAGAGTTCTGTAGCAAGTGAAGAGCAATGAGGCTCTTGCTTAGTTCTTAGGGATCAAAGATAAATGCCTTTCCAAAGGTGTCTTTCCTCCTTGGTGCCAATAGGAGTGCCTTGAGAGTGTTTGTGGACTCTGGTTGCAACTTGCGAATCATTTGGCCGTATAAGATTCTACCTGTTGTTCTTGACATGATTGTTGGCCCCAAATCTTATGTTTTAGAGTCAACAATAACAACAAGACCTCTGAAGTACAGATAAACCAGAAAGATATGATGAACATGGTTAGGGCACAATTCTAGGACATGATGCTAAAATGATGGTGTTTTGAACAATATTTGCCTATGAATTTTTTTAGATGGAGAAAATAAGTAGTTTGTTATTTGTTAAGAACGTAATTTTCTCTTGAACCGAGACTCTTATAAATGTCTTAGCTGATAAAGCATTCCAATCATATGAGTATCAACTAATTAAGCTATTCCCAAGGGGTCCTTCATGAAGCTGTGCAAGAAGTCTTTCGTGTTTAAAAGTCGGAAACAATGTTTCACATCCAAGAGGTGACTGGCAAGTAGAAAGTGTAGGAGAAGGACAGTACTTTACTGCAAGGTATTCAGGTGTCAAGGATGTATTCAGGTGTCAAGGATCCAGACTGTGGAAGAGTGGAAGGAAGTAAAGCAATGGACGTTTCCTTCATGCTCTCTATCTCTCTCCTTCAACTTTATGCTAGTATGAGAACAAAAGGATCTGTGTGGTTATTAACGAAGGAATAAATCTCAATCCTTAAACATTTGGGTCTTTAGAAATCATAGTAAATACTATTTGTAGTTTGTGGACCTTTAAGTTGGTTCTTACTTAGTCCAGTCTGCATCCATAATGATGAAAATGTTAATTCCACTCTGATGTAATTTGTACTTGTGTGATCAACAGGAGGAATTGATCCTCATACTCACCTGGCCATGGAGTTCATGGGTACTGTGACCATTGATGACTTCTTTAGCGGACAGGCTGCTGCTTTAGCAGGTGGAACAACCATGCATATAGACTTCGTCATACCAGTAGCAGGGAGCTTATCAGCAGGATTTGAAGCCTATGAAAAAAAAGCAAAAAATGCTTGCATGGATTATGGTTTCCACATGGCAATTACCAAATGGGATGAAGTTGTTTCAAGAGAGATGGAAATCATGGTTAAAGAGAAAGGTTTTAAGTTTTTTCTTTTAGAGCCTATGGCAATATTTTTGTCAACTGCTGTTTGATCCTGCATGTTGGACCATCAGTGCACTGTTTCACATGTTCAAGTAATTCCTTATTGGTCAGTGAAATGTTCACAATGTTTTCTTTCACATTTCAGGTATAAATTCGTTCAAGTTTTTCATGGCTTACAAGGGCTCTCTCATGATTAATGATGATCTTCTACTTGAGGGGTTCAAAAAATGCAAATCTCTTGGTGCATTAGCTATGGTCCATGCAGAAAATGGAGATGCTGTATTTGAAGGACAGAAGAGAATGATTGAACTTGGCATTACTGGTCCCGAGGGACATGCACTTTCAAGGCCTCCTGTGGTAATTCTGTTATGGTTATTGTTATTGTTATTGTTGTTTTGTTTTGTTTTGTTTTTTGTTTCTGTTTTTGTTTTGTTTTTTGTTTTTTGTTTTTTTGATTTTGATTTTGATTTTGATTTTGATTTTGATTTTGATTTTGTTTTTGTTCTTTTTTGTTTTTGTTTTTGTTTTTTTGTTTTTGGTTTTTTTTGGTTTTTTTTTTGGTTTTTTTTGGTTTTTTTTTGGTTTTTTTTTTGTTTTTTATTTTTTTGGTTGGGGGACATAGTATAAGGTAGACGTCCTTGGTTGAGAAGATAGCTTTTGTTTTTATGAAGTGTGAGGTTCATCTTTGTCGTTTTACTGTCCACTTAAAACTACACTTTTGGATTCTTGTTGTTATATTGTTTTTCATCTAATTCACAACTGATGCAGCTGGAAGCTGAGGCCACTGCTCGAGCTATTCGTCTTGCAGATTTTGTGAATACACCCTTGTATGTGGTTCATGTCATGAGCATAGATGCAATGGAAGAAATTGCTGGAGCTCGAAAATCAGGTAGTGAATCCAACTTTGATAAATGCATAAGATGGCATTGCCTGATCCTTACAATGGGCTTGTCATGCTACTGTGAGTCTATGAGTTTTAATTTCTTACCGGTGCTTTCTTTGTTACATACTTTCAAGTTTTAGGTTTCTACCTTTAACTATGTTTTTCATTATAAATTCTTTCTACCTAACACAATAAGTTATAAGTGGTCAAGGGCTTACTAAAACTGCGTCTACACTTTTATTTCACATATGAGGGCGAGCCTTGGCGCAACGGTGAAGTTACTTCTTTGGTGACCTCGAGGTCATGGGTTCGAGGCGTGGAAATAGTCTCTTTGCAAAAATGCAAGGGGAAGGCTGTGTACAATACACCCACCCTCCCCCTACCCTCGAACTAAGCCGGGGAGCACTTTGTGCACCGGGTGAGCCCTTTTATTGGGTGGAAAAATATAACATGTAAATAAGGACTGATGCTATAATTCTTGCCTAGGTTGCTTCATTTTACTGCCTTCTAGGCTGTTTGAATCTCATTTCACAACGATGGTGGGGACATCAATCCCCATTCAAAGTTTTCTGATTTGAGAGATCATGCATCAAATATTTAATTTCGCAAATCTATCGGGATTCCATATTAAGTAGCTGCTCTTTTCTCTTTATATATCATTGAAAAAATCTCCCTTTGAATTTATAATTCTTGTTATATCCCTTAAATATAATTGTGTTGAATCTTTTCACATCGATATGCCCTGGGTATGTGCTTGTGTGGGAGTACTACCGGGATGGGTGATCCTCATTTGGAACCACATTTTTGTGCTGAAATACAAATTCATGAGGCTGTTTAACCCAAAGTGGACAGTATTTCACATTTTGTTACAAATGGTATGAGAGCCAATGCCAGCTACAAGTGTAAAGTGCTATAGGGGTCACTCCTGACCTTGTAGGAGTTATTTCTAGAATTCGCATTACCTTTCTATTGGTTTTTGGCTGTGTGTGCTGACAGTGATGAGGATGTGGTGCTATAAGTGGGGTAGATATTATTATTCCTTAGCTATAGTTAAGCTGAATTTCCTCACATTGAGGCACCTTTTGATGATATTGGCTGGGATCCCATTGAAACTTTACAGTTAAGTATGCTTACGTGGACACAGAATGAGAAAGGGTGGCAGCTAATTTCCTGGGAAGTCTTCAGGACAAAGCAGTGAGGCATTTTAAGCTAGAATGCATGATACTTAGGTGGAGGCAGGTTCAGGTCATTACACAGCGAGCCCAAGGACCAATTGTATTACAAGCCTATGATTTATTAGCCAACAAGGAGTAAAAGCTTTCCATTACCCCAGATTATCAGGCTTGTTTATGATATTTCTTACTTCATGAACAATTTTTGTCTGTTCAGATGACTTAAGATATGATTTTATGAGGTTGTATGGTTTCCAGTAGTGTGTTGAACATGTATGGAATCCCCTTTTGTCTATCTATATTGATCAATTTGATTTGAGCCCTTGCTATTGAAGTTTGCAGTTTTACTCTATTACTTGTGGCTTGATGGTGTATTTCTAGATTAACTTCTCAATATTACTTTTACGGTGCCTCTGTTTGTCAACATTCCTAATGTTGAAACAGTTTACTGTTTTACTAGCTATTGTTTAAGATGGAACAAAACCTAAACTCTTTAGGATTATTAATTTTAAGTAGTATTACTTGGGTAGAATCTGTCGCATAAAAAATTTGTGTAAAGAAATATCATTACCTCTCCTTGGTTGCAAAGTTTGACTTGGATAGCATATTTTTTCATATCTATGCCAAGATTATATGCTTGTGTAGTATTACTAATGCCTAATTCTGGATGCTTCTTTTGCACCTTCAATTAAGTGGTATAAATATGTTAATGCCACACCCATCGCTAGGGCTGCTACCGCAATCATTGACAGATTTTTGCCAATATCTTATTTATAGTTTAAATTGGCAATCTTATGGTTCTTAAACAGTTACTGGTTAGACTTAGATTGTATTCTTTTATTTTTTTTTTTGAGTTTTCGACAGAGTATTTTGTTTAGAATATCTTTTTATCTCTTTTGAGTTCTCTTAAAACTTGTCTCTTGATGGTCAATCAGTAGCCAGTAATTTGATCAAAAGCATCACATCTTATGGTGCTAGTTTTCACTTTGTCAGATGTACTTTCAAGGCATATTACCTGACACAAATATGCTGAACACACACTGCTATTTCTAATTTAATATTAACAGGAGATCTAGAAAAATATAGAGGTAAACCGTTGAAAACTTAGATGCAAGTTATTTATAAAAACATGATAGTTAAGGGTTTAGACGAGAAAATGACTTTGGATAGGAATGAGTGGCGTAGAAGAATCCATACAAATTAAACTAAGATATTTTAGATATATATATATTTATTTATTTTTGTATTTATTTATTTATTTATTTATTTTTCTTTTTTAATCATCTCCAATTTTGTCTTTCAAATGGTCGATCCCAAATTGTTGGGATTAAGATTTAGTTTTTTATTGTTGTAGGATCTATTCAAGGATACGAATGAGTGACATATAAGAATCTAAATAAATTGAATTATTATTATTATTATTATTACAAGTATAGTTTATTTTTGCTTATTTCTTTTCATTATTTTTATTTTATTTTTTAGTTTTATTTTCTCTATTTTTGCTTTCAAACTATAATTTTATGTTATGTTTTTTTCTCTCTTCTATATTCGTCTCTCTTCTATATTCGTCTCTCAAACGACCGATCTCAAAATTTAGGATTGAGCTCAGTTTTTTGTTGTTATTGTTGTAGGGTCGTATTTAAGGAAGGCAATAATCAATTTGTTTGAATTACAGGACAGAAGGTGGTTGGAGAGCCCATAGTATCTGGTTTAGTACTTGATGAATCTGCACTTTGGAATCCAGACTTCAACATTGCATCAAGGCAAGAATCTCTTAGTTCAATTTGTTACACTAACGAATGTAAAATTATATGATATTTTGTATTTGTACAATAACATGTGAGGCCATATGCTTTCAAACTATCTTGACTTTCTGCCAGCATTTTCAACACCATCCCATGCATTATATTTCACATTCTGCAGGTATGTAATGAGTCCTCCAATCAGGGCAGCAGGACATGGCAAGGCTCTTCAAGCTGCCCTTTCAACAGGAGTTCTTCAGGTTTTTATCTCATAGATGTACATACATATTCCAATCACATGGTGCAAAGAGTGATTGGCACACTGAATCTATAAAAGGGATAAGTTTGATGTTAGTGACCAGATTGGAAATAATTTAGGGACTCTTGTCCAAATGACATAAATTAGATTGTTCACCTCTCAATACAGTTTCCAAGACTTCTGGTTAATAAATACTTAGCTTTTGGGACTAAGTCATTAGAAACTCTTGACATCATTTTTGACAAAAGGAGAATCCTTTGGAGATAATGACATTATTCTGATCATTATTGTTCACAACAAATTTTGAGTCTAAAAATAAGTCAAGGAAAAATATGGGCAAATTAATTTTATTAGCAAAACTTTTTGAGTGCAAATCATCAAGTAAGTTTTTACAACTGATTCTTCAGTGTCCATATCACCAAATGAAAGCGTGGATGCTTTATTTCATATTAATTATTGTCTTTGTAGTCAAATTTGATAAGGACTGAATTGTTTGTTTAGGCAGGTTGTTAATTTTTGTTGGTTGCCTTGACGAAGGCGGGCTTGTTTGTATATGCAGTGGACTTATTTGTCTTTGTTGGTGGATGAGAAATTTGAAAACAAAGTAATTTTCACATTTGGTGGATCAAACATCGAACATGTAAAAGTTTGAAGATTGATTTCAATCAATCTTCAAGCTACAAATTTCAGAGCTTCCAAAATTTGAAGATTTTAATCTTCAACTCTTTTAGATCCTCCAAAGGCTTAACAAATTGTGTCCGGTCCTCCTTTGCTGGGCTCCTTGTAGGGCTCCTTAGATCCTCCTCTTTGGATAGGCCCTTCTCCTCCCTGGATGCTCCTTGGTATGACTCCTCCTTAACCCCCCCTCTTAATGGAATTTAAGAGGGGGAAAGGCACAACCTATTTATAGTGGTTGAATTAGCCTACGTGCACTAAGGCTTCTTTGGAGGTGCACGGACCCTTGGGAACTGTAAAACTATGTTGAGGCCAAAATGTAACATTGGGGGCCAATGTAAAAATTGGGAAAGTCTTGAGGGTATTTCTATAGTTATATATTAATGCCAACAACCATCTGAGTTCTTTGTCAAAATATATATATTTTTCAATATATTTTAAATTTTTAAGGCAATAGCTTAATGCCAGCAATTAAAAACCTTTTGTTCTTTTTTTCTTATTTCTAAGAATCCCTCCACATTTTGCAGCTTATAGGAACCGATCACTGTGTCTTTAATTCCACACAGAAAGCTGCTGGAATCAATGATTTTCGGAAAATTCCTAATGGCGTCAATGGTACTCATTTTTAAATATCCCTTGGCCTATTAATATGACTTATTTTTCCCATTTTTAAAGATCACTGTGTCTTTTGTTGGAATGATGAACCACAGGAATTGAAGAGAGGATGCATCTGATTTGGGATTCATTGGTGGTAAGATGAATATAATTAATTTTTCCATTACGTGCTTTTTTCTTAATTTCTCTGTCTTTCCAGGAGTCTGGCCAAATATCAGTCACTGATTATGTCCGATTGACAAGCACCGAGTGGTACGCTTTTGTATTAGTCATTTAGACTGTCTGTAGGGTTCTTCACTTCCCAAGGATTATGTAGGAAGATTGATTTATGATAGCATTTATTATACGCAACTGTTTCTGATTTCATTTTCTCCAACAATTTCTTCAGTGCTAGAATCTTCAATATCTATCCAAGGAAGGGGGCAATACTTGTTGGATCAGATGCAGATATTATCATACTGAACCCAAATTCGAGCTTTGAAATATCTGCTAGTTCACACCACTCTAGAACTGATACAAATGTCTATGAAGGAAGGAGAGGGAAGGTAAATTTGGCGATTCTTCAGTTTGAATCTTCTTTTGGACATTTAATAGTCGAATATCTGATAAACAAATTCATATAGTTCTGGTAGATAAAGTTGGATCAATCTGAATAGTATTTATTCAATTCATTATCGAGGCACTATTGATTGGTCTTATAAATATAACCTTTGTGAAATACTCTTCCACTAGTCCATTTCCGAATCATTTCCATTTTTCTGTTTACCTAAGCTTCATCATATTCTCGTGAGCCCATTTTCTAGTTCAATAGTTGCACGATTATGGACGGTGACTACAACATGAACAATTTATACAAGTTATACTCATTTATCAGCTGTGTTATGGGATTGTGGACTTCTAGTTACTTTGATGGGTCCCAAATTTAAGAGATTGTACATGTGAGAGAATTGCTTTTTCTCATTTGTGCAACATCTCGTGTATTTATGGGAATGCATACCAAACCTTATGTTCTAATTCTTACAACAAAGTTCAATGCCTTTTCAGGGGAAGGTTGAAGTGACAATTGCCGGAGGCAAAATTGTCTGGCAAAATGATGAATTGAAGGTTACTCCTGGCATTGGGCGGTATGTGGAAATGCCACCTTTCAATTACCTCTTTAGTGGAATTGACAAGGCAGATGCCAAATACCTATCTTCCCTTCATGCACCAGTAAACCGAAATAAAGCCACACACTGAATTTCAAACACTGTTCTATCATAATTGCTCTTTCATGTAATTTTGTGGGAAAGGGCATATAGTCACACAAGTAAGCTTTGTTCCTTCTTGGTGTATATTCATGCTTGAATATACAAAGAGATTACACAACTGCCTGTTGTAGCTTAGCGATGCCTAGATTTCCGACTAGCCATCAAGTTGGAGACTCAAGCCTCCCCACTCATGTTTGGACAAGGCTTGCCTTCAATACCTTTATGTGTAAATATATTTATATATTTAAATAAGGATACTGGATTAAGGTATGGATGTTTTTTATGATTAAGGAATTGAAAACCGAAATTTGCTTCTTGTTTAAAGTCATATCAGGATTTCGAATAACTGGGTCGATTTTACTGGAAGTCGAGGCATTTTGTTGAATTGAGGTCATGTTTGTTACAAAAAGAAAGGATTAGAACGGTATATTTTAGAAAGTTGTGCTGCTATGCATTTCGAGAATTTTGTTAATTTGCCTCATGTTTCTGCACTAT
This sequence comes from Dillenia suffruticosa, assembly GCA_033439265.1. Taxonomy (NCBI): domain Eukaryota; kingdom Viridiplantae; phylum Streptophyta; class Magnoliopsida; order Dilleniales; family Dilleniaceae; genus Dillenia; species Dillenia suffruticosa. Next base: position 2,352,972 of record JAVTVX010000001.1, read on the forward strand.
GTTGGTGCGCTATCCATTCTAATGTAGGGAAATTTCTCGTCCCTTCTCATGGCAACAATTAGTAAGTATACCTATCATGTGAGAAGAGGCCCAGGGTACGTTGAGCGAAACAAGATGGGAATGTATAGGCATAACATAATCAAGAGGAATCTTCTTTGTTGTTTAGCTGTGAGTTGACAATTTTTTTTGGGTGTTATACCAATTGATATCCGAAATCATATTCTGATTAATTTGATTTGAGCGCTTATCAGGTTCATTTTAGATGGTAATTTTTCTAATATAGTTTTTTTCATTCTTAAATTTTGAATTCAAAATTTAATTAAAAGAGTTGGCACTCTTATCTATTAAATTGATTATCCGTCGGTGTATCAACACTTGTTAGCGTAGGTGGGATGAGTATCTTCGTTTCTTAACCAGGTCGGGAGTTCGACTCTCCCTGGACACGGAAAAAACAATATTGTGAGATATGTCCCAAAAAATGAGTTTTGCAGCAGTTGATCCAGATTAGTCATTGGGTGATGGTCAAATCATGGTATAAAAAAAAAATTATCTGTGAAATGAGATTTCAATGCTGACATTGTGGGAGATTTTGAAATTACTGAATAGAATATTTCTGAGGATGAAATTCGCTGTCAGGCTCAAAAGAAAACAATTTAACTTGGTATTGGGATACATTGTAGTATGAATCGGCTTGGATCCAATGATCCAAACATCCTTGTTTTATTTGATACACCCAACACACCTGTTAGAATGTATTCATGATAGTGACCTAACTACTTCAATACCCAGAAAATGTCTTTAAAGGACCAAGATCCATTCATTGAAAATGGCTTTTAATGAAGGCTTTTAACTCCTCTATTCCCTTCCAGTCATCCTGTGTGATAACAACTACATTTATATAAACAATGATAAGTAGTTTGCCCCAGAGAAATGATGGTTGAACACCAAGTGATCAACACATCTTTGGAGTCCAAACTACGTAACAGCATTATTAAAATGACCAAACCAAGCCGAGGTGACTGTTTGAGACGATACTAGAACTTTTTCGATTGACAAACCAGCCTAGGAGTGATCATATCTTTGGAATCCAAAATGCATAACGACATTACCACAATGACCAAACGAAGTGCAAGGTGACTATTTGAGACTACACAAACACCTTTTCAGTTGACAAACCAACCCTCGCTCCCCCGAGCAATAAACCTTGAGTGATGGGAGGGAAATGGCATGGCATATGGGAATGAAGAGAAATGTTGTGTCGTGTGCTACATTGGATGATGCATTGGACAATAGAAACTTTCTTCCAGATCTCTAGGGATTTGATTTTTACAGAATCGAAACTTTTAAAGGAACTTAACAACGATACAAATCATCAATATTTATTGACGTAGATGGAAATAACTCTTTCGTCTCTTAATTAGGTTGAGAGTTCGATTCCTATTGGGTATGGAAAAAACAATACAATATTGAGAGATTTTTCCTTCAAATAAGTCCCAACAGTCAAGTTGATTTCGGATTAATTGGGATAAACTTCGAATATCTTAATATCAAGATAAAAAAAAAAAAACAATGATACAAATCCTAGGCACTTGATTGAAATTTGGGCCATAGTTCATGGCCCATCGATAATAGGGGTACACATTACTTCAAACCAAATCTTATAAATAGCCAAATGTTTTTTTTAAAAAAAGATCTTGCAACGTGGTGCCATTATTATTCTAGGATTCAAGTGTAAGGGGTGGTAGGTACGGATACCAGTTTTGATGTCACTTGTCCTTTTCTTCTTCAAGAAATGGATAATCAGTGTAGCCTAGAACAGGATCATTTGTGTAGAATGTCGTCGTAAACCAAACACCCAATCGGTGACGCTATACTCTGTTTAACTATCACTTTTGGATTCAATTCATGATAATAGAGAAATGAAATTTAGAAAAGTTAACTTCATATATGAGTTTTGTAATATTTGGATCGAATTAATCGGATAAAATTTAGATATCAAATCGATGATGACAAGTATCCATTTTCACCGGAGAAAAAAAAAAAGAATGTCTCTCTCTTGTATTTGTCAAGAGGCTTTTTAAAGCTCAAATCTTTTGGGCAAATTGGGGTTGGCTAAAAATAGACGATGGTAACAAGCAAGGTCTGTCCTCTTTTCTGCCACCGTTTTTGATCCCATCTTCTCGATCATAACCCCGAGCAAAAATGAAAGTGCCTTTAAAAGCCTTTCTTGATCACTCCAATTTTTCTTCGACTGTTTTCATACTCGGCTCAATCACATGGCAGTATACAATGCCGTACTTGTTCAAGGATTCAGCCATGCAAAGGCCTAAAGCGTTTTGGATTTGAGTCTCCACATCCATCGTAATTTGCAAATTGGGAGAATCTTATTCCTACTCTTATCTGCTCCATCTCATTAGCAACGGCTTCAACAATCTCTGGAGCAAATTGGTATCGGATCTCCAGGGATTCAACATATTGTCTGTCCGGTCAGTAACTTGGTCCTTCATAAACTGCTCAATTGAGGGGCCATAAGCCCCGTGGATCTCAACTCTGTCAAAGCCCATTTGCAGTGTGGCTTCTTTCGGCTCTTTTTTACATGATTTAGTACACTTCGGATGTGATGACCGTATTTTTTATTAAATATTCTTCTTATTTCAAGCTTCTCGGTCTCATCCCAATTGAAGTTTCGCTAAAAAAAAAAAAAATTTGTTATATTTAAATTATACACTGAATTTTATATTTAAACTTAAAGGCCTCATTTACCTTGAATTCTCTCCACCATAGCTCTTTGATATCATCTGGAATACTTGTGTATGACATCGATGCTCCTCCCCAATGGTTGTTAATGATTCTATTCAGCTCATGAATAACATACACAGAATTTGTGAATCTATCATAAAATTAGAAATAAAAAAAATGGTTAGTAAAAAAAATATTTAAATAAACTAATCAACTATATAAATAAAGAAACAATTGTGATAATATTTAAAAATTTAATACTTATGAATCTCCGCAAGGGGATATCACTTCTCGCGTATCTTCCCCTTCAACGTGTGAATCTTGCATTGAAGGTACAATTGAAGGTGCAACTGATGGAAACGGTGAAGGTATATCAGTACAAGGCGAAAGGGCATGGGAAGGTGCAGCTGAAACGGACGGTGACGCCGAAGAGTTTGGTCTTGCATTAGAAGATCGTCTATGTCCTCCACGTTGAAACTGTAACAAGAGTTTTTTCTTACAAGCAATGAATATTGCATGATTATAAAAAATATAATAGAGTATATGAAGAAACATACCATATTTAAATTGTCGTCTGAAATGATCTATAAAAGAAGAAAACATATTAACAAATAATATTTCGAAAATGAAACATGAAACACTAAATATAACATACAAATTGAGAAACGTAATATGCAAATCTAAATGTATTTTCACATGAAAACAGTAAAATAAAATTTCATATGATGTTAGACAATTTTAATAAATCTTAAAAAAACAATACTTACCGACGATCAAAAATCAAAGTCATTATTGTCATCATCATCCTCATTATCAGATTCTTCGACATCAAATTCATCCTCATCTTTATCATCTGTCTCAAAATCAGGTTCTTCATCGCCAGACTCATGAATTTCATTTTGATCCACATTTATCATTACTCCATGTGGATCTCGTAATGTTGGAATAATATATTCCTCAGTCTGAAACGTATTGACAACTTCCATTTGTTGATATGCCATGTCTTCCCAACGTTCCTCAATTTTCTTTCGTACTTTCGTTTTACAAACAGCCCACCAATCAATTTTGTCATGTTTCAAACTAGGATATGAAGCATAATACACTTGAATCACTTGTTGTGCCAATACGAATGGTTCATATATTTTATAAAATTTTTTATGATTTATATCAACCAATTTAAATTTTGGATGCACATTCATCCCTTTTACGGGGTCAAACCATTTGCACATAAATAAAACAACTCGCAACTCTGCTCCAGTGTACTCAACCTTTATAATTTCATCCAACGAACCATAAAACTCATCTTTGACACCTCCATCGTTGGATGACTGAACACAAACACCACTATTCATAGTAGCTTTTCCGGTTCCATATTCTTGAGTGTGAAAATTATACCCGTTTATAAAATACGATGGCCAAGTTCGCATCGTCGAATTTGGACCCCATGACAGATTAAGTAACAATTCTTGTTCAACTTGATCTTGATTACATTGAACCTGAAGTAAAATAAATGTGTTATTTTTTTAATAATCAAATAGATATAAAATTTAAAATTCGCAAAACTAACATATGTTTTGAACCATGCTGCAAAATCTTCATCGCACACACGATTGAACTCATGCATCGATAGTTCAGACCGTGAATGTTGAAAAATCCTACGATTAAAGAAAACGATTTATGTCAACAATTTTATCAAAAAAAAGAATACATTTTTTATATTTGAGAAAAAAGGACTTACTCGAAGTATGGCGTAACTTCTGGACAGTTCAATAAAATATATGTATGGGCTGCCTGCCATTCTTTCGCAGTTAAATATCTAACCTTACATAACCTACTTGGTCGACCGAGATAGTTGAAAATAGAGAATGATTTTAAATTAGGATCAACAGGACCCTCATCATTTCTACCCGCGCGCCGTCTCTTACACTGGACATGAGGCTCGAAATAATATGAAGCAAAAGTTGTCACTTCCTCCGCAATGTATGCATTAACAATAGATGCTTCAACCCGTGACTTATTTTTTACTTTTCTCTTCAAATGATATAAAAATCTAATTGATATGGAATAAAAAGTGTATCGGAAAATGATATATAATAAATTTAGTACATTGACATGCACTATAAATATTATTATGATGAGAATGTGCAAAAGTTACCTTTCAAATGGATACATCCGATATTGGACGGGACCTGCAACTCTGGCCTCATAAGGCAAGTGAACCAAAAGGTGTTCTATGGAATCAAAAAATGATGGAGGAAAAATCATTTCTAAATTACATAAAATGATAGGGATATCTCTCTCTAATTTCGCCATATGTGATTCCTTTAATACTGTCGAGCAAATATCATGCAGAAAAATACTTAACTCTGTAATGACGGCCCCTACAAAATCTGGTAATAGTTCCTTAAAAGCAATCGGAATCAATCTTTCCATAAATATGTGACAATCATGACTTTTCAAACCAATCAACTTGCATTCTTTCATATCAACACATCTCCCAAGATTTGAGGCATAACCATCAGGAAATCTAAGGGATTTCAACCATTCACAAACTTTCCGTCTCTGATCCTTATTTATTGTATAAATTGCCTTTGGTTTTGGTCCCTTACTACTTCCATCCGCATCAAGTGTAGGCCGATTACAATGAAGCCGCATATCTTTTCTCGCATTCAAGTTATCTTTCTTTTTTCCAGAGACATCCATCAATATATTAATCAGATTATCGAAAACATTTTTCTCGATATGCATCAAATCGAGATTATGATGAATCAGATGGGTCTTCCAATATGGTAAATCCCAAAATATACTCCGTTTGGTCCATTTATGCACACTCCATATCCGTACATTGTACCATGTGGGTCTTCAATCATAGATGAAAATTGAGACACTCGCTCCCAAATTTGTTGACCAGTTAATCTCAACGGAGGAGGTGTTTTTTCAAATGTATTTTTTGTAAATTCTTCTTTATTTCTTCTAAATTTATGATTTTGTGGCAAAAATTGTCTATGACAATCAAAATAACTCGCCTTCTTACCATATTTCAATCTGAATGACTTAGATCTCTCCATACATATTGGACATCCTAAAACCCCAGCAGTACTCCATCCCGATAGCATGCCATAAGCTGGGAAGTCATTTATCGTCCAAAGAAGAATTGCCTTCATTACAAACATCTGATCAGTGTTAACATCATACGTTAGAACACCGTCATCCCATAACTGTTTTAACTCCACAATCAATGGTTGCACATAAACATCTATCAACTTTTTCGGATTTTGCGGGCCCGGTATAACCAATGTCAAAAACATATAGGGTGTTTTCATACACATACCCGGAGGAAAATTATAAGGAGTTAATATCACTGGCCAACATGAATAAGTTTTCTCCGATTTTCCAAATGGAGCAAAGCCATCAGCACAAAGACCTAACCTAATGTTTCGAGTCTCTCTTGCAAATTCAGGATATGTTATATCAAAATTTTTCCACACCTCTGTATCCGAAGGATGACACATTAACCCTTCCTCTGTTTGATGATTTGCATGCCAAGTCATATATTCAGCAGTAGCTTTCGATGCATAAAGTCTTTGCAATCTAGGAGTCAAGGGCAAATAAAACATTTGCTTGAATGGTTTACGTCACTGAGTACGACCTGCTGCTCTAGTACTCTTGTACCTACTTTGGTTACAGAATTTACAAAATTGTACATTTTCATCAGCTCCCCAAAACAACATGCAACCGTCTCTGCATACATCAATTCTTTCCACCGGAAGGCCCAAGTCATTCACCAACTTTTTCATATTATAAAAGTCATTCGGCATTATATGATCACGAGGCAATACTTCTCCCATTACTTGAACAATATCATTGAAGCAATTCTCAGACAAATTATGCTCTGCCTTAACATTTAACATTCTAGCCGTTAATGACAATTTAGTGTAGGTGTCACAACCAACCCATAACGGTTCATCTGCAGCTCTCAACATTTCTTGAAATTGGTTAGACAAATAATTCTCATCTTGCACATTCTCATCGACACATGTTGCTTCTACCCCCTCCAATGGTGATGCATAACTTGTAGGTACATCTTGATTTGTTGGTACAAAACTAGAACTTGCATAGTTTGTTTAGGGAAAAAAATTTTGACCCGCTGCATCAAATACCATCTGTTGATATGGATTTAACTGATCATAACAATTATTATCCCCTCTACTTGAATAATCCAAATTTCACACATACTCTTCATCAGATATAAACGGTTCACCATGACAAGTCCAATTGTAGTAATTTAAAGTAAAACCAAATCTACAAAGATGTTTCCTAACTTTATCACAAACATGAAATTTGCCATTATCACACTTTCTACACGGACACCTTAACTTATTCCCATCCATAAACTCAACTTTACTAGTAGCGAAATTTAAGAATTGTTCCACCCCACAAATAAACTCATCAGTTAACCACGACGATCAGGTAAATTCTTATTATACATCCAATTTCTTTCGTTTTGCATTGTCACTGTTTAAAAAAATAAATATAATAAAATATTAATAAATTAATTATTAACAAACTATATATTATACTGAAAAAAACATTAATAAGAAGTAAAGAACATCTAATAACAAAACATTTTAAAATTATTTAACATATTTTCAGAAAATTTAACAAATATAAAAACGTTGAGTCGGAAAAAATAACAAAATAATTTATAACTATTGCATTTCGCGAATTCACAACATACATACATTGAAACTAGGAATAAGGGATACAAAACAAAGAAAATAAAATAAAATATACAAAAAAAATATATACCTCGACTGCTTGAAGACAATAATTTCTCCCCTCTAATTGAACAACACGTCCAATCAACGCAAACACATCTGCAATGCAAAACCATTAATGTTATTTAGAATTAATCTAATATTAAAATATATTATATAAGATTAACAATATATATTAACTATATATAGCATTATATGTATTATAAATTTGAAACATAATCACTCAATAGATGCAACAAACCATGCTTACTCCTCACCACATCTAGGTAGAGATGTGGTGTCTCACTTCTAGACTACGCTCTAGCAGCCCTTACCAACATTTTTCTACATTCAGGACCTAATACAATGTATCATTAAGAAAGGAACATAGCAATTAATTTTTTATATTGATCTCCCATTATATTGATAAAATTTTTTAAACTGATTGTGTTAAATCAAGATGGGCATTTCATAAAAAGGTTTCAAAAGTTGATATATTTTCTCACCTCTTGCTCAGTTGTAAAATTGTTATCATACAATTGAAGAACCACAAATGCACACCAGTATTTTACAACACTATCAAACATCATATAGTAGAATTCTACCTAGTTAATACATACAATCGCAAATGAACTCTACTCTTACGTTGAATAAAAACTTGCTTGCTATACTCTTCAAAACTTCTCATTTGTGTGTTAACAAATGCATACACTATCAAGCAAAATATAGCATAATAAAATTAACAAATGCATGGATCTCAGCTGGAGGAGGCGCGCTGCGGCGCCTCCCCCTCTGGTCACATATTTTTTTCAACTAGGCGCCTCCCCCTCGGGTCACATATTTTTTTCAACTAAATTAGAAAAAATTTAGTGGTAAATGTAGGATTTTATAAATAAAAAAATTAAATTTCTTTCTGCAAGAGATTTATAATTATTATTATATTGATAATTTTTTATATTAGAAATTCATACCTATGTTTAACTAAATTGACACCAATTTTCTAAAATCGGGACTTTGGCACTAAAGTATTTCCGATACCTAAAATTTTTACTTGTGGTATAATGTATTTAAGTATAATTTGGTATTACAAAAATAATATTGAGACATGCTATGAGTTTTATAAATGAACACATAATGTTTCCTTTTTTCAAAAAAAAAAAAAAATACATGTAATTGGGTGTTTGCAGGATGGCTATGAAATGTGCAGCTAACGCAATAAAGGCAACAGCAACATGCAATGGCCATGATGGCTCCAACCCCTCAAACAATGATGGGCTCCAACCCCTCCACCGATTGGCCCCGCCTGCGAAGATGCGGGCGGGCCCATCACGTCCCCAGATTCGGCCTCTGTGGCCGGATCTCAGCGGGGGGAGGCGCTGAGGCGCCTCCCCCGCTGTTCAAAGAAACCCGGGGGAGGGGCGCTGCACCTCCCCCGGTCGGCCCCGCCTGAGAAGATGCGGGCGGGGCCATCCCGTCCCAGATCCGGCCTCTGTGGCCGGATCTCAACGGGGGGAGGTGCTGAGGCGCCTCCCCCGCTGTTCAAAGAAACCCGGGGGAGGGGCGCTGCACCTCCCCCGGTCGGCCCCGCCTGAGAAGATGCGGGCGGGGCCATCCCGTCCCAGATCCGGCCTCTGTGGCCGGATCTCAGTGGGGGGAGGCGCTGCGGCGCCTCCCCCGCTGTTGCAAGCAACCCGGGGGAGGGGCGCTGCCCTTCCCCCGCCAAGATCCGGTGGCATTGCCGCCGGATCTTGAGAGAGAGAGAGAGAGAGAGAGAGAGAGAGAGAGAGAGAGAGAGAGAGAGAGAGAGAGAGAGAGAGAGAGAGAGAGAGAGAGAGAGAGAGAGAGAGAGAGTTCCTCGTTGAAGTCGTGATTCAGAGGGAGACGATCGCGGGGAAGAGAGGGAGAGGAGGATGAGAGGGACGGGAAAGTGGGGGAAGAGAGGGAGAGGAAAATTGTGTGGGAGGCATTAAAAAATTTTTGCAACGAAATCAGCGACGAAAGAGGTTTTCGTCGCTGAAATCAGCGACGAAAGAGGTTTTCGTCGCTGAAATCAGCGACGAATATGCTTTTCGTTGCTGAATCAGCGACGAACGCGATGTTCATCGCTGAAATCAGTGACGAAGATTGAGTTCATCGCTGAAAACAGCGACGGACCTCTTGTTCGTCGCTGAAAACAGCGACACCTCTCGTTCGTCGCTGAAAACAGTGACGAACCTCTCGTTCGTCGCTGAAAACAGCGACGAATATCTCCTTCGTCGCTGAAATCATGACATTTTTTGGTTATTTTAAAGTTTTTTTAATTAATTTTATACATGTCGTTGGAATGAAATGTATGCGCAAAGATCAAATTCATGACATGCTATTATTATTTTTTCATCTAATATCTTTATATAATTTTTTATTTATTTTAATTACTAACTATCTACTTAATTAAGTACTATTACTAACTAACTAACTAATTACTCTGTCTTAGTTGATTGCCTTTTACTTTTGCCCATTAGTTGTGAGAATTTATAAAAATTTCTTAAATTTTGTCCATGAATATGACAAAAATCAATGAGAATATATAATATTTCAAACTTCTCATCAAAGCCGCTCACCTCAAAATAAGTGGATCTGAGATTAAAAAATTGCCTTCTTTACGGTATTCATGAAATATTGTTTTGAGATCAAACTTTTATTGAGATAACAACAGAGTATTATATTCACTTAATTATAAATTTTAGGTTAGAGTTTTATTTAGTTATATACGGATTTGAATCTTGGATCATTAGGTTAGCAAAGAAGGATTTATATTATTAGATTATTTTAGGTTAGAGTGATGAAAATAAAGAAATAAAATTTGAGAAAATTAACTCTTTAATAAATTTTACTGTATTTAAATTAAATTAATCGGATAAAATTTTAATTATCGGTAAAGTGATTAAAAAAGTGTCCACATTAACACTAGCAACGCTTTCGGCGGTTTCATTTAACTATTACAATATTTAATTATAAAAATGTGCATTTTTATTTAATAATATTTATATTTGATTAGGAAAAATGTCATGTCAAATTTAAACATTTTTAAATTTTTATTCAATATAGATAATGAAATAGAAAATTCACTAATAGAAAACAAATTTTTTGCGACGGAATAATCCATAAATGAAAATCCCTTTTCGATCGTTCAAAGGCATCAACGAATGATTTTTTTAATCACGAACCATGTTTCGTCGCACATATCAGGGACGAATGTGGTATTTTGTCGTTTTATTTGTGGCGAAATTTTAAATTTCAGCAACAAATATTAATTTTGTCGCTGCAATCAGCAACCAAATTCCTAGTTATCGCTGAAATCCGCGACAAAAAAATTGTTCGTCACTGACTCTGTGACGAAACATTTGTTTGTAGCTGAATCTGCAACGAAAAGGTCTTTTCGTTGCGATTTCAGCGACGAAATCTCTGCGCGTCGCTGATTTTAGTGACGAACAACTTATTCGTGGCTGAAACCTGCGACGAATACTTTGCGTCGCTAAAATCAATGACGAAACTCGTTTTCATCGCTGAAATCTGTGACGAAGTCATTCTTCGTCGCTGAATTTGCGACGAAAAAGTGTTCTGTCGCAGATGTTGCGACGAAAACTAATGTCGTCGCTGATTTTTGCGACGAAACATCTGTTCGTCGCCAATTTCAGCGACGAAATATCTTCTCGTCGCTGAAATGCGCGACGAAATTAGTTTTCGTTGCAAATTCAGCGACGAAATTCATTTTCGTCGCAAATTCAGCGACGAAGAATGATTTCGTCGCTAAGTTAGCTACGAAGTTTTTTTCGTTGCTAATATCGTTGGAAAATGGTTATGAAATTTATTTTCATCATCAAATTCGTCGCAAAATAGCAACAAAAAATGTCTGTCGCAAACGTCCGTCGCAAAATCTGTGTTTTTTTGTAGTGAGATTCCACGGACAAGTTTAAGACTACAGAGAACCAGCACCGGAGAGGAGTGAAACCTCCGACAACATCAAAAATTAATTTTACCTCACACATCACTTTGCAGCGCAGAGTCTAGCGGATCAATTATAGAAGTCAGCAAGTAGATCACATCAAGAGTACGTGATGGAGGAGAAGAGTGGTCGAGCACAAATTTGTTAGGAGAATACAAGTGACAAGGATGATTTTGAGAGCAACAGTGCTCGAAGTCAACACCTCGACCATTGATGTAACTTATTATAATAGTATACAAAGTTTGGGAGCGAGAAAAAAATGTCCAACTTCAAAAAAAGTCTTGTACTGCTCCTTAGACATTTTAATGTTCCATCCTACCATATCAGCACTTATGGTAACTTACAAAGAGTTTGTGATTCTCATACCCACTGATCAAATGCCAACTTAATATTCTTCGTACTCTTAAAAGATTTAGAGATTCACGACTTAGAGAAAGAGACACCTCGACTGTTGATGTAACTTACCAAGAGTTCCTGTACCAAGAATATGTGATCTATCTTGTTAGTTATTGAAGTTTATTGTTGCCATCAATTGATACATTGCTTGTGTCATTCAATCTCTTTATATTAAAGATACCACATAACAAATATGCTCACTACTAGAAAACACGGCTTTAGCGACAAAAAATTACCGACGGAAAAATATCCATCAGTAATAGCGACGAATTTACGATGAATTAGCGTCAGATTTTTTACTGAGAGATTAGTGACAGATTAGTAACGGAAATATTTGTCGCTAAAGTATTAAAAAAATTAAAAAAAAATTATAAAATTATCAGCGATGGATTAACGACGGAATTTTTAGCGACGAAAATATTCTGTCGCTAACTTTCGTCCGTAAATTGGTGAAGAAAAAAAATTAAAAAAAGATATGTACAGCTTTTAGCGACGGATTAGAGACGAAAAATTAGCGACGGATTAGCGACGGATTTTTTTATTTTTTTTATTTTTAATTTTAGTTTTAATTTTTTAATTTTAATTTTATTTAATAATTCTTATTAATTTTTTTTTATTTTGCAAAGAATAATATTATTTTATTTTTGCAAAATTTTTATTATTTTATTTTAAGTAATAATAAAATTATTTTATTATTTTATAATAAATTATTTTTAATTTTTTAATTTTTAATTTTATTTAATAATTCTTATTATTTTTATTTTATTTTGCAAAGAATAATATTATTTTATTTTTTAAAATTTTTTATTATTTTATTTTAAGTAATAAGAAAATTATTTTATTATTTTATAATAAATTATTTTTAATTTTTAATTTTTTAATTTTATTTAATAATTCTTATTATTTTTATTTTATTTTGCAAAGAATAATTTTACAAAAGAGACTTTTTTGTGACACGGATATCTTTCAGCGATGGAAAAGAGACTAAATTATTAAGTAATAATTTTGCAAAGAATAAATTTTGTCGCAAATTATTCGTGGCTAAATTTACAATGAATAGATTATTCATGATTAAATTATTCGCTAATTGGTGATGAAAAAATTTTAGTCGCTAAATTTGTCGCTAATTGGCGACGAAAAATTTTTTGTTACAAAATTTATCGCTAATTAGTGATGAATAAAAATTTTGTGACTAAATTTTGTCACGGATACTGTTATCCGTCGCTAAATTTGGCGACGAAAATATTTAATCTCAAATTTCATCACTAATTAGCTATAAAAATTTTCTGTCACTAAATTTGTCGTTAATTAGTTATGGCAAAAATATTTATCATAAAATTTAGCAACAAACTCCAACATTCATGGCTAATTTCGTCACTAATTAGTCACAAAAAAATATTCGTGACAAAATTTATCGCTAATTATCCACAAATAAAATATTTGTGGCTAAATTTATCGTTCATTTATTATCGGAATTTCCAAATTCATGAATAATTTCTAAACAAAATTTATTCTATACTCTGTTAGGAAATATTTTTAACCATATCTCTCTTTTTAACATATTTTAAATAATGAAATCGAATTAAATATATATTAAATATTACAATTCTCACAAATTTGACAATTTTTAACAATAAATGATTCAACCAATCTGTAACAAATAATTTTCAATTAATCGTGATTGTCAATTTCATCATTCATGTTTTTATCTTCTACATCCATTCGCTTTTCTTATATAGTTAAATTGTCTGTGAAAGTTTAATTATTCATATTCATTCGTTATTGTCATCAGCAAGAAACACAATATATTATACATTCACTTTTGATGATCTATGTCATCTGGCAAGTAGATCAAACAGTAGTTTTCGGAAGATGGCGGCAATGAGACGGATAACTGCTGATAAACGATAATCCATTTATTTTATTTTATTATTCTTTTATTTTATTAATTTATATTAACTAATCATATTTAATATTTAATAATATCTTAAATAAGCATTTAATTTTATTATTTTATATTTTTATTTTTTAAAGACTAATATTATTTTATTTTCTAAATATTTTATTATTTAGCGATGAATTCGAAATCCGTGACTAAATTTAGTAACGAATTCCATTATCCGTCGCTAAACTTAGCGACGGATTTTGAAAATCATTGCTAAGCTAATTTTTTTTAAAATTAGCATTTTATATCTTTTTTATTTTAATCTTTTAATATTTTATAAAAAATATTATCATTTTTTATTTTTTATTATTATTAATAAAATATGAGAATAAGATAATAAATTAAAAAAACATTTAAAATAGCATTTTATTTTATTTTTAGGAATGAAATTAATATATTTTTTATTCATTGATTATTTTATTGTTTTATAAAAAATTATCATATTTATTATTTTTAATTAATATGTTATATTTTATTTTTTAATCTTTTTAAAGAATAATATTATTTTATTTTTTAATTCATTTATTATTTTATTTTAAGTTAGCATTTCATTATTTGATAAAAAATTATTATTTTTTAATTAATATGTTATATTTTATTTTTATTTTTTCCTTTTAAAGAGTAGTATTATTTTTTTAAAACTAACATTTTATTATTTTATAATATCATTTAATATGATTTATTATTTTTAGAAAATTGTTAGAATAAGATAATACGCAAAAAAAAGAATAAGATTAAATAAGTCAATTGGTCTTGTGGTTGTCTTTTAACTATTTTACTTGTGTGCTAAGGTTCGATCCACGAGGAAAGCAAACGGAGGCAATTTTGAGGGATTTTTCACAAGGTCAAGGGCGCAAGTGCGGGCATGGATGCGGGCCGAAGGCAGGGGCCTGGCGCGGACTTGGGTGGGCGAGCAGGCTGTGTGCATGTGCAGAGTGTCTGGGAGTGTGGGCTGGAGCATGGGGCGCGTAAGCGGGGGCCAGCGCGTCTTGGGTGTGTGAGTAGGTGGCGAGTTAAATTTAATATATTAATGTAATAATTAAATAAAATAAAATATTAATGTAATAATTAAATAAAATATATTTAAATTATAAAATATAAATTAGCGATGGATTTCTAAATTCGTCGCTAAATAAATATATAATGAAATAAAATATAATATTAATATAATAATTAAATAAAATATAAATTATAAATTTAGCAACAAAAATTTCATATCCGTCGCTAAATTTAGCAACGAAAAAGCTATTTAGCGACGAATTTTTAGTTTTCGTCACTAAATTTTTTGCGACGCGTCATTAGCAACGAAAAGCTTTTCGTTGCTAATGTTTTTAGTGATGAATTATTTTTAAAATTTTCGTCGCTAAACTCGTCGCTAAAACCGTATTTTTTTGTAGTGAGTTGTAAACATTTTCCACTAAATTGAATAAAATCCAATAAATAATTGAAATAATTTAAGAGCTGGTGATAAAATTTTACGTGTGAGAAAGGTTGAATTTTCCCATGCGATAGGGAGTGAGAAGAGAAATCAAACCCTCACCGGTCATATTTCCTTCTTGCTCTTTGAATGATGTTTTTCTTTTCCTTTTTTCTTCTTGGGGGAGTTAGTATAATTGAAATCCATGATAATGCACAAAATATTTCATTTATTTTTAATATTATGGTTTGATTTTGGATTGTTTAGTGCTTTAATAAATGGTTTTTATGATTTTTTATTTTTAAGGGATCAAAATTGGAGATTTGATCAAAGTGAGCTTAAGGAGACATTTTTGGAATTAAATAGTTCAAGATATCAATTAGGCTTACAAAGGAAAGGAAGAAGCCCCTAGAGTGGAAGATTTATTTATTTTAGAAATTTTACTTCAAGTAAAATTATTTAAAGGAGTTATTGGTTTCCTATTTTTTAGGGAAGAATCTTTTTGAACATGGTGGGGTAGCATATTGCAACATACCACCACACTTTTTTCTCTTTTTACGTTTTAGTTTTCTTTTCTTTTCTTTTCTTTCTAGAATTTATTTTTTCTTTCTTTTGTTGATCGTAAGAACATAGTTTTTACTATGAGTGGTTAGTTTTTTTTTCTGATTTAAGGGGAATTTCATTTGATTATCTCCACTGTGAGGTTATGTGCTTCATTTAATTTCTTGCCCTTTTTATTTAAGTATTTGTCGATTCTTGATTTATTTATATGAAAAATTGGTATTGGTTAATCTGACAATTTAATTCAATATTAATTTTTCTATTATTATCTAGAATTTTAGTGATCCGTAACTGTTATGAATGAATTGTACAAATATTAACAAGGTTATTTATGTTTATGGATCTTCCACCAATATTCATGTCTAACCTAAGGAATCGATGAAACAAAATTAAATAATTGTGCGGTTATCCCGGTTATTTATATTTTGATTTAACTGTTTTTATAGAATTTAATTTTATCATTATATTGATATGAAACGCTATCATACCCATTCGATTAATGATAATTTTTGATTGAATGCTGGATTTGGTCAACTAATTTAGGAAAACGCAAAATTTATTACGACTATCCTAATAAATCTAAGGTTAGATGTTTGAATTGTAAGAATAATATTTTTAACCCATGATCAATAAATTAATCAAATGTGTGAACCCTTAGATAAGAGTTTAGTACATTGAAATTCTTTTCAAATTTTTAATATTTTTGTGTAGTTGATTTCTCTTTTAATTTTAGATATTAATTTTTGATTTAGAAATTTATTTGATAAACCCACATTTTATTTTGACAATTACTAAGAAATTAAGTTTATATAATTCCCGTGGGATTCTATCTAATACTACTATTGCTACAAAATTGTTGCATTGGGGAATCAGAATTAATTTGAGGGTTTCGACAAATCTGATCAAATTTTGGCACCGTTATCGGGGAATTATTTTAATTTCTTAGTTTATGTTTTTCATTTGTTTACTGATTTTTTATGAGAAAGAAAATATGACAGATCATCAAAGGACTCTGAAGGAGTCAGCTGCACCAATTTTGAACCAACAACCTATGTGCATCGAATACCCAACTCTTGAGGTAGCATTCGTACTCAAATCTGGCTTGATTCATTTACTTCCTATTTTTCACGGTCTTCCAGGTGAGGATCCACATAAACACTTGAAGGAATTCCACGTTGTCTATTCGAGTATGAAGCCCCAAGGTGTGATCGAGAAACAAATCAAATTGAGAGTCTTTCCTTTTTCCCTAAAGGATAAGGTGAAAGATTGGTTGTATTATCTACCTCCTGGTTCAATCAACACATGGAATGGAATGCAGAGATTAGTTTTAGAAAAAATTTTTCTTGCATCTAGGGATGCCAACATCAGAAAGGAAATATGTGGGATTAGACAAATTAATGGTGAGATAGTGTATGAATATTTTGAAAGGTTCAAACAACTTTGTGCCAGTTTTCCACATTATCAAATACAAGATCTGCTCTTGATTCAATACTTTTATGAAGGACTTCTACCCATGGATAAAAGTATAGTAGATGCAGCTAGTGGAGGAGCTTTGGTCAATAAAATATCGGAAGAGGCAAGACAGTTGATTTCAAATATGACTGAAAATTCTCAATAATTTGGGATGAGAGTGGAAGGAGTAACAAAATGTGTCAATGAGGTAAGTCACTCGAATCTTGAAAATCAAATGCAGGCAACCAAGGTTTGTGGCATATGCTGAATTCCAGGGCATCCTACGGATATGTGTCCATCTTCACAAGAAGATTCCACTCAATAAATAAATGTTGTAGGTAGGATTTTCTAGTCAACCTCAACGTATATATGATCCTTTCTCCAACCATTATAATCCTGGATGGAGGGATCATCCAAATTTGAGATATGGGAATCAAGAAAGACAACCCCAATTTTTTAATAAACCACCATCAGCACTTGCATAATTTTCTAATTCGGGTATGTCTTTAGAAGATATTGTAAAAACTCTCGCAACTAACACTCAACAATTTCAACAGGAAACGAGAACGAGTATATAGAATTTGGAGTACTAGATTTCCCAACTAGCAACCCCAGTTAGTAGGTCAGAGATGCAAAATTCTGAAAAATTACCCTCACAAATGGTGGTAAATCCTAAAGAGAAAGTTAGTGCAATAACGTTGAGAAGTAAGAAGAAACTTCATTTGAGCTTTATTCCATCTAAGAAGGTGGATGAAGGGAAGGCTATGGACAAGGAAAATGAATGCAAGCATGAAAATTCAATCAAGATAACATCCAAGTCTTCTTTGCCTAGTGCTTCTAGTATAATTGTGCCATATTTTCCTTGTAGGTTTGAGAAATCTAAGATCGAAGAGTATGAGAAGGAAGTAGGGACGTTAAGAGGTGATGAGATGGCTAAGAATGTGTCTGATATCATAAAGAGAACTTTATTCAAAAAATATGTGGATCCAGATATGTGCTCTCTACTTTGTGTTATTTATAAGAAAAAAAATGGAGCATGACATACTAGATTTAGGAGCGCATGCTAATATCATGTTTTACTCAATTTATTGGGCTCTGAAATTGGGTCCCTTAAAAGAAACTGGGGTTATTATTCAGTTAGTTAACTACTCTTATGCTTATCCGTAGGGGATTGTTGAAAATGTTTTGGTGCAAGTTAATGAATTAATTTTTTCAACTGATTTTTATATCTTGAAAATGGAAGGAAACACCATCATAGATTCAGCTCCACTTCTATTAGGACGATCATTCATGAAGACAACAAAAACTAAAATAAATATGGATGAGGGTACTTTCTCCGTTGAGTTCGACAGCGAGATTATTAAATTTATTATTTTTGATCCTATGAAGTATCTAACTGAGTGTCAATCAATTTGTTCTGTTGATATTTTTGATTTAATTGTGCAGGAAAATTATGAAAAAAAATGTGATATTGTTTTTGAATTGAATGCATAATTAGATATAGAAAGAAAATTATATGAGCCTCCCAAAGTAAAGTTAAAGTCTCCTTGAAGAGAAACAAGTGTAGAATTTCGGGGATAAAGATGTTAAACAATTGTGCTTGTTGGGAGGCAACCAAATATTTTTTTTTTCTTGACTTTGATTAGTTTGTTATTTGATTTTTCAATTAATTAGGGGTATTTGATTATTGTCATTAGTTTTTTCTTTTAATTTTTTTTAGGTACTTAAGAGAAAAAATTCTAAGAGTTGCATTTAAAGAAGTCAAGAGACAGACAGAGCAATGGAATTCCAAAATGAGCAGAAGTAGTCTTTTGTTTAAGGTGTGATCACGCAGTTTTCAGAAGTGAAGTTCAAAAGTTGGACAGAAGTAGTCCTCAACTCAAGGCGTCATTACGTGGTTTTAGGCGAAAAAAGGGGGACATTTAAGCACTCGCCGACTTTGTGGGTTTTCAACTTTCATTCCCACCATCACCTTGGGGGAGTTCTCTCACTCTTTATCATTCTTTTCATTGTGCTACTTTGTAGATTAGTATCTTTCATTTTTCTTTTCTTTTCTATCTTATTATGTTAGGTGCTTTTCTGGGTTCTAGTTTCAATTGAGCTGGTTGGGAATTTCTTTAGCATTATGTCTAAATTTCTTATCTTTTATATACATTGAGGACAATGTAGTGTTTAGGTGTGGGGGAGGATTTTCATGATAATGTCATTGCTTTTATTTTCTTAGGAATTTCGTACTCTTTTGATTTTTGTCTGAAAATAATTTTTGAATTAATATGCATTGTTGATTTGAATTGGATTGCATGAAAGTGACAAATGTGATTAGTTGTTTTTGGATAAAATTGTTTTGAGTCTCTCATTGAAGATGTGAAAGATTTGATACAAATTAAACACTTCTGTGATCTTTTGAGTTTTAAGAGCATATCATCATCTTTGCTCTGATTTTTCTTTGATGAGTGTTTATCAATCATAGTGTGTTTATTCTAAAACTTGTTTTGCTATGCATTTTGAAATGACATCTATAAATTCATGTATTAATATGATGGGGACACTTAAGTTTATCCTTTTTAGTTTTCAAAAAAATAAAAAAAAAGACATTCCCATCCATATATTTCCCCAAGTGAAACCATTTGAGTTTATACCAATTTTCTTTACTTTACTCTCATTAATTGACACATAACCTTCTTTTTACGCTTAACATTCTTTTTAGTCATTTTATCAAAGAAGCATGTGATTAGAGTATAAATTGAATGGTTATCTGTAAAAGGAATGAGTAATTTCATTGTGGGACTTATTTTTGGGAATTTGATCATACGATTGGGGTGATTTGTATATGCTCCGTATTTTCATTCATCCTCAAGTCGATTGTGTTTAAAAAAAAGAAAAAAAGAGAAAAAAAAGAGAAAAAGAAAAAAAGAAAAAAAGAAAAGTGAAAAAAAAGAGAAAATCCCTACAAGTTGAAATTGAGGAATTTAGAAAAATTTTAAAAATTGATTGAGGAATGAAATTGTCTTGATTGGGGTATTTTTTTCTTTTGGATTGATTGTATTTCATGATACGAGATATATTTGATAGGGGAAATAGTTTTGTGATACTTGACATACTTCTTTTGATATATACATTACACATTACATTTATCATGGTATCCTATGTTTACCCAAACCATATTACAACCTTTGTAAAGACCCCAATATTTTTGTTTTGAATTCATATGCTTAGTGGTGAAAATTTGATAAATAAACAAGATTATGGTAATGACATACTATATTTTGATTTTGAGAGTTATTGATAAATTTCCTTAAACACTTTGAGTTTATAGAGTGAACTCTTTTGAGAGTATTGGATCTTGATGCATTAAATTTTGATAAGATTATTGACTCTGATGGGATGCTTATGTTTTCATTTAAAGTTATGATACTATGATCACTTGCTCTTTGAATTGTTGTTTTGAATTGAATTTTTTTATATGTACTGCTTTGGAATTGTTTGAAAATGAATTGAAGGAGGGAAGGAGTAGTGAATGCTTGAGGATAAGCATTGGTTTGGTGTGGGGAAATTTGATAATGCACAAAATGTTACATTTATTTTTGATATTATGATTTGATTTAGATTGGTTAGTGTTCTAATGAATGATTTTTATGACTTTTTATTTTTAGAGGATCAAAATTGGAGATTAGATCAAAATGGGCTCAAGGAGATATTTTTGGAGTTAAATAGTTCAAGATATCAATTGGGCATACAAAGAAAAGAAAGAAACCCCTAGAGTGGAATATTTATTTATTTTAGAAATTTTACTTTAAGTAAAATTATTTAAAGAAATTATTTGTTTCCTATTTTTTTGGGGAGAATCTTTTTGAGATCTAGGTTTGCCTTGGAGTCTCGTACCTACATATTTGCCTCTTCAATGTGGTGGGGAAGCATATTGCAACATAGCACAACACTTTTTTCTCTTTTTAGATTTTAGTTTTCTTTTCTTTTCTTTTTCGAATTAATTTTTTTCTTTCTTTTATTGATCTCAAGAATATGGTTTTCATCATGAGTGGCTAGTTTTTCTTTTGATTTAAGCGGAATTTCATTTGGTTGTCTTCACTGTGAGATTATGTGATTCATTTAATTTCTTACAATTTTAATTCAAATATTAGTCGATTCGTGATTTATTTACATAAAAAATTGATATCGGTTAATCTAACAATTTAATTCAATATTAATTTTTCTATTGCTATCCAGAATTTCAGTGATCCGTAATTGTCATGAATGAATGGTACAAATAGCAACTAGGTTATTTATGTTTATGGGTCTTTTACCAATATTCATGCTTAACCTAAGAAATCGATAAAATAAAATTAAATAATTGTGCAGCTATCCCAGTTATTTATATTTTGATTTAACTGTTTTCACAGAATTTAATATTGTCATTATATTGATATGGAATATTATCGTGCACAGTCGATTAATGACAAGTTTTGATTGGATACTGAGTTTGATAAATTTGTCACGCCCTGACTCTTTTGTCGGGCACATAACAACCGCCATGTTATCTCGGCATATAGGCATGACCTCCCTATATATCGGAATAGCGTAAGACATCCTAATTGTACAATAAATCTTCCAAAACATAAAATCCGTCAAAATAAGAATTCATATATATAACACACATGCAAGGGACCCATCCAGCCCATCCTTGTACATACATGCATGCATTGGCACACTATCAAGAATCCCTGTATATACATACTTGTAGATTTGGCCATCCCAGCCATTCCAAAGTTCTCAAACATTTCATGAATTTACAAACCAAAGAAATGTTTCAAATGTCCAAATACTAAAATTAACGGTTTTCAAAAATGGATTCGTACAAAATGATGAAATCTCAAATCATAGTCGTATGAATTTTACCAATATTTGCTCAAGGGAATTAAGCCAGTATCAAATAAAATCCAAACAGTATGAGATGTACAGAACTTCATTCCCAGGGATTTTGATAATCCTAATTCAAAAATAAAATATATAATCATAACCTACCAAAAATCAACAAAAAAAATCTTCAACTACTACTACGATATGTCCTTGAGCTGCACTTTCTTTGAAAAATTGAAAGAGAAGAGTGAATATTTTAAAATACCCGGTGAGTGGAGTGCAATAGCATGCAACATATAAATGGGGTGTGAAAATGGATATAGCAAACAATTACACATTAAATGCATTTGCAGAAATAAAAAAACATTTACATGAAACAAGTTCATTTCCAAACAACCATAACTCGCATATGTAATTTAAATAATTTACATTAATTAATCACAATTTTGGAATATATCGAAAATATTATTCTACCAATGGCCGTTGATAGGATACACCAAGAAATTTTTCACAATTTTCTCAAAATCCCATCCCCTTAATGTTGGCCCAAAGTTCCATGGGGTTCGTCCACGTTATCATAGCAGCCGAAGGAGGCTCTCCAACCCACCTACCACCAAGCTAAATTAAACAGCCTTAGCCACGCCGTCCCGATGGCTTGGTCCGTGGCAAAACTTAGACTGTAGTCATTTTTCAGTACCTTGTTATCAAATATCCATTTAATAAATCAAATCGCGCTCAACTTTCAAGATAAAGCAAATATCTTACAATTCACATGGTATCCAAACATGATACAGTGTAAATAATTCAATAAATATACTCGAGTGATGGAATTGTTAAATCACATTTCAGGGCACACCAATTTCATAAAACATTTCGAATAACATTTCAAATTTAATTCAAAATCAGTTTATAAATCACAATTTAAAATAATTTGTTCATTTACATGAGACATAGCCGTCCACTCATTTCGAGAGGGTATTTACTCCCAATTTCCAAATCAAACAAAATCCAACTTCTCTTTTAATTCCAAATGCCTTAACCTAAGACATTGGTCACAAATTAATCATTAAATCGTATACCAACACTAGAGCAAATCGATTCTTCTCAATATATCACAAATTCTTAATTTCTCAATAATTTTTGGCACAATATGTTACCAAAATTCAGTTTATAAATAAATTCTTATCGAAATGTCTATTGTAATACATCAATTTTAAAGGTCTGGAGGTCTAGTTTATTGGTCATTACAATGATTAAAAGTGATATAACAGGATTGCAAATCATAATATAGAAATTCAAGCATAACAGATTATAATACTTCCACTGCAGGAAGGAAGATGAAATATATAACCTCAGAACAACCTATTGACTCCAGACCATCCAATAAAAAGAAAAAATAAACTAGTCTGCAAACCCTAAAGAATATCCAAGTCATTATTATACTACTCATCCAATAAAAGTCCTAACAAATATTATGATCAAGCACCAAATTTTGGTCTAGATTAGAGATGCAAACCTAGCTCAAGATCTGAGGTCAATCATCGATAGTCGAAGAGAGAGATCGCCCCTTCACCATAGCCTGGTTGTCTTCAATGGGATGAGAAAGCAAAGAAGCAGAGAGAGAGGGATGAGGAATCGAAAGAGGGAGAGAGTGAGAGAAGCAGAGAGGGAGAAAGAGAGATGAGAAGATTGGGGGGAATGTGTTTTCGGGAAAGGGAGATTGGGAAATTGGGAAAGGAGAGAGAGAGAGTGTGTGTGTGTGTATATGTGTTTTGTTGACTTTTCCTCCTTTTTTTTTTTTAACTTTCTCGGTGCTACACAATTAATTTAAGAAAATGCAAAATTTATTATGACTATTCTAATAAATCTAAAATTAAATATTTGAATTATAAGAATAACATTTTTAATCCGTGATTAGTGAAATAATTGAATGTGTGAACTTTGGATCAAAGTTTAGTACATTGAAATTCTTTTCTAATTTTTAGTATTCTTGTATAGTTGATTTGTCTTTTAATTTTAGATATTAATTTTTGATTTAGAAATTTATTTGATAAACCCCATTTAATTTTGTCAATTATTAAGAAATTAAGTTTATATAATTACCGTAGAATTTGATCTGATACCACTATTGCTATCAAATTATTGTATCGGGGGAATCAGAATTAATTTGAGGGATTCGACAAACCCGACCACTCCACCATAGTCAGTTCTAGATTTGGATAAAAGAGGAGGATTGCGGTAGATTGACAGTTAGTGAAAAACTCATATTAAAATCTAAATGAGAGATTAATATTCTTTTTTTCTATATTGGTTTTTTAAACAATCGATTTTAAATTTTAGAATTAAGATTTATATTGTTATTGTTGTTATTGTTGGGGATAGTGTTGTAATCGGGCCGGGCCCGGTCTGATTCAAGGGCGGTTCCCAGAACCGTGGGCTGGGCTGGCTGCGGTTCCTAGGCCAGTCCGGGTCGGGCCGGGTCGGTTCAAAATTTTTTTAAAGTTGAACCGGCCCGGCCTGCTAAACTAGAACCGTCGGGTTGGGCCCGGTTCGACCCTTTTTTTTGTCCTTTTTTAACTCTTTTTTTTGTAACTTTATTTTTTAATTCTATTTTATTTTTGTAACTCTATTTTTTTAATTTTGTTGTTGTTTTGTTTTTTATTTTCTTGTAATGATTTATTAATTCATTTTGTTTTTTTTAATTCATATTTTATAAAAAATAAATTAAAAATTAGAGACACAAAATTTTTAAAGTGGTTCCACCGAATTCGGTGTACGTCCACTACCAAACTGATCATATGGATTTTAAAATCCACTAATTTTTTTTGTTACATTATTTTGATTTTTACATCATTTTGATTTTTTTTGTTACATTATTATTATTATTATTATTATTATTCTTCTACTTTTTTTTCATCATCTTCCGAGACTTTCATGATTCATTGCATTCTTTTTCTATATCCTTCCAATCTTTAATGCAAATTAAGGTTTCTAAAGTATCGTCCGCTGAATTTGTACGTTTTTCGGTTAACACTCGACCACCAGCACTAAAAGTACTTTCCGATGGCACTGTGGATTTTGAAGGGGTTAGTACATATTTAGCAATTTGGGCCAAAATTGAATTATACGATACATTATTTTTCCACCAATCTAATATATTATATAAATCATTATTATCAAAATCTTCTAATTTAGCTATTTGTTTATATAAAAGTAATTTATTAAATGATGATGACGAAATTTTTTGTTTTTTTCCTAACATGTGTAAGGGATTAAATGAAAATGAAAATAATTGAGTGCTATTACTACTACTACTACTACCTACATTATTAGTATTTAAATTATTTTTTTCCTTTTCATATCATTCAAATATTGTTCGTAAAATATGAGATATTTGTTATTTTAAAAAATATGGGTTAATAGACGCTTCTGATGAAAAAGTTTGTGCAAAATAATTTGTTAATATTTCAGCACCTTCAACTTTAACACGTGGATCTAATACACTTACAACTAAATATAAAATTGGAATTTTTTCATAATATTTTAAAAATTTTGTTTTCATAGAAAGAACAATTTCACCAAATTTTTCTTCATTTTCAAATTCACTAAATACATAAATAATTTTACAAAAAATTGGTAACATTAAATGAATAGTTGGATAATAATATCCGGAAAATAAATTTGTACATAAATAAAAAATTTTCAATAATTTAGTAAGTGTAAATGCAAAATCAAAAAGCGTTATTATCAATAAAACTATATTCGTAATTTGAATTTGCAAATTCAATTAAAATATTTTGAAAAAAAAGTATATCTTGTAACATATCATATGTTAAATTCCACCTAATATCACATTCCATTTTAAATTTTTTTATACCTTTTATTATGTAACAAACATAATTGTCTAATTTTTTAGGTTTTTGCAGAAAAATTTTTTATTTGATGAATTAAATCGTGAATAGATTTTAAAAATAGTTCTCCCATTGCTAAACTATTCTTAATTCATAAATTAATAATATGACATGCATATTTAATATGAAAAAAAGTTTCATTTAAAATTATATTTAAAGAATTTTTTAAACGATTAACTGTAGTAGTATTAGCCGAAATATTATCAAATGAAATAGAAAAAATTCTATCACTCATTTTATAGTCATAAACAATATTTGAAATTATTCTAACTATATGTACACCGGAATGTAGAAATTCCCAACGTTGAAAAGCTAAAATTTTTTTTTCGAAAGACCATGAATTATTTATCCAATGACATATTACTACAATATAATATTTTTTTTATATTCATTTTTCCAACTATCCGAAATTAATGAAAATTTATAATCACTAGTCATAAATTGTGTAATTATACCATTTTTTAATTTTTGATATCTATCTAATGATCTCCTCCTATAGGATCTTTTACTACTTTTTTTATAATCGGTTTGTAAATAGTTTTGTACATATTCTTTAAATACGAGATATACAATTATGCTAAGTGGTAATTATTTTCTTGTTAGCCATTCTATTTCTCCAATTTTTTCTTTATCCGAATTATATTTAAATGTACCAAATATATTATCTTCCCCTATAACAATTTGTATTTGTCTTATTTGTGGTAATTTATCTGAATGATTATTAATTAAGTATCTCCTAAATGTGCCTACCCCACAGCCCTTCAAAAATTTATATTTTTGATAACAAATTTTACAAATTACTTTTTGTTCTTCATTTTTTTTCTCAAAAAATATCCATATATTAATATCATCTTTTTTAGTCCGTATTGTATTAGATTCTGTATTACTAGATTCAGTTTTTTCGAAAAGAGTTTCAATATCTATATTATCGGGAATTTCACTTTGAAAAAAAATGGAGGAAGAGAAAATTGTTGAGAAGATTGTGAAGAGTGTATTTAGGCAATTTTATTAAAAAATTAAGAATAAAATTTTAAAATAAAATATATGATTAAATTTTTAAAAGGAAATTTAAGATAAATTTTTTTAAAAAAAATTTAAAATTTAATTTTTTTTAAAAAAAGTAATGCAAATGTAATGCAAATTCAAGAAAATAAAAATGTAAAAAAATTAAATGTACCGACCTGATGGATATCGTAGTTGTTTTTCACAAAATCTTAAATTTGAGCTTACAACCTTGAAATTTTGCCAAATCTTGATCAATGTTGAAGGTCGTGAAAAATTTATAATTCTCCCTTCTCTACCCAGACCGTTCTGTAGCAAGAGTACTAGGAAAGTTCCTAGATAAGAGGTGGAGTTTGTCTGTTCTCACTTAAATAGCTCTTTCATTCGACAATTAGTTACCCCAGACAGAACTTTCGTATACATGCTATGCCGTTGCATACTAAGTCAATGAGTTTTACAAAAGTTTAGAATACAAATTTGAAAATGTGTTTAATGAAAACGTGTTTAATGAATAAAATGATGGAAATAAAGATAATGGTGGAAAATGTAGATAATGGAAATGAGGTGTAAATTTGTGGAAATAAGGATAATGGAAATTGTGTAGATAATGGTGAAAAATGTAGATAATGGAAATGAGGTGTAAATTGGTGGAAATAAGGATAATGAAAATGATGGAAACAAGGATAATGAAAATGGTGTAAAAAATGACAATGAAAATTGTATAAAAAATTGTAAAAATGGTAAAAAGGAGACAATAATGGAAATAGTAATGAAAATTGAGAAAATGTAAATGTAGTAATATTGAGAGAATGCAGATGAGAGAGAGATATTTTGTTGTTAAATTTTGGAAATGGGGTGTAAGGTATTTATAAGAAAATTTTTTAATCTTACAGACCAAAATAATTTCAAAATTAGCCATTTTATAGTTGTTGGAATGGGTAAAATTGAAAAAAATTAAAAAATTAAAAAAAGAGCTGTTGGAACAGTTGGAACGGGCCTACCCGGTTCTGTGCCCCGGCCGGTTCTGGGTTGGTTCCCGGTTCCATCTTCTTGTGAACTGGCCCAACCCGCAACAGTTCCGATTCAGGCCGGACCGGTTACTGTAGCTCGGTTCGGCTCTCGGGTCGGGCTTTTCGGGCCAGCCGGGCTGGTTTTCGGACCCAAACCGGCCCGGGCACATGTCTAGTCGGGGAGTTAAAATTGAATGGAGTTTGAGAAACCAATTAGAAACAAATATTTAATGACCCACCCGACAAAGGAATCATGGAATAGCTGCGTTCCCATGCTGCGGTCTATTGACCAGGTTATGGTTCCAAAAATGAAGCATTTGGATGTAACAACTATAGTTAGTAGTTAATTATAGTTAAAAATATTAGTAGTAGTTAATGTATTAGTTAATAATTAATAGAAATAGTTAAATAGTTAATAAAAATAGTATAAATAAGAATGTAATAACATATATTGTCATGTCCCGAACCGGGGTCGTGAGTAGCCGCCCGTTGTCCTGAATGCTGGCTGTATTTCTACAGAAAATCGGATAGAACTTCCCCGTAAATCGAAGATTTCTCATGTACAATTAAACATGTATATGCAAAATCAACTTGTACTTTAAACAAATGGCCATCCCGGTCTCTCCAAAATCAATAAATTCCATCTCCAAACATCCAGGACAACGCAAAACTTTATAATTTCCGGCAATCCTAGCCACAGACCTCTACTGTCATGCCCAACTAGAGTATAAGCAGCCGCTACACCCAGCGGATCTAAGTTTATACAATGTATAACACATTTCCCAAGTATAAAGTTTAAAACGCTTACAGATGCCTCAATGCGAGTAAAATGAACCAAAACGAGAGTTATGCACACAACTGCTCATAAGTTATACAGTCATCCTATAATATACACGGCCAACTACGGACCTAAATGTCAAGAGCTCGCAAGATCGAAATGAAGTACAAAATTCGTATTTTAAATTTAACCTAAACCTCACCGTCGTATATCACCCAGATCCACCAAAATCTCTAAGATCTGAAGTGTCGCTCTAGCACAACAATAATCTTGTCTGAGGGGAGAAAATGGAGGGGTGAATATCATGGGAAGATAATCAGTGAGTGAGGGGGATAATATCAAACAAAAATAGTGTGGACGAACCATTGGAGTGTCAAATAATATCATTCGAAACAAAAATTTACATTTCGCAGCAAAACATGATATATTTAGTAATTTGAAATCATTTAATCAATCACATGATAACAAGTATGTATGCATCCATTTAAAATCAAGTAATATCAGAGCGAGCCAAAAATGATCTTGGCAAAGGTCAACCGTGACAAAGGACAGGTGCATCGGGGGTTTTATTATGCATAGACTTTAAAACGCTGTCTACCCCGATGTTAGCCATGAGTTCGCTGGGGCTAACTCATCAACGTGTATAGGATCCCGCCTGGTACTAGACGGTGGTGTCATACATGTCCTCCCCCTACGTGGGTTCAACCGGCCGCGCCTATAGCCCTTAAAATAAATGACGTTTGCGGATACCTCCTGCAGAAGCGTATTCGGGCAACCTGTGCCTCTACAAACGCCCTTCGTAGCTACGGAATCATCAATATCATCATCATAGTATCACAAGGGCACAACGTCCCACAAGTAAGATCATATTATCGCATAACTAGTGGGCATTCAACCCACATAGTTCATAAAAAATATTTCAAATCCGTGTGCCAATACATTTATCAAATCATTTCAAATCCAAGCCAATGCAACGGCAGAATAGAAAACATATTTAGTTCTCAAATAATGGCACAATATCATTTTATTTCAAACATGGATACATAGTCATCAGAAATATGAATTTACGACACTCCAAATGTCACAAAACAAGTTTTGAAATTTAATATCACACGTCGAATTAATACATATCAAAAGCATGTTTTATTAGAAATACGGCAAAAACAAGTTTTTACTATTTCATGCAAGAGATTAGAGTTCCACTAACATATTTAAGGAGAGTGGTCACTCCCTATTTTTCAACGAGTCTCCAAAAAACAAATCTAATCAAATTATCAAATTTTATATCAAATAAAACCCTAATAAGGGATTTTTAACTTTTTTCTTTCTAATTTAATATAATCAAAAATCAACAAAATATATTCAAACTTTGAAGTGAGTGCGTTTAGTTGAAGTGAGTGCGTTTCTCTCACCCAGGGTTCCTTGGGTTTCAGATCTAGTTGTCGATCACCCATCGGATTGGTCTAAAACCTGTAATATTTCCAAATTGAAATATATTAGCAACAACTAAATTTCTAATACCAAACCCTAAAACTTCAACCAAATCATAGTCGTTACCTGCAGTAAAGATGCAGGTGAGCTCTCGAAGGGAACAGCTGGTCCCGGGCTAGCGGTCCATCACGAGCTCGCGGGCCGGTGGGCTGGTGGGCTAGCGGGCTGGCCCACTAGTGGGCTCGCGGGCTCTCAGCTCGGCTTGCTGGCCGCAGCGGGGTTTGCTGGCCGTAGTGGGCTTGCTGGTCAGTAGTGGGTCACACTGGACTGGGCCTTGGGCCACTGGTGGGCTCGCGGCTGGTGGCTGGCTTGCTCACGGGCTAGGGCTCACGCTCGCGAGCTGGATCGCGCGTTGGAGCTCGCTCGTGCTTGTGTTGGGGTCGCGCGCTCGCGCTCGTGTTGGGTTTGCGCGCGCTCGCGCTAGGGTTGCGTGCTGGCTCGCTCTAGGGTCGCGTGCTGGCTCGGGCGGGGTCGTGCGCAGGGTTCGCTGGAGATCGCGTGCTGTGGCGCGCTGGGCTCACGCGTTGGCTCGCGCTGGGTCATGCGCTGGGCTCGCGGGAGATCGCGCGTAGGGCTTGCGCTGGGGTCACGTTGGAGCTCGTGTAGAGATCGCGCAGCTCGTGCGCAGGCGCGCGGTCGTGCGCAGACATGGTCCTGAGCAAGCGCATGCTCGCGCTCGCGTTGTGGAGAGCTCGGGCAGAAGATTCAGTGCTGCTCGCACGAGGAAGGAGGTGCTGCAGCGGTGGCGATCGCGGGAGGAAGGTGCTGCTCGCGGGATGGTGCTGCAGCGGCGGCGATCACGGGAGGAAGGAGTTGCTCGCGGGAGGGTGTTGCAGCGGTAGGCGGTGGCTGCGGGAGAGGAGAGAGAAAGAGAGAGAGAGAGAGAGAGAGAAAGAAAGAGGAAAAGAGATTAGTACTTTTTAGCCCTAATCAAATTTGGGGATTTTTTTTTCTTTTTCGATATTACATTTTGTATCCCCCATAAATCAAGTTTCGTTCTCGAAACTAAAAGAGGACTAAACTGTAAATAAATATGGGTATTGTCTCCTCATAGCCTTCTCGGGTTCCAAGGTCTCCTCCTCGACTTGATCACTCATCCACAAAACTTTGACCAATGAAATTTCCTTACTTCGTAACTTTCTGACCTGTCGGTTTAGAATAGCCACGAGCTAAACTGGAAGACTAACGTTCTCTCGTAACTCAAGAGGTGGAGGCTCAAGTACATGAGAAGAATCGGCCAAGTATTTCCTGAGTACTGAGACATGGAATACGTCGTGAATGTGGGATAATTCATCTGGCAGTTCCAATCTATATGCCGCACTTCCGACCCTCTCAAGGATACGGAAGGGCCCAATATATCTGGCGCTCAACTTGCCCCGCTGCCTGAACCATATAACTCCCTTCCAAGGAGATATTCTCAAGAAAACCATATCTCTCGTAGCAAACTCAAGAGGTCGCCGCCTACGATCAGAATACGTCTTCTGTCTGTCCTGGGCGGCTTTCATCCGTTCACGGATAACCTTAACTTTATCCTTTGTTTGCTCAATCAACTCAATGCTGCTGAGACGTCGCTCTCTGACCTCATCCCAACCTATCGGGGTGTGGCACTTCCTGCCATACAGTGTCTCATACGGGGGCATCCCTATACTCGCCTGATAACTGTTATTATATGTGAATTCAACCATGGAAGGTGCCGGTCCCAACTACCCCAGAAATCCATCACACATGCCCTCAGCATGTCCTCAAGGGTCTGAATGGTTCTCTCAGATTGGCCGTCCGTCTGAGGATGATATGTCGTACGGAAGTTCAATCTAGTACCCAATGCCTCCTGCAACTTGGGCCAAAACCTAGATATGAACCTGGGGTCCCCATCTGAAACAATCGACACGGGTACCCCGTGAAGTCGAACTATGGTATCAATGTAGAGACGTACCAACGCCTCTAAACAATAGTCACCGCGGCTAGGGATGAAATGTGTAGATTTGGTGAGTCGATCGACAATCACCCAAATTGCATCATGCCGTGTAGAAGTTCGCGGTAATCTCATCACGAAGTCGATAGTAATATGCTCCCATTTCCATTCAGGAATGGGAACAGGCTGCAGTGTGCCCGCTGGACGTTGATGCTCGGCCTTCACCTGCTGGCACACCAAGTATCATGCCACAAATTCTGTTATATCCCTCTTGATGCCTGACCACCAATAGCTACCCCTGATGGTCCGGTACATCTTTGTACCCCCGGGATGCATAGCATATGCAGAAGAATGTGCTTCCTCAAGGATAGCATGCCGAAGATCACTATCGGTCGGGATACACACTCTGTCTCTGAATACCACGAGTCCATTATCACGGACTCTGAAGCCTCCGCCCTCAGCTCTGCAGACTCTATCCGCAAAACCCTAAATCTCCTTATCTGTACTCTGGAGCTCTCTGATATGGTTGAACAAAGTCGGTCTGACCTCAAATTTGGCTAGTAAGCCTCCCTGATCATCGTTAGTCAAAGTGACTCCTAAGGCTCGGAGTCCCACTAAACAAGAAAGGTAGGTTTTCTCTATCGACTGTGAGAATGATGCTGACTTCCGACTCAAGACATCTGCTACAACATTCGCCTTACCCGGATGATAGTCAATAATGAGGTCATAATCTTTGAGGAGTTCTAACCATCTCCTCTGTCTTAAATTCAGCTTCTTTTAGGTAAATAGATATTTCAAACTCCTGTGATCTGTAAATGCCCTGCAGGTCACCCCATAAAGATAATGCCGCCATATCTTCAATACGAAAACTATGGCTGTCAACTCCAAATCATGTGTCGGGTAATTAACCTCGTGTTTCTTCAGCTATCACGAGGCATATGCAATAACCCGACCATCCTGCATTAGAACACAACCCAATCCCTGTCGGCTAACATCACTGTATACTGTATACTCCCGACTACTAGTGGGAAGGGCTAAAATGGGAGCGGATGTCAACCGTTATTTGAACTCCTGGAAACTCGCCTCACAACGATCATCCCAAACAAACTTGATCCCCTTCTGGGTCAATCTCGACAACGGAGCAGCTATTCGGAAGAATCCCTCTACAAATTTGCGATAATACCCGGCCAAACCGAGAAAGCTACGAATCTTGGTAACTGTTTGTGGCTGCTCCCACTTTACTATAGCCTCAACCTTCCGCGGATCAACATAAATACCCTCCGCGGAAACAATGTGCCCCAAGAATCCAATTTGTCTCACCCAAAACTCACATTTCGAGAATTTGGCATATAGCTGCTTTTTACGGAGAATCTACAATACCACCCGAAGGTGCTCAACATGATCTTCATCACTCCGTGAATATATCAAGATGTCATCGATGAATACGATGACGAAACGATCTAAGTAATCGTGAAAAACTCTATTCATCAAATCCATGAAAGCAGCTGGGGCATTAGTCAGCCCAAACGGCATGACTAGAAACTCGTAATGGCCGTATCGGGTGCGAAAAGCTGTCTTGGGCATATTTTCGGCCCGAATTCTCAACTGATGATAACCCGAACGGAGATCAATTTTAGAGAAAACCCTGGCTCCCTGCAGCTGATCAAACAAATCATCTATACATGGTAGATGATATCTGTTTTTGATGGTGGCTTTATTCAATTGCCTGTAATCCACACAAAGCTGAAATGTACCATCATTTTTCTTTACAAATAACACCGGAGCGTCCCAAGGTGAGGTGCTCGGGTGAATAAACCCCTTATCCAAAAGTTTCTATAACTGAGTTTTAAGCTGTTTCAGTTCAGCAGACGCCATTCTATATGGTGGAATAGAAATAGAATTGGTCCCCGATACTAGATCAATCTCGAAATCGAACTCCCGAACTGATGGTAATCCGAGAAGCTACTCGGGGAACACATATGAAAACTTCTGCACCACAGGGACATCTTTAATCCTCGGTCCCTCAATGGTAGTGTCGACAACATAAGCCAGATAAGCCGCATAACCATGGCGTACCAAGCGTCTGCCCTTCATAACCGAGATAATACTGTGGGCAATACTCGTCTCTCGCTCCGAAATACTAAGGGTGGCTGCCCGGACCTCATAAACTCAACCTCTTTCGTGAAACAATTCACGGAAGTCCGGTGTAAACTCAGCCAATCCATCCCTAGGATGGCATCAAAATCCGTGATAGGGAACGGAATCAGATCTGCTTCTAATATCGCCTCTCCAATACCAACCTCATAGCCCCTATAGACTGTATCTCGAATAATATGCTTGCAAGAGGAGTGACTACCATAATCTCCTCATCAAGTGGCGAGAGAGGTCTATCTGAATAGCGAGCGAATGTGTCGTTCACATAGGAAAAATTCGACCCGGTATCTATGAAAATACTAGTGTCGATACCAAATATTCGCATGGTATCTAAAAGTAAGAAACAAATCAACATAATTTAAAATGCGAAGAAAAAGTGAACGGATATATATATATATCAAACTAGTTAAGTTTCGAAAACTTTAACTAATCAAAACTGTACATCAACATCATGATATACAAAAAAAAAGTCATTCAAAAAGTACAACAAAAGTACTAGACTGAGAGGTCTGTGGGAGGATTACCCATAATAACATTAGGGTTTGCCTGTGCGTCCTCTTATGTCATCGTAAACACACGAGCCTGGACCCTAGGCTGCTGTCGCGATGATCCTGCCACTGTATTACTCCCAGCTACAATCCAGGGAGCAGTAAGAGATGAGTGCGCAGGTGCCCCCTGCTGGCCTGTGCCAGACGTACCAGTACGACTTTATAAAGTCGATCCTCCTCGACCTAAATCGGGGCAGACACTCCTAACGTGACCTTGCTTCCCACACTGGAAGTAAGTAACTGATACTCTACATGCCTCAAAGGCATGGTGGCTGCTGCATCTACGGCAGAAGGGCGGTTTCTGTGTAGTAGACTGTGTAGAGACTAGGGACTGGTGCCCCAAAACCCTGTGGTCGAGGTCCCTGTCCCAGTACTGCTGGTCTGAAGCTAGAAGAACCTCCGGGATATCCAGAACCTCTACCCCTCTTTGACGACTGTCCACCCTGTGACCCAGTCTTCCTCTTCTGGCGACTCTCCCTCTGTCTAGCCTCTGCTCAGACGATCTCTTCTGTCCGATACGCTAAATCAATCACCTCTGATAGTGTAAAGAGGGAGTCATCGTCATGTACTTCATGATGCTCAATTGGAGGCCATCTTCAAACTTGAACCTCATCTCAGCCGGTGTAGCCATATCGGGGACAAAGGCCGCTAGTTGTCTAAGTTCAGCCTCGTACTCTGAAACCAACCTCGTCCCTTGGCGTAAGTGCAGGAACTCCGTCCTCATCCGGTCCTACTAGAACGGGGTGAAGTACCTGTGGTCGAACTCTCGTAGAAAGTCCTCCTACCGTAGGGTCTGTGTAGCACTGTCACGGATAGCCTCCCACCACGAGAGGGCATCTCCATCGTGGAGTCTCTCAGCAACTCTCAATCTGAGCTCCTCTGACAACCCCAAATCCGTAAGGATCCTACGAATCCTATTAATCCAGTGTTTCGCCGCTACTGCATCACTGGATCCTGAAAAGTCTGTGCATCTGAGCTGCCGAGACTCTTTCACCAACTGCGTGAGCTCGTGGATGCGCCTCAAAGTAACCGACATCTCATCGGTCGGGGTAGAAATAGAAGGACCGGCTACCGAAGGAGGAACCGGTGCCGTAGGAGCAGGTACGGCCGCAGGTGCGGTCGCTGGAGTCTGTAGTGGAGGTGGTAGATCTGCGCCCCATATCTACTGTACCACTCGGCCACTGCCTCAAGGCATCGAGTGGGGGTGGAGGAATCTTGACTGTAATAGCCAGTGGAGGTGCTGGGGGTGACACTGGTGAGCGTGCTCGAGTAGAGGAAGCATCCTCTAGCACTTGTGGCGCCTTGGGTGCCCTTGGTACATTAGGCACTAAAAGACCCTCAAGTGAGGCGAACTTAGCACCTCTCCTACCACGTCTAGGTGGCATAATTCTGCGAAAAGAATACATTGTTATTAGATAGAAATCGAGAATTAGGGTTAGTTGCTCCGTAACTAACCCCCTAAAATAAATGAACTATAATTCAAAGTATTTGAATGCGAAATAATGGGTTAGATGAACTTATATGTCTATGGCCAAGTATGGATTTTTAAATGACTGTATGAAACTCTCTAATGCATTGAGGACTTTTTATATATTTGGGAAGACTTTTACGACTATGTTTTCTCTAATCTAGACGCTCTGATATCAATAGAACTGTCACGCCCCGAACCGGGGTCGTGAGTAGCCACTCGTTGTCCTGAATGTCGGTTGTATTTCTACAGAAAATCAGACAGAAACTCCCCGCAAATTGGAGGTTTCCCATGTACAATTAAATCTGTATATGCAAAATCAACCTGTAATTTAAACAAATAATCATTCCGGTCTTTCCAAAATCAACAAATTCTATCTCTAAACATCCAGAACAATGCAAGGCTTTACAATTTCCAGCAATCCTAGCCACAGACCTCTACTGTCATGCCCAACTAGAGTATGAGCAGCCGCTACACTGAGCGGATCTAAGTTTATACAATGTATAACACATTTCCCAAATAGAAAGTTTAAAACGCTTACAGATGGCTCAATGCGAGTAAAATGAATCAAAGCGAGAGTTATGCACACAACTGCTCATAAGTTATACAGTCATTCCATAATATACACGGCCAACTACGAACATAAATGTCAAGACCTCGCAGGGTCGAAATGAAATACGAAATTCATATTTCAAATTTAACCTAAACCTCACCGTTGTATATCACCCAGATCCACCAAAATCTCTAAGATCTGAAGCGTCGCTCTAGCACAACAATAATCCTGTCTGAGGAGAGAAAATGGAAGGGTGAGTATCATGGAAATATACTCAGTGAGTGAGGGGGATAATATCAAGTAGAAATAGTGTGGGTGAACCATTAGAGTGTCAAATAATATCATTCGAAATAAAAATTTACATTTCGCAACAAAACATGATATGTTTAGCAATTTTAAATCATTTAATCAATCACATGATAACAAGCATATATGCATCCATTTAAAATCAAATAATATCAGAGTGTGCCAAAAATGATCATGGCAAAGGTCAACCGTGACCAAGAACAGGCGGATCGGGGGTTTTATTATGCATAGACTTTAAAACGCTCTCTACCCCGACGTTGGCCATGAGTTCACTGGGGCTAACTCATCAACGTGTATAGGACCCCGCCCGGTGCTAGACGGTGGTGTCACACACGTCCTTCCCCTACGTGGGTTCAACTGGCCACGCCTATAGCCCTTAGAATAAATGATGTTTGCAGATACCTCCGGCAGAAGCGTATTCGGGCAACCTGTGCCTCTACAAACGCCTTTCGTAGCTACGGAATCATCAATATCATTATCATAGTATCACAAGGGCACAACATCCAGGGCACAACGTCTCACAAGTAAGATCATATCATCGCATAACTAGTGGGCCAACCCACATAGTTCATCAAAAACATTTCAAATCCGTGTGCCAATACATTCATCAAATCATTTCAAATCTAAGCCAATGCAACGACAGAATAGAAAACATATCTAGTTCTCAAATAATAGCACAATATCATTTTATTTCAAACATAGATGCATAGTCATCAGAAATATGAATTTACGACACTCCAAATGTCACAAAACAAGTTTTGAAATTTAATATCACACGTCGAGTCAATGCATATCGAAAGCATGTTTTATTGGAAACATGGCAGAAACAAGTTTTTACTATTTCATGCAAGAGATTAGAGTCTCACTCACATATCTAGAGATGGTGGTCACTCTCTATTTTTCAACGAGTCTCCAAAAGATAAATTTAATCAAATCATCAAATTTATATCAAATAAAACCCTAATAAGGGATTTTTAACTTTTTTCTTTCCAATTTAATATAACCTAAAATCAACAAAATATATTCAAATTTTGAAGTGAGTGCGTTTCTCTCACCTAGGGTTTCTCGGTTTCAGACCTAGCTGTTGTTCACCGTCGAATTGATTTAAAACTTGTAATATTTTCAAATTGAAATATATTAGCAACAACTAAATTTCAAATACCAAACCTTAGAATTTCAACCAAATCATAGTCGTTACCTGCAATGAAGATGCAGGTGAGCTCTCGAAGGGAACAGCTAGTCGCGGGCTCGCGGGCCGGTGGGCTGGCGGGCTAGCGGGCTGGCCTGTTGGTGGGCTCATGGGCTCTCAGCCCGGCTTGCTGGCCGCAGCTGGCTTCGCGGGTCGCAGTGGGCTCGCTGGTCAGTAGTGGGTCACACTGGACTGGGCCTTGGGCCGTTGGTGGGCTGGCCCGCTTACTGTCCAGGACTCATGCTTGCAAGCTGGATCACACGCTGGAGCGCGCTCGCGCTCGTGCTGGGTCGCGCGCTCTCGCGCTCGTGCTGGGGTCGTGCACGCTCGCGCTGGGGTCGCGCACTGGCTCGCGTTGGGGTCGCATGTTGGGCTCGCGCTGGGGTCGTGCGTTGGCTCGCTGGAGCTCGCGTGCTGTGGCGCACTTGGCTAGCGCGTTGGCTCGTGCTAGGTGGAGTGCTGGCTCGCGCTGGGTCGTGCGCTGGGCTCGTGGAAGATTGCGCGCAGGGCTTGCTCTGGGGTTGCGCTGGAGCTCGTGCAGAGATCACGCAGCTCATGCGCAGGCGCGCGGTTGTGCGCAGGCGTGCGGTCGTGCGCAGGCGTGGTCCCGAGCAGGCGCACGCTCGCGCTGTAGAGCGCTCAGGCAGAAGATTCAGCGTTGCTCGTGCGAGGAAGGAGGCGCTGTAGCGGTGGCGAACACGGGATGAAGGCGTTGCTCACGGGAAGGTGCTGCAGTGGCGGCGATCGTTGGAGAAAGGAGCTGCTCGCGGGAGGGCGTTGTAGCGGTCGGCGGTGGCTGCGGGAGAGGAAGAGAGAGAGAGAGAGAGAGAGAGAGAAAGAGGAAAAGAGATTAGGGCTTTTTAGCCCTAATCAAATTTTGGGATTTTATTTTATTTTATTTTAATTTTAATTTTAATTTTTAATTTTTTGTTTTTTCGGTATTACATATATTGGTATGGTATTGAATGTAATGAAATATAATCTCTTTTTATCTTTTGTATTCTCTAT